>OY718808.1:7551397-8151397 GCA_963070105.1 Litomosoides sigmodontis
GGCGTCGTTCGAATTCCTTCCTCTTGCAACACATCACTCCTCCATTTGCGCCTTTATTTTTCATTTATTCTATCAAACGTTGAAATGTTGAAATTTGATGGATTGTTTGAAGTTTACAACAGTGATGCTAGCAACACTTTAACCAATTATATTATTCATATAAATTTTGGAAATTTTGAAATTTCGTAAATTTCTGCAAGAATAGGCGATTCTTCTCAAATGATCGAAATGTGAAGAGATTAGTGATTGTAAATTCAAATTCGATTTGAACGCGTCCTGCTATTTCTAAATATAATAATTTATTTGGATTCATTAGTACTTTGAAGTTCAAATTAAAATTTCAATAAAAGCTCATCTCCAATATCCATAATTCTCTCATTGTTTAATAAGATTTGTTAAATTTAAATTGAAAATCAACTACGGTAATGTCATACATAGAATACCTGGAGATATTAGAAAAATGCATGACATAAAAGATAAGCTTTTAATATTACATCTGCATTTTAGAAACTTCAGTAGATGGGACTTGAAAGTAAGTAGTAAGTCCTTTTTAAGTGCGGAAAACTTCAAACAACGAGAATTTCGCCCAGAGAAGTTTACCACGTTTACCTTTTACGTTCCTTCCCATAATAGACATTACGCAGAGTCCCTTTTCACTTATCATACGGGTTAATATTATTCAATAATATAGTTGCGACGTACGTCATATTCTGTTTCTTCGGAATACAACAATGTAGTTTGCATTTTCATGGTTCCAGAAGGAAGCAAGCAAGCAAAAGCTATTAGCAAAAAGAAATCAGTACGGCGCAAGCGTGCAGCAACACCAGCAAAATCTTCTCACCTCTCCGCAAAAAATTTCAAGTGGAAATGAACCTTTCTATTCGTTTTCTCTCACCCTTTCCCCTCTCTCTCTCTCTCTCTCTCTCTCTTTCTCTCTTTGCAACAGCAATCGTAACTCCGATTCTTCAGTTTTGTACGATCAAGAAGCTCTCAATAACTAAATGCTACCGTATTGCTGTTGCAGAAATGGCAACAACACAACTACTATCGTACCATTCATCCATCACTTGACAGGCCTTTAGGCACTACTGCTAACATGCGGTAGCGTATCTATCAGTTTCATTATCTGACCTACTACACCTACACCTCTCTGACCTACCGCACGTCCGCGACAGACTGCACCTCGCCGTCGATCACAGTGCATCAAGGAAGGAAGATGTATGAAACAGTCACAATAACTTTGTCAATGACACGAACACGGCTATGCGTGACGGACGAGGAGCATGGTAATCGGCGCCGTCTGGCGCCTTCCTGTCCCAGACAGGCCAAAGGAAGAACCATCAGAATTTTGATGATTACCTTTCAAAGAGTGAATGGAAAAAACACTTGCATGCCTTGAAGATTTATATAAAGGAATCATCGTCATCTCCTAGCGCAGCCAATCCACTCCCGCCTCCGCTCTTCATCTAAATTTCATAATTGCTACATTCCACTGCGCCATCAATCCCTCCGATTTGTCCTCGTAAGTATGCAACAATGGCGCCGAAAAATTCAACCAATTCATTCCGAAACTAAACAGAGGAATATTGGGCGAATCAGACGAATCAGTGGTAATTAATAGCCGACGGATGGGTCAGCGCTTATCACGGCAACCTTTTCTGTCGGCTAACTGTTGTAAGAGACTGTAAATTCTAGGAGATGAGAAAAATCAATTTGAGTGGAAGGAAGAGAACGCACGTGGAAAATTAGAGTGGTTAAGATTGGCTTCTTGACAAACCTTACTATTTTCATCCAGTACCAATCCCTATCTCTTGTAATCTACTGCACTGAAATTTCATGATTTATAATAATTTTAATATTTCCTTCCATTGTCAAAGCAGTGAGCGACAATATATCATCTCACTTCAAATTAACTACCAGATGCATGAAATACCAAAATATTCATTTTTCCAAAAATGAATTTGTGCTTTAATTAAATTTTCATGAACTATACCAAAAAAAAAATTGCAATTCTGAAATGCTACTACACATTTTAGCTAATATCATTTTTCTTATACTATCACAAAGGAAAAGCATAAATTGGCCGAGAATTATATTTCAGATAGTTACAATTTTTTTTTTTAAATTTTTATAATCTCACTTCCTTGTTCGTCTTTTTTGAAGAACTCAACCGAAGTTTTTATTATTTTTAGCAAAACGTAAAATTAGCTGCACGTAACAAACTGTAGTCGAAATTTTATTTAGGCCATTGCAAGCAAACATCTTTGCTGTAATGTCTGCTAGTATCATTTACAGCGATTTTTTTTCTCAACTTCCATTTAAACTTTGTTAGGTTATATGTGATATCATTTGTAGTACGCGTGCGTCAACAACTCACGTAGACCTAATAATTCACACACGTCATAGGTCATTTTATCCATTTATAACATTCACTGTAAGAGTGTAATGGAAAAAATCTAGTTTCGATTTGCTTTGATATGTAATTAATTTCTCTCCCCACTCTTAAACATTTCAAATTTTGATTATTTGCTCTCAGTTCATTGAATTTCACTCGAATTCACTCTGACGCACAAATTGGAACATATTTTGCGTTATCAACGCTTAAGTCAAGGCTGCTCGTTCCTGGCACTGTTGCTAACTTAGCACTGCAAAGCCTCTTCCATCGCCAGACGATCGCGCATTTTCATTACGCTTCTTGATAATAAGCTACGAATAAGCTGTGAAGTTCAAAAAGCAGCGAAACGATGACGTGGAAGTTTGTAGGAAAAGGTATTAAGCAGTAGGATTCAATGAATTCTGATATCAACTGGTCATTTCAGGTGTTACATCATAGTACTGGCCATGAGATTACAGGACGGTGCTGAGGATCGTCTTTGACCTCTTTTTTCAGCTGTGCAATTCTTTAGGACGAAATGACTTGGGAGCTTAGCACGATGTTTTTCAAATCACTTCAATGCTTTACCTTCCAATGTGTCAACAATTTTCCTATAATTTGCTTAAGCTTTTTGATTAAAATAAACCGAAGCAAATGTAAAGGTATTTTTCGCTTTTTCAATTTTGCTCAAATTTCATCAGTTTTTTTCATGCTTTTTTGAATTTGTAAAATGTAGCGATTCTATGCGTGTGTGTGTGTGTGTGTGTGTGTGTGTCGAAAGATACACCGAGACGATCTAATCCAAATGCCATCATCGGATGAATCATAAAAATTCTCACAATCGAATTACCCACAATATTAGGATGAGCAGAAATTTCCGTCTAGCTGTTGCAAATGCTATCTGGGATTTTTTTTTTTGTTTTTAAATGGTAAACTTCGGGAACATTAAGGTTTACTGTATGTTGTAGGATAATTATTCGTCCATTTCATGACTTATCATCAAGTGGTATGAAAGTAAGCAAATGAATCGAAAACGATAGTAAAGTAAAGTGAAATGAAATTAATGAAATTAACCAATTTGCCTTCCATAACACCTCCTTTTTACAATTATTTAGTTCAGTCAACACGAAAATTAGCAGTCTTTCCACTCTTCCAACTCGAATAATTAATTAAATCAAAAAAAAAAAGTTATTTGATACTTTAGGATACGTTTGCAAACTCCGAGCGGTTATCATCTGATTTAGTAACTAAACGATATATTTACCTTGCTTTTCAGTCTCCTTCCTGTAAAGTTTGAGTTGACCGAATTATGTGCTAATAATTGGAATTTGTAATTAAATTCATAGATTTGATATATTTATGTATAGCGTTCTCCTATAATATAATAATCCGTGATGTTGATCTGCAATTAATATCGCACTCAAATATTATCCATATTTGAGTGCGACATTTGATATGTAATTTATTTTAATTTTGATTTCTTGTATTCAGATATAAATTGAAAGAGCAAGTGGAAGTGAACTGGAAGGTACGAAGCAGTACCACTGAGACAATTTGATTGAAATGTAAATTTGCTATATCAAAAAAAAATTTCATTCATTTTTTTAAAATGATTTACGGGTAGGGTTTGTGTTTTTTTAATTTTATCTATTCTTGCTTTCTTTGCTTTAATTCAAAATGACAGATGGTGAAGTGAATGAGATTGTTTTTTTCCACACACATTGTTATTTCGAAAGTGATAAGAGAAAAAGGATGCATAAATTTGGGTAATGAGAGGATAGCTCTCACTAATAAGCAATGATATCTGACGATAAGTAATAATCACTCAAATATTCTTATCATTTTTTTAATGAACCTTTTGAATTGTCATTTGCGTGATAAAAGTTTTTTTCTAACTTAAACATTCTGTTTAGAAAATTTGAATATTTCATTTTCTTATCAGAAATGGCGTAATAAAAGTTAAACGATTTATGAAGATAAATTTTAATTGAATTGAATAGTTTCACGTATCAAATGATGACAATCCATTTCTTCGCATCCAGAAATTAACTCATTTTTTTTCAGTATTTAATCGCTAATTTCAGATTCGTCATTGTCCTCCCATCTTCGCGCATTTCTGATTCAGTGACGATGAGTGATCGAGCCGTCTTCAACAAAGCAACGTCACATGCTGTTGCACGATGGGTGGATTAGCCTAGTAAGCTAGTCGGAAAGCATTCTCAAACGATGCCAATTTACCCGTTCATCATTATCTATTTGCTTATTGGCATGGGTGGCACCTGTACAGATGCATTTGCATTAGCAACGATTGCACACATTCGAAGTCAGCGATCTGTAAGTTTTCTAATTAGCAATTAAAAGGACACTTTAACTCGTCTCGATCCCATGCAATGACCACTCCAGGATATCAGGCCTAACCGATTAGACGAAATGCTAAACAGGTTAAATGAGTAGGTATAACTCTCAGCAACAATTTATGCTATTAGATGAAACAAACTATTCCATGCAAACAAACTTGTGTTCCATTCAAAATAAAAAACAAACTGTTCCATTTTGAATTTTAAAATTTTTACAAAAAAGTGTACCAAATTATCGTTGGCACTGTTGCATACGATGAATTAATAGTAACATTTCATTTGTAATTTTTCATTCTAATCTTGTTTGCTTACTTCAAGTTTATTCATTTAGCATTATGTGAATTCATACAACGTTTATAAAGTCATGCCTTTCAAATTCTATAAAATTGCAACTTTTGAACTCTATCGATAAATGCTCAGAGGATTTTCTCTGGTAAACTGGCGGATATGTTCTGTGATAATTTCAGCAATAAGATGAAATGAGAAAAAAAAATGAAGAGCAATGTTTTTTCTAAAAATGCAGAAAGTGCGTTGCTTGAAATTTAAATAGCAAATTGAAACGCTCAACAAATTTTATTAAAATTAATATTTGATTGTATGACTTGCGAATATCTAATTAGAATTTTCGGTGCTTTGGTACTGTTTACTAGAAGTATTTAGCATGGAGAAGAGGAGTGTCTCATGCAAAAATTGTGTAATTACGAAGAGATGAATGTGAAGCCAATTTGTGGCAGTGATGGACGGACCTATAATTCATACTGTGAGGTGAAACGTGCCATATGTCACGGAAATCCAGTTGAGAAGCAGTTCTCCGGACCTTGTCCTGGTGTGTTCATTTCCTAACTTTTGACGTTGCAGATTAAAGGGCCAATGTTATGCCTAAGTAGTGGTAACCTAATGCGACGACCATTTCATGAAAGTAAGTGTAAGATTTTGGATTGCAGAAAATTTACGATGTCAACTGGAACGAGCTTATCAATTGAAATTAGCAGAGGAGAAAATGAATAGCAGTGAAGTTTACATTCCAGAATGTAATGCTACCGATGGTTCCTATGCTACCATACAGGTAAGTTATTCATACCTATGTGACACTTATGTAAAACTTCACATTCAAATAGTTTCTTTTTTCCTCTTCTACTTCACCGATTTACCACATTGACTTTCAAAAACGATAAAAGTGCCGTCAGTTCTCTTCACGTAACGTTTTCATTGTGATAAGGTTGTTTGGTTTCTTCGACTTAATTTGGACGGATGCGCCTTTTTCAGGATAATCATTTTGTGATGCAATTAGTTTAACGTAAAAAGTGTAAGTGCAAATGTTGCAGTGTCACAGAAGCACAGGTTATTGTTGGTGTGTAACACGGATCGGACGACCGCTACCAAGTACATCCAAACGATTTGGCCTTCCAAATTGTCATATTTTACAAAGTTTGCGCACATTCCATCGACTTCCTTTTTTTTTTTCACATCCAAAATATGCAAAAATTAGTATTACGTCATGAAGAGTTCAAGAATTTCTTGGGTTAGAAGTTAATCAATTCGAATGCATTTCTTCTTATTTCCACAAAAACTTTCGCGTCATCGCTAACAAAGTATTTAGTTGGGAGTTCGATAAGTGAGTAAATGGAATAAATTTCATAAATACTAATGTGATTTTAAAAAAATCTCCATATTTTGTGATATGATAATTATAGGAACAAAAATTGGACGACGTTCACAGCGCAAAAGTAACGGTGACGCATTGTCCTTAAATGGTACGACTCATAAAACAGTGAAAACATTTTTAACTGCAAACTTGTTCCAATAAATCCATCATTTGAGGATCAAAAAAAAAATGAAAGAGAATCTGAACATTGCATTTTTATTTATAAGTCTCAGAAAAATTTACTTAAAGAATTTTTTTTTTGGAAGAAAAAAGAAAGAAATTACATTTTCTTTCTCCATCCTTTTTTTTTACTTAAAAAAAATAAGCAGAAGGTCAACATAAATCTTTCATTATTTGAATGCTCACTTCTAACAGTTTAATTGGTAATTAAATGTTTAACTATTGTTATTCTTACAGCTTGTACGACAGCTGATCGATCAACATTCAATGCCAATTTATTAAATATTTTTAAAAAAGAATATGAACGGAACGAGCAAATTTTGCATGGTAAATTGTTATTAAGCATTAATTACTTTGCTTTTTTCACTTTTGAGTTTTTTCTTTGAAAGTAAAATTTTTTATTTTATGAAATTTGAGCAAGCCATTTATTAGCCTTTTCTTTTACATTTAATTAATTTATTACTTCTTATTTTACATTTAATTAATTTTAGTTCAAAGTATAATTAATGATAATTATTACTACTTACTAAATGGTAGTTAGCACTTATTAATTAAGGTAATTACTTATTAGGAACGATGAATGGAGCGGTACAGTCATTTGATAAGAAAATATTGCTATGGAAATTTGATCGACTTGACAGCGATCGGAATAGCCGCTTAAGTTCGAAGGAATTCAGAGCTTTTCGACGTCTTGTTCGGTATGACCGTTCCTTCGGATTCGTTACTGCATTTTCAGTCGTGTCGTCCTCTTTGATTTATTGATGAGAGCGCTATGCGCAAGGATCTTGTCTTCGCAAATTTCTCAAAATATACAATCAATTATGTATGAGGAGGCATAAAACGAAATTTGAATGTTACATTTATGAATAATTTATTTTATTTGAAAAAAAGATTTCAATGGTTAATTGCTAATTGAAAGCATTGTTTTGTGGAAATCATACCTCGTAAACTGATGATAATACCATTTGTACAGTTTAGAAAGCATGTTACACCGAAAATTTGCGCAAAAAAATTCACGAAATATTGTGATTTAAATAAGGATGGTGAGATAAGCGATCGTGAATGGATCACTTGCTTAGGTATTGATATTTCCAGTAAGTTGAATTTTTCCTGTTACAATTCTGAAAGCAAACTGTCCGTCTGAGAATGTGAGAAGAGTTGTCTGGAACTTTATCACCAATTGATGGATTGGAAATTGATTGAAAAAAAGAAATTGAATTATAGAAGGAACCAGCAAATGTTTTTCAATTTTTTTTTGTTGAGCATTAAAGTTTTTTAAACCTGGATTGAAATTGTTAATTTTAAATTGAAGAAAAAATTGAATAACTTTTTACCTTTTGAAAAATAATTTTTCAGAATATGCGCCGTATTTCATAAGCGGTAATTGTTATTTTTGGAAATTTCGCGCTTTTTTTTGCTGCTTGCTTTCATTTTAAGCAAATGTGAAGACAGAGAAAGAGACAAGCTTAGGTTAAAAATGAAATGAAAGATTTTGTTAAATTTGAAATCGTCGAGTTTTGCAGTTCTGCTACGCTTCCACCTACCATACGAGCATCTATTCTCGTTTTTGTTTCAATTACCATCTTTGATTTGTTAAAGCAAATAATTAATGCTTAACCATTTTTAAAGAAAAAAAGTTTTTCCAAAGAAGGTTTTGTGCAGAAATTGTGAATTTCAATTCTATAAATTTTTATGCGTATTTTTCTGAAATGTTTGCTATCCAACACTAATAGTAACAGTTATTGTAAAATTAATAAACAGATGTTCTCTTAATCAATTAATTAATTAATTAATTAATTTTTCCATTAACTAACGTTGCAGTAATTTTTGCAGCATCCTATAACATGTTTAACGCTCTTCGTCCTAATTCATCTATTACTAACATCAACAACAGCAGCAGCGACAACAACAACAACACGAACAATAGCAATGACAGCATTCCTATGGTACCTAGTGGTGGTCATCATAAGGATCGCCAGTCAATACGGATGCAGGAAGTGCAGGGTGAACAACCTAAATTCATCCTAAAAAAAAACAAGTAGGAGGAAGTTAGGTGATTACTCTACGAATAGCATCATTCATTTTTAGCTACCATTTTCAAAGGTCAAATTCAAAGGTCATAGCTTCTGATACTATATTGAATGGCATAATTTTTCGTGTTTCTTCTCTTTTCCCTCTCTCTCTCTCTCTCACTCTCTTCACGCTGCCAAATTTACTTCATAACTAAGTTTCATAATTTTTTATATCACTTTCCATGTTAAAAACTTGTACGAAAATTTTTGAGTTTGTAATAAAATGAAATTTTCACTGATAACTTATAATTGCTCCTCGTTTTTTCTTTTCCTTACTTTCCTGATCACATTTATTTGCATAAGTAAGTTTATTAATTGCAATAATTTTTACAACAAATAAAAGGGGCTTTATGACGACTGAGTAAGCGTTGCAGCAATTTGAATTTCAAATAATTCAATAATCCATTTGCGTTTGCAAATTATTCCCATACGAATTGTTTCACTTCAACCTTTTGTCACATTTCTTTTTTTTTATTCTTTTCTTTTATTCCGTTAAAAAAAAAATCAAAATGAAATTAAGGAGGAGAGGAAGATGGTAGTAAGTAGGTAGGTAGTAGTAGGATCGGTTGCGTTTGCGCCTTCCTTATCGCACTATAATCTCACCGATCCTTTTCCTTCCTCTTCCTCCACTCCTCTCTCCTCATTTATGCCAATTTCTCCCTCATACCTTTCTTTGATCAATTCTTCATTCACACTTCCTCCAGTTTTTTTTCTCCTCAGTTCCTTCAAATCCCTCTCTCTCTCTCTCTCTGTCAGAGAAATATCAGATGACATTTCAGAATTCCATGTATCATTATTGTGTACTAAAGTTATATAAGTTACTTGTTATTTATATGCTTGCGTGCGTGTGTGTATCAGTAAGTTTACGTAGTAAGCCAGTAAGGACGAGTGGAGCAACAGGTCCTTCTCACATTCATTCACTCTCACACGCATCTTCCATTGTCATATTTCCATTCTTTTTTTCCTTTTCAAAAAAAAAGGAAAAACTGAATTTGTTTCTGCGACTGTCGTTCATTGCTGTCGTTCATGACCGTTCACGACTCTCGACTGTTTCTGCGACTGTCGTTCACGTACGTTCATTTTGAAATTGCTCCTTCAATGTGACACTTTCATTGGCCTTCGATATTATTAGCCAAAATGACCAAGATAGCAGGAAGTTCATTTTGGCTTGTCAAATTTCATTATGAAAATTTTTCCTCTTTCATCATTTATTCACATTATGTTGTAAAACTGTAAAAAATATAGATTTTTTTTATTATAATTTATATGCTCGTCAGCATTTCATTGCACTACCTATTTATTATTATTATTGTTGCTATTGTTATTACTATAAGTAATATTAATTATAGCTATTAATTACCATTATTGATCGTGATTGTTAAACTATCATAATTATTACTATCGATCATTAATTAATTGTATTGCTATCACCATAATTATTGGCATTACTAATTTATTTTCAATCTCTTTGCTCATCGAATTTCGTGTGAAACAGATTGTTAACAGAACAGTTTTGAAATGAAGGATTCATGAGGACAGGACGAAGGCAAAAATCGGTTTTCCTTTAGTTTCTTTTAAATGATGAATTACCCGAAATGATTGTAAGCATCTATCTCAAAGATCTGTTTTTAATTTAAATATTGAAATTTTCAATTCTATCCCATTAGCAGAGAGACTGAGTTGCTGGAACAAATGCTTAATCAAACTATAAGTTGTAGTTGAGCTTTAATAAACTTTACGGAATAGAGAAGGAGAGAGAGAGGGAGAAGCAGAGAGCAGAGATTATTATTAAGTAAATTTTTGCGAATTATGATGCTCATATATTTCTATTAATCTTGTGAGCATTGCATGATTTCGATTAGTTAACATAGTTATAGAGAGAGCACTTTAAATGTAATAATTAAAGTAATAGTTCTTCTAAACGTAGCTTGCAATTGTAATACAAATTACAATTTTAATTAAAATGGAATCCAAAAGAATTGGTAGAGCTTCAAGTAACTTTCTACATGCTGTTACTTTTGCTTATCTTTTTCCTTTTTTTCGAAATAAATTTGCTTGATGGAAAAATTAGTTTAGTAATTGCTGCGGAAGTTCACAATCTCTTTATCACTCCTGTTTCTCTGAAATTTTTAGCCGAGCAATTTTAATAGAACTAACTAGTTCAGGTTTAGCTATCCATTTTTTGTCTTGTCTTACAAGTGTAAATTGTTGATTAACGGATGTGGGAGCGAGCACCTACTTATTCTTCTCCTCTCGCGTACTGAAATGATAATCTCATGGTTCCTGGAGAAAAATCACAGTGTACTTTCCGAGCAATGATTTCAATATTCAATTGTTAGCTGTGTCAACTTCTTCACATATTATTTTAGCGTCTTATCAAATGCAAAAATATGAACTAATCATTTCACTGATAATCCACTTATCGTCGACTGCAGCATCTGTGCCTCTTCTAATCATGTCAGTTCTCTATTTTAATCGGTAACTTTTTCTTGCAACTTATATCTTCGATCCTAAATCATTGTCGATTATCAGTTAACTTATCAGTCACACACACACACACACACACACAGTATCCCTCCTCAATCTCCACTTGTAAATCAGCGATTTTGTTCCTTCTCATTGCTTGGATATTCCTCCTGGCAACATCTCTAAAATAGTTGTTCACACGCATAATCAATCTCGTTCACCACTGATATCACAGTCGTTGAAAGAAGCACTGACATCGTCTGAGAGGGCAGTTATGCTTCGCTTCGAACAAATTTCACAAATTTCAATTACTCACCTACCACTCAATCAACTGATAAGATGAAAGAGCATTGCTTCACAAATTGCAATCGTTGAATGTTGTTCGGAAGAGCTTTTACCACAAATTATCAATAATGTTTCCTAACTGTAAGTGGCAATGATCGAGCATTGCTGCTATTCTTTCACTGCTACCTTTGTTGGTTACTTATTGCTTAAGAGATGACGCATTCCTTGAGGGATAATGGTTTGATAGCTGTGCTACTGTTCAATTACTTGTTGAGCATCAGTGATGCCCGAAATCACTCTCCTCTGATTGTGAACAACAATCGTGACGACTCGATGCACCGGCAAAATGGATTATTCGATAGTTCCATTAATGGTTTCTTCCTTTTCGCTTTCAACTTCTATTTAAATCACTTCACCAGGAGATGATCTCATTTGTGTGGGAATTCCATCATTTCTCTCATCAGCTGCTTTATTAAATTTAAATTTGAATTGCAATTTCCTAGGTTTGGTTTATTAGTTTTTGATGGGCGAAAATTTTTGCGATAGCAGAGATATACATTGAGTGAAATGCATGAAATTGAAAAGGGCTAAAAAAAAGACATTTACCACACAATTATCATCTTATCAACCTATTTCCACCAATTGCAATTGTTTTAAACTTCTTTGTTTTACAATAAAGTTTTATTGAAATATTGCTCAATGTGTAAATTTTAAGGCCCCATAGCCAAAACTATGCAGTCAACATTTACATCTTTTTATCCTATTATTTTTTTAATGATGAATAGCAAATTCCGCTAGATCATAATAACTAATTCATTGATAGTAATATAATTAATAATATAATAATAATAATAATAATAATAATAATAATAATAATAATAATAATAATAATAATAATAATAATAATAATAATAATAATAATAATAATAATAATAATAATAATAATAATAATAATAATAATAATAATAATAATAATAATAATAATAATAATAATAATAATAATAATAATAATAATAATAATAATAATAATAATAATAATAATAATAATAATAATAATAATAATAATAATAATAATAATAATAATAATAATAATAATAATAATAATAATAATAATAATAATAATAATAATAATAATAATAATAATAATAATAATAATAATAATAATAATAATAATAATAATAATAATAATAATAATAATAATAATAATAATAATAATAATAATAATAATAATAATAATAATAATAATAATAATAATAATAATAATAATAATAATAATAATAATAATAATAATAATAATAATAATAATAATAATAATAATAATAATAATAATAATAATAATAATAATAATAATAATAATAATAATAATAATAATAATAATAATAATAATAATAATAATAATAATAATAATAATAATAATAATAATAATAATAATAATAATAATAATAATAATAATAATAATAATAATAATAATAATAATAATAATAATAATAATAATAATAATAATAATAATAATAATAATAATAATAATAATAATAATAATAATAATAATAATAATAATAATAATAATAATAATAATAATAATAATAATAATAATAATAATAATAATAATAATAATAATAATAATAATAATAATAATAATAATAATAATAATAATAATAATAATAATAATAATAATAATAATAATAATAATAATAATAATAATAATAATAAAAGTGTATTCAAATTGGCTAATTAACAAAATCGGAAGGCTATCATAAAGTGTTTGACCTAACACTAAACAAAATTAATGCATTAATCTGACTGTGCTGTGAAACAACTTAACAAGCTTCTTCCTTCGCTTCATCAGCAATTGTAATAAAATTAATACCAACTAATAATTAGCATTAAGCATTCTAATAATTAAAATAGTGATGAAATCAGAAATATTAAAATCATTGTTTCGTTTAGGTATTGTACATGCTGGAAGTATTGTTGGTATGCCAATCGTTGATAGCAAACGGAAAAATGAAACTGAATTAAAGCGTGAGAAAGATGAAGAGGAGCGAAATGATGCGAAAGATGATACCTTTGGTAGGGCGCATTTGTCCTCTCCCTGTAATAAATTGCTCTATTTAACTGTATGTATAACTAAAGAGCTTTTAAAAATAAATTTATGGCACCTATTCCTTTCAAATAGCATTGCTAACAACTTTCATTACTCATTTAAGTAATGTTCCCGGTATATTCAGCTACTTCTCAGTTGTTAACTATACCGGGAACAGAGTGAGAATTTAATAAATTCAGGTAAAACAGATTGTCGAACGCAACGAGAACGAGCAATGAAAAAATCGGAAAATAATCCGGAACATAGGAATTATATACCAACGTGTGCCGGTGATAGTGATATGTAAGTTCATGTCAGTTAAAAGTTGAAATAGATGGTGTTGGTGGTCATCAGACACTTTTAATAAGTTAAAGGGTGATGATCATCTCTATGATGACATCACTCTACGTTAGGTGAGAACACCTTTCTTGCCTACTCACAAGATAGTTTAGTTTGAACTGTCTGTTAAAGTGTAAGAAAATTTTTTTTTTAAAAAATGTTTCTCTGACTGACCTTTTTTTTCAATTAGCAGGATAATATGAAGTTACATTTTCCACGTAAAAATAATTTACGGAAATAATTCAATAGTTCATCTTCTTAACCTTTTTTACTCACTCTCTCCGACTTCGCTTCCTCTTCAGACTATTTGATCGAATTCAATGTCACCGTTTATCACACATTTGTTGGTGTGTAAATCCGGATACGGGTATCCCACAATCCGGTACATCCAAATACAATGCTAAACCAAACTGTGACGGAAGACTTCAACGAGATGACGCAACCAGGCGACAAATTAAAGGTGGAATAAATTTTGCAGAAATTGAAATAGTAGCTAACGGCGTAGGTTAGGAAATGCTTGATCATTTCAAAATTGATCGCACACAGAAATGCATGACTCATTGTCGTAAGTATCATAGAGTAGAAATATCTGAATTATAGGCTGTTTGGGCAGGAAGAAAGCGAAATTTTATCAGCGATTATTTTCATCGTTAATTAGTGAATGGATTTTGGCTGTTGGTGATGAGGCAAATGACGATGCTATCACCAGTAAGGATAAAGCTGTTCGCTGGAAATTCGAACAACTTGATGTTAACAACAATTCGGTTTGTCTCAATTAATCAACCCGCTGATACTAGCTATCCTTTTACTTCAATAAAAAAAAAACTGCTAGACAAAAATGTTTCCCTATCAGTTAAATCCCAAGTTACTTAAAAGAAGGGTGAACTAATAGGTCCTCGCGTCATCGCATAATATTATTTGTAAATGCCTTATTACATTCTCTTTTAAGGACTGAATTTGAAAGCAGAACAGAGAAATTAAAACTTTTAGCGATTGGAACGGAAAGAATGGAAATCATACCGGAATGAATTACGCTTGTTCAATAAAGTACGAAAGTGTGGGCGGAATTTCTTGCGCTTTTGTGATCGTGATGGAAATAAGCAAATTAGATTAGATGAATGGCTAAATTGTACAATTTATGGTGAATTTTCATCTTATCTCATTTCATTTGTTTGGAAAGAATAAATGAGAAGGGGAATGAATTATTTTAATTATCAATTAAATTTTAAACTATTCCAATTTCACTAATTAAAGTATGCATTAATTAATAGTATCACTTCTATTCCGCAAAACTGTTGAAATTTTAAGATAAATCTGAATTGAAGTTATAGGATAATAATTCAGAGAATTGTCAGCCTTGATGGTTGTTGTTCTTGTCGTTGTTGGCAGCAATTTTTACAATGAAAAAAGAAAAAAGTTAATGCCTCTTTTTTCTAGTGGATATGACTGTATCATCGATGCCGGCAGCAAAAACAAAAGTAATCCTACCACGAAAGAATCCATTCTTGGACATCCTTCAACCGGACGACTAAACAACTGCATTCATTCATTTGCTAATTACATGAAGGCATCACTACTGAAGCTTTAAAGCTGACCTTTCATTAACTAACATTATTACAACGACAACAGTAGCTACTGCTTCTGTCCAACTACCAACTACAAGTGCTATACTATCATTATTCATTAAATAATTGTTTTATGAAATGATAGATCGTCACTGAAATTATTATATGTTCTTCCTTCCTTCTACATGTATCTATATCAGTGTCTCTCGATTGAAATAACTTTTTTAATTAGTAGCAAGTAAGAAATTTGTGTTATTAATTAGAAATAATAACACTGGAATGTCTTAACTATCCGAACCAAATGTAACTCGCTAGAGGTGATGCACATTACTGAAACTATTTTTTGCTTATTAAAATGTTGTTATAGTAAGGTAAGGTTGAATCGATGTAGTAATAAGGGTCATCGGAATTAGGGAAAAGTTTCTTTCCACCTGAAAGGATAGGAATTAAAGAGAGATGTGAATCGTTGTTCACTTTTATTACATCTAAAACAAATAGTACAACTCATTCAAATTTCAAAGTGACAATTGGACCATATAGTATCGATCTCAGTTACACACAATGATACATGTCCTGTTTTTAATTGTTGTTGTATTTGATAATTCATTGTACTGTAGACTTCAATCCGATCATAGCATTTAAGCAAACTTGATCTAGCATGTTATTGTTGTAGACGTGCCATCCGTACCGTGTCAATATCCGTATGGGTTCTCTCTCTCTCTCTCTCAAGGTAGTGATCAATGGGTTTAAAAAATTGAGAGATACTCTCCGATCAGCGAAAATCACTTTTGGCTTAAGCTTTTGCAGCGAAGTGGAAAAATCAAAATTCATGGCGTTACAAACGAGTGCTTATAAAATATGGAACCTCGTTTTTACTTATAAGGGATCTTGCATGCTAATAACTGAAACTCAACATAACTTTACTCGGTATTGTACTTGACTCCCTCACTATGCCAGTAGTTAATCACTTCCTCCTCCGAGGTACTTACGGGCTGACGTTAGCTACAAAATGAAAAAGTGACATGAGTGCATTTCTAAAGTCTTTCCATATATTCCACAATATCTCAAAATCGATTTACTCTGCATAAAATGAAAATTATTAAGACTCGATATACAACATATCAACCAGTGACGAACAGAAACAATCCTGAGCTGCTACACCTAACAACTGCAACAAAAAACGTTTGCTCCTGCAATTTGGCATATGCTAACTTGACTCTTCTAGAAATAACTCTAAAAATCATTCTCCTGCTCAACATTCAACTTGCTCCAACTCCAAAAACTCTTACTTTCACAAAACTGTCCTTTTATTATTGTCAATTCTGTTACCTTTATGTCACAACTTTTAAATTCAAATATGTCCGGTGAACCCTACCCATAATTGCTCGTGCAATAATTTGTATCACAATTGCATTCATAAACACTTGTAAAAAATTTCACTCTTTGTCATGGGAGCATTCTTTATTGCTCTTTAAACACATAACTTTTGAAAGGAAATTGTAAATTTAACATGCCAACCATTCCACTCCAGAAATTTTTTGAGAATAGTTACTTTCGGGCAGGGTGGGAGCTGCAGGAAAGAAAGAACCTTTTTTCAGGAATGATACGTAAAAAAATAAAAAAACCATATAATAGCAAATGAATCAGAAAAAGTAACATATCAAATAATCAATAAACAGTAACATAAAACTGGCATTTTGAACAAGTTAAAATGTAAAAAACCAATAACTTCAGCCTCCACGTCATGCGCTTATTACACCTATACAATTACCGAAAATCACAGCAGCCTTGCCTCTGTTATCGCTGAGTACTCGATTGTAAAGAAAAGCATATTCCCACTTAAAAAAGTAGAACAGGCAAACCGACACCATAACCTTTCTGGTTAAGTACTACCATAAAAATTGTGAGATCACGCGAAACCAGAGACGCACTCCTCAAAGAAATCAATCAATTCAATCGAATAATCTTTTTTAAGGTCCTCATACTGCATACACCATTGTTCGCCACTACACTGGCTAGAAGAAAAAAATTTCTATCATATTGACGAAAATTAGAACGAAATTTAAAGAATTGTTCTCACTATCAGCATCGTTACTTTCAAGTCCATGTGTCATCATGCTCGACATACAGCCGATTGGTACAAATGATACATTATGATCGGAGACCAGATCTCAAGAGTTCAGGAACTCATGGTTATAGTAAATATACCCGTGGCTGCTAATGTCGTAAAAGAACACTTACTTTTCAACCAACAACGTGGAGTTTTTAACATTCCGTCCATTGTCACTAACTACGCCAACAATTCTGATCTTCTTCTGCAAAAGTTATCATTGCACTCAATAGTGGGTCAGCAGTTTCTACTTAATTTTCTGTAAAAGTATTTGACCAAAGAAAAAACCTCGGTTCATTTCTTAATCCGTTTTTCATTATAGCGAAGAAAGAAGGATACAAGAATTGATGAAATGGATTCCCAGGAAATCAAAAAATAGATACTTCGTGAAATTATAGCAATTTTTTTAGTGTCATTGTAAAGCATAATTACAAGCTGCAAGAATGGCCGAACTAGGAACCTGTGCAGAGTTTTTTGGACTACGAATCTGTGCAGAGTTTTGTGCACTACCATCTTCAGAAGATCCAGCATTTGTTTCGTTGGACTTGCTATTAGCATGATCTTTCTGCTTTTCCTTCTCATACGCTTCCACAATTAAGGGAACTTGCGCACTGATCCGTCGTGCCGGCTCCCATGTAGGTCTACAGATAATTTCTATTAAAAATTGTATTCCATCTATAATTTACTTACTCTATTATTGCACTCAAACCTACAAAGAAATAGAGACAGAAAATGAATACAATTTGATCCAGTGTTTTCTTGACACTTCCAGAGGTAGCAGCAACTATTTCTCAACCAAAGAGCAGTCATCACAAAATAGAATAGTTAGATATCTTCCAAATAAGTCACGAAAAATCAGGAATAAAACAACTCATTTTCTCAACTATGTAAATATCCTAAAAAATCTTACGCCCATTGAACCTCATAGAACTTCTCCAATCGTGCGCCTTTTCTTTCGTATTTTTCGGAGAGAATACGCTCAACTCGATACCAGTTGTCTGCCATGAAGTGGTACTATATTCTTAATATCCCCTAGATTAATTCTGAAAAATAAACCGATAATGTTTCTATAACATGTGTTTGCATAAGTAAAAAAATTTACCTCGCACTTGTGCTACATATATCCACACCTTGAGCCCGCTCCATTCCTCGATGCTTCTTTGGCATGAAATGAATGCAAGCAGCATATTACACAAGTGTAACTGTTTACTTCCAGAAACTTCAGGTCAAGAATGCAACAAAATCTCCTGCATACCGCAAATCCCACAGAAGATTTCGAGTGTACCGAAAGTACACAAATATCTCAAGTGTACCACATGCATCTCAGAAACCTCAACTGTAAGAATGCCGTAAAAATTGGAACGTACCACGAACGCCACAGAAATCTCAAACTCCCACTACTCCACGACCGCACCACACCAATACACAATGGATGAATCTATATTCCTTCCAGTGCCAACATTCAAATCTGAAAGTCGCGGTGACCATGGCCCTGCGGCCCGTAAAAATGATTGATGCAACATTGGACACCACCAATACGTCTCTGGAAACGCATAAACCCCACAATGTAAAAACCCAATAGACGGAGACTTGCAGCTCGCCCTCACTTAATTTGCACGACGAACCTTATCCATGTTTTACTCTAGTATTGCGAGAAATTTTGTTCGTCTGAAATTAATTCAAATTGTAGTTGCGTAGCTTCCATTTTCCTTCTATATTTTATTTTAATTCAAATCCAAGACAATGACTTCATCATACACTCAAATGTGTTAAACCTCACCCATACTTATGTAATATTTCCAGTAGCTGTGCAGTATTAATCACTGTGTGAACACATCTCTTACTCTGTTAATTTTTGACAAGAGAGAATTGGAGCTTTGAAACCTTAAGTAGATTTAGTAAATGAAAAGAAAGAAACAGACATCCTATCTTTCTGAGAAGCATTCTCCGAAAAACAAAACTTGCACAGCAAAATCTTTATCACTGATGCGGACAAAATGATCAGCGCCTCCCTTCAACACTGTCAACACCAATATTAACATCAGTTCAAAATATAATAGCATTGCTAAATTTAACAGGCAAAAGTATATATACATGGATAAATGCAAGATATACGAATCCAGAAAACTGTATAGCAGCAAGAAACGTTGCATTTAGATAATGTGGAATACATGAAAATTCCATCCAAGTTAAATGGGTGCATAAACCCGCTTGGATTACCATCAAAGCAAGAGTGAAGTACAAGATTGTTTTTGACGCAAAAAATAGGTTAATCTGAAGAACAAAAATTTAATGAAGGGTGAAAAAAATGATCATACAGACATTAACCTCCACATGCTTTTTAGGTCGTAATTTTCCACAACTATATTCTTCACAATCAGATTTTTCAGCCCATTAATGTTAAACGAGATCCAACAGAATCAAGAAACAAAGATTTCTAGATCATTGCATTGCAGCCTAGTGAAACTAGTTTTGAGGCGAATCTCTATTATCAACATTATTATAGGTTGAAACACAGCGAACCGGCACTGAAGAAAAAGTGTGATTGTTTGAGCTACAAAATACCTAAAGCGGAAATTCCAGCAAAGCAAATCAATTATGAATAATTTAAAAGATATAAAAGGAAAGTAGCAAAAGGGACAGAGCTTAATTTCGATTTTTTAAATTGTTTTAAAACGGTGTATACTCGTGCAAATGTTTAGGATGACAATTACAATAAATGATTTTGAACTGATACCTAAGTAATTCAAAAAGGAAAAAGATATCCTAAGCCTTCACATAAGATTCTTACGACGCTTATAATCCTCTAGACTCAACGGTCTAGATGATCCTCTACTTGCCGTTCCTCGATTACTGCCAAGACTAGCGTGCCTTGAATTAACATCCATTGAACTGAGTGACGAAGCATTTGAAGACAATGTTATAGCTGCTGAAAACCAAATGACAGTTCATGAAAATGAGTGAAACAGGGCAAACCATAAGTCAGCCAAATTATACTTATCCCTTGACTATGAAGAGGTCTAGAAAATCATACAAAAGGCTTCTATTTAACTCTTCATCAATTAACTGCAAAATAATCAATAGTACTAGCCATCAAAATCCAATCAGATGCAGTCAGTTGGTAATTTGCTGAATTTTTCCTACCACACTGCTATTTAATGCCGAAAAAGTGGAGTGCACAATGAAATTTCGATACTTTAATTAATTCTACGTCTAATGAAGTATTCATTCAAACAAATACGTTTACCCGGTATAGCAATATCAATGTCAACATCGAAATTATGAGCATTGAAAAGATCCGAAACAGGACCACTTGGACCTCGCACTCCACCAGCACTGGTAGCTCCTTTCTGAGGTGGCTTTCGGTCATTCAGCTCAATAACTATTGACTGCGAGCTTGCTGTAGAGTCATTACACGATAGAAAAATGTTGCAAAAAATGTTGAAAAGATGTTTTATTAAAGTTTTTCAGGAACATATAAGCACAATGAAACCTAACCGACAGTTTAAATCATCTTTTGGATCAAATTCTAAAATAGGATAAACATATGCCTGCAACGGCTTACACTTACTACATTTCTAATAAATGATGCCTTCACTTTCCCACCTATTTATGAATTGAGTAAATCCTTCATTGTATGACAAAATAAGCTAAGTCAAACGTCATAAAAACTCTCCAGAAGAAAAATCTTTCATGGTGTAAGATCAAAATCTTAAAATGAAAAGCACAAAAATCACAATAAAAACTTACTTTCATCACTACTCCCGATGCTTGTATCTCTCTTCTCACTAAACTGCTGAGTCATTTTGTCTCTTCCAGGGACAGGCTTAAATTTCAAGACATTCAAAAGCTGAATGGATGGTTTGGCAAAGCAATGATTGGTGAAGTTATTCATACTTGTGAATATTAATGATGTTCAGAAAAATTGTTGGACAGCAAATGTAAATTCAAAATCCCTATAGCATCGCGCCGCCATGCATGACAACAGCTACCGGAATAAATTAATTAGTATAAAAGAATGATGCTTTCGGGAAAAATCGAGTGTTACATCAAAAGTAAAACAAAAAAAAACCTTCATTCGAGCGTTCTTTCGAGTGAATGGATCATCTTGACTGGAAGTTTCAACATGTAGTTGACCACTAAGAATAGCTTCTTTAATGGCCTGTCTGTTACGTTGATTTATCCAACTAATACCACGAATACTTTGTGAACGGCGTCGTTCCTGTCGTACGATTATTTGAAAGCCAAGATTACTTGATGTGATACTTGTTTGTTTAATAATTTCAATTACGAGTAACTTGAACATTCCACAAAGGACAATTAAATATATGGATTGGCAAAAAAATACTCTTCTGTTTGACTACGTTAGATGGTACAGCAACAAAAAAAAAATTCTCAAGAGTGTACCAATTCAGCAGCTCTCGCTTCTAAATCATCAATTTGTTGCTGTAATAATTGTACTTCTTCAACGTTTCCATACTGTTCAGCTTCTTGCTGCAGAAAAAAAAGTATTCTTTTAGTTTAGATAGAGGAAAAATGCAAGTAAGTCCACCAATTCCACACAATATTCACGTATCATCACTATTTGCATACTATGATGAACTTTTTCATTTTATCCTTTTTTCGAAATCCGAAATGTCTCTAGCACAAAGTAATTTGACCAGCTTAACAAATATGAAGATGAAACTTATTTGTAATGAGGAATCTCTTAAATTAATCCCAATACTTACGGATCAAAAAGATTCACTCGCACACATATATTTGAATTATTATTCTAAGCTTATATTTATCGTGGATTATTGGGATAAAAAAAAACAATAATGCATGTAAAATTTTTGAACATGTTCCGCTGTAATTTTAGGATAACAATTTTGCTTTACGTTAGTGTGATCGTTTGAAGCTCCTGCAACTCCATGTTGCACTTGAATCTGTTATGCAGTTGAAATTTACAATATTAAATCATGCTTTAATAATTTTACGCTGTCGATTCTTTCATATCAACAAATAAAATTAAATAATGTTTCGAAACAAAAGAAAAAAGGTTAAAGGAAGAAATAATGAAATTTTTGTCTTCCATTTTCTTTTCATCTTTCCTAATTCTTTTAAAAAATCCATAGAGGGATGACAGAATTCTTCCAAACAAAAGGGCTTTCCGACAATATAATTGTGCAAATGCAAGATGAAAACATTTGAAAAAGCTATTTACATTTACTTTTATAGCAAGATAATTGTTCTACTAGTTTCAAAATTTAAACCTCAAAATATACATCCCATCCACTTTTCCTCCCTCTTTTTCTCGGAAGGCTGAGACCTAAGCTTTCGCAGTTCAGAAAATAATCACAGTGATTTCTGCATTCATATGCAACGTTGGTCAGTTTCTTTGATGTTTCTACATATCTGCACCGTTAATTAGTGACAGCGAAAGATTTAGCCAGCTCTCTCCATTCGTAAGAAGATGCCGATTACAAGGAACAGCTAGGTGATCATCTCCTGTTTATGAATATGTCGAAAAGAAAGTTTTCAATAGGCAAATGTAAATTTCGATCCGCTTTAAGTTGCAAATGGAATGACTGACAGTGTCCATTACCTTCCATAAACCTTTCAAGAATGACAAAATCTTTCGTTCCCTCTTTCGCTACGATGAAGTAAACTGTGCATGGGTTTTTCATTCATTTACAGAAATGATTATCGATAACAGATAGACTGTTCAAAGTGGCAAAAAAATAAATTGATTGATTATTCCCAGTAAGCACAAAGTCGGAACTCTTTCAAGCAGTAGAACTTATGAATGTAAAGAGTTGAAATCAGTCCATATATAGTCCCTGAGTAATACAAGTTTCACATTTGAATTGCGTGTTATTCAGAATCCAAAGAAATTAAACGCCCATTAGTCATAAGTTGACTGTGCACATTTGCAGATGGCATAACAGAACCGGTATCCATCTACATATAGCAATGGCATGACATCCTCTCAAATGTTTCAATACCTCAATATAAAATTTTATTTGTTGAGTGGCTAAAATCAATTCGACCGTCAGTTGATAGTTGATAACAAAGAAATCGTTGATCAAACGATCAACAATCAGCTGCCTAGCTGTTATCGATCACTACAAATTTCACAGAAAGACCAAAACAGTCGAAAAACAACAACTCCGTAACAGTTTAACAATGCCTGGTTAACCGCAAAATTGCAAATTGTATTTTTTTTATGGAACTGGCAAATTCCTCTCGTCTAACCTAAAATTCCAACGTCATCAAAATGAAAAGGAATCATTTCCGAATATTTGATGCTATTTAACCTCCCAAATCCATTGTTTTCATATTCAGCAATCCTCGACCTTTAATGCCTCAATACGTTCAAATGAAAATTAACTCAGATGGATTATTACTTTAAATAACTCAAAATTTGTGACGTGTAGGCCAATCATTCTATAATGTCAAGTGTCTCATACTGTTGAAGACTAACCGGTGTAATACAAAGGCTTAAAATTATTAAAATTTAAACCAAATCACTTACAGCAATGAATAAGGAAATACTGTTAGTGTAACTTATGCAGAAGTCAGATAAATATAATCAAAAGCTGAGTAAATGACACAAAATGTAAAGTCAGTAATATAACAATCAAAACAGCACAGCATTTCCTTTCCCCGAAAATATTATTCATCCGTCTTGCTCCCTCCCTCTTCTATTTTTCCCAGACCCCACTCCTCATATGCTGTTGTATTCCTTGCAATTTCAGTTATTTTCAAATGTTTTTTTTATCGTTTCAAAATTGAAAAAGATCTGCCAATTCGGTTCAAGGAACTGAATGATGGAATGAATGAAAGGGGTAAATGTGTGCATCCTTTCAGTCGTCCTTCTACTACCTTATGAAAAATAAATGAAAGGGCAAATTGCTTATAGCCTTCATGTATCACTATTATTTAATAAAAAAGTACGGAATTTCGAAAAATGCAAAAAGGCTATATTCAGCTTTAGTTATTGATTTTACTTTTCGACGCTATATTAGTACTCTTGCTTTGTATTGTCATTAAAATCAGATTTGAGGGAAATTTCTGGGCAATAGTTTAGTCATATTTTAACAATATCGAAGCAGTGATAATAAAATTGGCAAGATTCCTCTGTAAGAGGATTATCAGTATGCCTTGAAATTAATTGAATTCAGTTAGTGCTCGAAAAGAGAAACTTTTCAACATTCATACTGATATTTTCCTCTGATAATCCTTTTTTTTTTCTTTTTCAGTCCAGAGTGTTCGCGTGTCACATTTCCCAACCAAAAATATATATTGCATTAATCTTCATCTAGAAAGTAGGAAATGAGTTCATTCACCAAATATTTTCGGCAATTCGCGATCATCGGATAGCAGAATAGAAAAGACTATGAACATACTTGAGAAGATATAAATAAATGAATGAGTTATGGATGAAATATTCGGACAATAGGCACTAACCCTGAACAAATTATATCTCTTCCAATCTATTACTTTAGTATTTCTTCATTCATCCACGCTGACAACAGTAAACAACATGTGCTGTATATAGGTAGCTTCCTGAACTCCTCCTTTCCTACCATCTTTTTATACCCTTGCATTTTCACTGCAATGCTTTACATAATTGTTGTTTAACCCCATCCCTGTTGCGTGCAACTTACATCAACTGCATGCAACACTTCCACATTCATCAGCTGATGAAGGCATGGTAATGATGAATTGCTTTTCGTCCAGATAGATGCGCGTGGAGCAAGTATGCAACTTAAACGGAAGGAATTGACAAGGAACCGATAATTTACTTTGTCTTGTTAGGAGTTACATTCCTTTAAATTAACTTGCAAGATTAGAAAAAATTGTAACATCAAAATGATTTAAGTTAACTTCTTTTTACGCAATTCTTTTCTATTACAGTGGGAAAGAATGATCTCGAAAGAAGTTAATTTCGCCAATATGTTGAAAGTACACATACACCATTTTGCAAATCACTCTCAATTTCAAGGTTACTTCGCTCAATTTATATGGAAATCGACTCAGTTTATTTGCCACCCCAGTAACCTTTGTTATCTTATTGTAATCATTTCACACTATTAAAGCGAGGAAAACTAATCTCGAAAAGAACGTCGTCGTACATCTCCCTCATCAATGCTTATTAAGTACAGTACTGATAACCATAAATCGGATAAAACAGTGAATGGAATTTTTCGAAGATAGTTAAATAGTAAAACCAAAAGATTTGCCTATCTGGTTGTATTTGGATCTGGATTAGTTTCAAAATAGTTCGAACTACCGGTGCTCTCTTTCACACTAAAATCTTTCATTCCTCTATAAATTTTTTTTTTCAAAATTCAAACAATAAAATAATTTAGAATTCATATATACGAAATATTTTTTCCAACGCTTTCATGTAAAAAAAAAACCAAACCTATGAAAATAATTTATCCGATAAAGATGTCATTTATCATCCTATTGGATCGCGATCTACTTCACTACGTAACTTTCTCGTTCTGCGTGACATATTTAGGTTACTTACCATGCCTTTATTCTACCTTTCAGAGTGATTACTACTGACACCAATAGTTTTACAACTACTATCATTTCAATGCTATTCGCATCGTGTCAACATGAATATCGAAATCTTTCACAAATTCGCTCACCTCTAAATGTTTTTTTCATTGCTTCATCTATAGCAGCAGCAGTACAACAACACCAATCACTGAATATATACCATCTATCTCATCGCTGAGAGAAGACGCAAGTTGCGTTTCCGCAACATGAAGAAACAGGAAATATTACATAAATTGTACAAATGCTTGCCTAACATTACTAATATTAAACTATCAAATAATTTCTTATTCTCAAATTAATGTTTTATCCTATAAATTTGAGCTTTTCAGAAAATACCAGGAAAACTTAATACCTCATTAATCCTGTAAATTCATTCTACCTTCATCCTTCTACAATTGCCCAATTTGTAAAATTGTCGTGCAGTTTCTATCAAACTAAGCTTGATCTAACAACTTGCCTTTGCTGACTTCCAAACAGCATGAACGTTTTTTTATCTCTTGCAGTAACTCCACTATTCTCTTCGTCCGATCCCTCTTTACTCTATTAGAAGCACCTTTTTGATGTAACAATGAGGGTTATTGCAAATGTATTCTACTAATACTAGTAGTACCAGTAGTAGTAGTAATAGTAGTTGTAATAATAACAATAACAGTAGCAGTAGTAGCATTATAATAGCAGTATAAACTGGTAGGTGAGACGGTGCGTAAATAACAGGGAAGGAAAAGAGAATATAATGGGTGGAGGAGAAGTGGAAAGGGATTGCTTATCTGCTCTCGCCCGACTAATCTGCAACGCATACAAAGCATTTTCCAATTTGATGCATTAAATAATATTAGTAACTTGATCACATGTTTGCTGGATTTAAATATTTACCTACTTTTCACTCCATCTACGTCTCATTTCTTACGCTGCTATTTCACCTCTATCCGATGAATCACACTAACCGAAGCAGCTTATGCAACTTGTCAAAGCATGATGACTAGAAATACAGACTCTATCAAATCATTCGTACTTTGCATGAAATAACACTTCATTCCAAACAGTGTCCGTTACACTATCTAGACTTTTCCAACTCGCCGTTATCATCTATTTAAGAATTTATTTGTTGATGACAATTTCTGCCACTGCAAGTCTTTTCTCTGTGGAAGAAAACGGATATTTCAAAACTGATCACTTCGATAGTACGATCTTGCAAACTCAAACAAACTTTGCGTTATTCCTGTAAGGAAATAGATAAACATGAAGTAAACAAAAGACTGCTAACATTATCAATGTCAAAAATTATAGTACAAATGTAGTGGGAAGCAACGCAATAAACAAACTAACACTTTTAAGATAAGCTAATACGAAAATCAAAACATAAAACCCATCTTATATTTATTTACATCTAATCTGCACTTCTTCCAGCCTCCCTTTATTGCCACATTAATTGTTCTAAAACATCACTTGTGATTCTTCACTGATTCCTGTACTTGTTAATTAACTAATTTCAGCAGAAACCATCACCCACCTACAACATTTCCGCAATTGAATTACATTATCACTAATCGCCTCACTCAATCAGAATGTTTACTTTCCATGCATAATTACAAACCTTTTCGCGAATACAAAAAACCTTAATGGAAATTATTTCGTTTTTTGACCTTCATTTTTGCGTCTCGCATCAAAATGAAGTGAAATGAAGTGCTAAACGGTGCTTTCACTCTATCTTCAATTGCTTTTTTGCATTATCACATTGGAAGTGGTTCTAGAGATCACAACCAGCCTAAAGTTTTCCTATGTGCTTCAACCTTTCCAACACAAAACTTATCCATTCTCTTGAAATGAACTTGTGAAGAGAGTCTGAAGTCAGGCGTATGTGAAGTCCACCCATACAAACACAGTTGCTTCCAGTTATTGAAATTCAAGAAGCAATATTTTCTAGAGAAAAAAAAGAATTCTTTGTCCTTGATAAACAAGTAAAACAACGGTTGAACCATACCCTTTCGCCTGCACACGCTTTATTCTCTTCTTGCGCTGTAAGAAATTCTTAGAGCTCATTAACCGGTAGTCGATTAGAACGACGGAAGCTAAAAAACACTGCGGGTAATAATTGACTGCATTTTTTGCTGACTGCGAGGTGAGAAACAGGTCGATGTGTATGTGTGTGTGTGTGTGTGTACACACACATACATACACAAATTTACCTATGTAGGTAGGTACGTACAGGAAGATGCCATCACTTCAAATCTCTCTTATTATGATGTATCATCAGAAAGTGTCGAATCGAAAGCATAATAGCTCTTCCTGTTTTCTCCCTCACTGTATTAGCCAAACAGAGATCCATTACCCAGCCAATATCACCATAATTTTCTTTAATAGTAATTCAGTTTTTTCCCCACAATACTTCTTACTAGTGTATTTAATGTCGGAAAGAAACCCGTGCTGTACTCCTCCATCTTCTATTCCACCACGACATACCCCGCCTGTCCGCCCATCGTCGCCTCTTCTACCTCACGGCCTACCCACCCCATCTTTGCTTCTCCAACACCCCCTGTTTAGTGCAATGCCACTATCATGGGGAAACTGAAGAATTTCTACATATTTTAATTCGTTTCTCGTCAAAAATCGCTCATTCCACTGTCAAACCGCCCCTTTGCAGTGCGCACAATTGCTGTCCAAAATTTCGCTATTTGTTTATATCGCAACGTCTAGTTCCGCTACGCAGCTCTCTCTACACAAGAATTTACCCTAATTACGTTTTTAATTTCCTATGCTTCTACAACTTGCTTTTCAAATTCTAATTCTGTTACAAACTTCACACCTACACACATTGAAATTTTCACATCAAACATCTCACTAATACCGAGTGAACAACAGTATTTTTTATAAATCTAATTACTCACAAATTAGAGCTTCCTCTCATTAAGACAGCATCTCCGAGATTAAGATACCAACGAGATGTTTCAAGCTAAAAAATGGTAACGGCTTTCTATAATTTATTTTATTCGTTCCAAAACCAACATTTATTTTTCTCTACTAGGCAGGCCACTATAATTCTCTTGTGTTATGGAGTTATAATTCTGTTATTTCATTTTTGTTCCAAATTTTAAAATGTGGTCCAACACCCTCGTTGATAATCTCATATTTCGGCTTGGTATATGCTAAATTTTTAATCTGCTATAAAGTGAATAAGTTTAGATGTGTAAATATTGAAAGAAATTTCTCCAAACTTTGCTCTCATTCATCCAATTCAATGAATTAAATCAAAATTGAGGCCAAAGTCCTTCAAAATTTTAGCGAATTTTTTAGAACGACATAAACTTAACGAAAACAGCGCTGCTACTAAAAGTATACACTGTTCAATGAATGTTCATCCCTGTACCTGGTGATTCTAATTTATTTGAGCCAAATTCATATCAACTAGTTTTTCAGCAAGTAGCAGGTAATGAAATAATATTTGTAATGTCGAAACAGCAATAGCACTTAGCAACAGAGAGAAGAAACAATTTCTTCTAGTACAACATAAGGTCATTTAAGCGTATGGTACAACGCTGTTGCCTCTGCATTTCTTTTTTAATTGCTCGTCTAAAGCATTAATTCGAATACAGTGTGATGGTCATGTCATCGAAAAGATTTATAACTTATTAATGACGAAGATTTCAAGATGTTGAAAGCAGAAGACTTGGAATACCAGCAACGTGAACAGAATCTAGCAGCGACAGTCGATGCGACAACTGTGGGAGGTGTAGCGACCACTCAAGACCGCGGTGGACCACATTCACCTCCTTCATACTCAACACCTGCACCATCCAGGTTTTACTCTTTTCAAAAATTTTACAAAAAATGAATAGATAAAGCTAGCCTTATATTGATTCCTTGAATAAGTTAAGTAGCTCTTGCTTACTATCGGAGGACTATGTCGGAGCTATGTGAAGGTTTCTAAAGTTAATAAAATTGAGGAATTATTCAATACCACTATGCATACTTGACTGTTTTCGCTCATCATAAAATGTTGAAGTTGCACATTAATAAATAGATGGGAAAGAGACAGAATGTTATCAATGGTAGGCATCTTTTTGCTGCACCATTCCGTAAGGAGATGATTCATGATTTTAAAATTATAGCCCTAAACATCAACAGCAAAAGAGACGTTTGAAATTCGATATGTCTAGTAAAATACAAATAATTCCGGATAATCGCCAAGGACAGCTGAATACGGCATTCCTTGCTACTGTTCCAGGCGTCTTAAAAATTGCCGAAATTGTATGTACTGTTCCTTTCTTTAGCAGGGTCAGGTTATACGTTTGCAAAAACAATAATAAAGATGTCCAAAAGAGCTGGAAGGTTCTACAGAAACTTTATGCATAATGCCTTGTGGTTCTACGAAAAAATCCAAAGTCTTTTTCCTAAGAACTCTATCTTTGCTTCACTTCAGCAAATTTAATTTTAACTCTTCTAAAGACAGCATAAAAACGTATTTATCGGGCCACGTTACGATATGAGACGAACAAGTCCCAATTTCAATGAATCAATAAAATTATAGGCTTTATCGTTCATATCATTTATCTTGGCAATCTGCGCAGATCGTAATGCTACAACTGCAGCTTGGACTGAGCATATCTCATTCGCAGTTACAATCATTATTTCCGGACTGCTAATTGGTTACGTTTGCTTTCCACATTTGACGATTAAGAATGAACCCACCAGAGAAGGACTCATCGTCACGGTATTATTTTTCGAGTTTAAAACTGTAGTCTTTTGAACGCAACCGAACACGTTATTTTAGAACATCTCCCATATGTTGCTGATTAGTGTGGAAATATTGCCAGTCTTGGAGAAAAACACAGCTCTCAAGACCAATTTAACAAACTGTTTTAAAAGCTCCGTTAGGGAGATAATGCTTAAAAACTCATCTAAATCTAAATTCCTCTAAGTTTTGATTTTTTCAATATTACATTTAAAAATATCAGTTTATGGTATATTTTAAATATAAAAAGTAATATATTTAAGTTTGATATTTTAAAGATGATTTCGCTAGCAAATTGGAAACACTACGTTATTAGCTTTTTCAAATCTTCAGGAACTCATCTTATATGGCATCTCAACGTTACTATTTTTCATAGCAGTGTGGCTTATGGTACACCTTTCCGCAAGTTGGCTAACTTATGGACGTGGTTCTGCTATAATTGATGCAGTAAGTTAATTTGTAAAATTGGAAACGATATAAATATACAAAATATTTTGAAGACATAGGATTAAAGTAAAAAGTGCGAAGTATCAGTAGCTTGGATGGTTTAGTAATAATTACTGATTTATTTGATGTATCTAAGAATTCAATAACTGCAACAGATCATATGTGTGGCACTGACAATACTCTTTGGAACCGAAACGTTTGCTAAACTGAAAGCATGGAGAGGCGAAAATGAACCCACATCCCACATTGTGCAAGCAGCTAAACCGATAACCGAACCAGGACGATATTATGAGACAAATGAGGTACTACAGAGGAGTCAAGGTCCTGAATTGGCATGAACTAAATCAATAATGAAAGACATCGCTTGTTGTTCCGTTATTATCAGCAATTATCCTGGTATAAAGGCCTTAAATACTCTCCAATCTATAGATCCCCAATTAGTATTACCTTTGGTTTTCAACCATGTAGTGTTAAATCTCTCCTTCAGGCCCGCAAAACTGTTCTACAATTTAAAGTACACGGCTTTAAAAAATATAAAGAGTTTGCGCTGAAATTTAGCTATCTGAATAAGATATAACTTAAATAAATCAACAACTGTATTCGTGAATAAGTGATTCCTAATTCTTAAATTCTGTTGTGTTTTGCCGATTATATCGTATTAAATCATTTGTTTGCAAAAAGATTCCTATTTCATTTTTTTGAAAGTGATAGAGTTCAAATTTAGGCTCCCGCAAATTTTTAAAGAAAGTGTGAACACTCATTCAATAACTGCGAATGATAAACACAACGAAGAGGTGGTTAAAATTTTGAAGGTGTTGGCATAATGAAGAGCAATTAGGTCTTAAAAAAGACGCAAAAAGTGAAGATCAAATGATCAAATTCAATTAGAGATTGATATAAATGAAGATAAACGAAGTCCTCTATCATATATATATATATATAATATTGAAATCCTTGAAATTCCACACATCATTTATGGTTAACTTAGAAGTCCAATTTCATATTCCTTTTCAGTCTACTTATTACTTCCATGTTAATGATCAATCCATAGGAAATATCATCAGTATCGCTAAAAGTCGTACAATATTCAGTAAAAAGTGGAAGTAAAATTTTTCGTATCAGACCCAGTAGTAAAACCATAAAAGTAACTACTCAAGAACAAATTCCCAGAATGACGCATTCATTTATTTTACATACTTGTAGCTTGTATTACCGAGGAGACCACTCATAGTAATTAAAGTGAAAAACATGATAGTGGTGCAATAGAATAGAACAGAAAGACTCGCGATGTGTGATAAAGCTATTTGAATGCCATAAACAAGGGATTTTTTGAGTCAGTCAAAAAAAACTAACCTTAAGTTTGATAAGATTCCCCTTCTCCAAGGCATAGTTGAGAGGAGCTTTTTGAAACCTCATTTTCTCTTGTACCATCTGCAATTTAATAAACTTTTACCTTTTTACCTTTTAGAAGGACTTTTATCAGTTTTTGTTGAAACCTTCGAGTTTGAAAAATGAATATATGAACAATCAGATTCCACATATATTAAACGGAGATTTGTTTCCGCGAAATTCACAACCAAAATCTAAATAAAAGTGCGCATCAACCTCAATAGCCGTTACAAGCAAACAATTAACCAGTTCAATATCCTTATCGGTATAATTATAACTGACGGCTTTCTGAATATCAGCCTCTTTCTTTTCTACTTGATCGATTGTGAGAATTGCGAGATTCTGTAATATGTTAGTCAAAATTTCAATATCAGTGACTGACTCAATAAACCCGGTTATCATCTTCTCACAAAAAATTTCGCAATATTCTCAATCATAATCGAACTTGCCAAAACGTAAATACATTTTATGATGGTTTAAATACACTACTATTTAGATAGTGATAACAGAGGAAATTCAACGTAAAGAGGATTTTCATTATTCAAAAATTTTTTATAAGTATTTTTAAATGGACGGGGAAAATAGGAGTATTTAATAAACTATATGGTGACTGTAGAGTAGAATAAATAATGGAATGTTGATTTTAATTTTCGAATATATTTATAATTGACCGGTACTACACAAGCACCGCCGAATTGAAATAAAGATGAACTTACATTAGACTTCATGGCTTCATACCATTTATTAAATTCTTGGCTAGTGAATTCGGAATTTGAAACGAATTCTAGGCGATAGACACGCTCTTCTTCACCGTGTTTCAGCTTCAATCCCTTATTGGTTCGTGTATTCTCTAACTGATAAACTTTAGCTGTTTCGACAACATCCAGAATCTGCGCTGCCTAAAATATCTTTTGATTAAAAGCTTTCTGTTTTTGACAATTCACGGAAAACTTTATCATTTGTGCAAAAAACGTGTACATGAAACAACAGCCCGTATAACTGCTCACAAACATGTTGCGATGTTTGATACTTCAGCTGTGTCAAAATACTGGTCAGTAAAATAAACATCTTACTCCTGTATAAATAATTAAATCATACACGATAGACACTTCGGCCTTCTTTATTCCTTCCAATACCGATGCGAACAAAGCACCCAATTACCGTTTTGTTAAAAAAAGGTGCGTGAACAATTTTAGAAATTTTAAAACGAGATAAACGTATCCTGGCCAAGTCGGCAAGGCAATTTACCTGAAAAAGAATGACATTTACATACATCGCATAACTTTAGTTAGTTAAACAATGAATGGTTCATATTGTAATCATTTATCATTATTATTCATATAATGCTTAATGTACTAAAACTTTGGCAAGGAATTTTCCACTAACAATATTTAACGGGAAAAAACATCAGCAATATAATAAACGCATCTTTTCAAAGAAATATCAAGCTTGTAACTTTAGACAGTTTGCACTACTGTTTTCAAAACTTTTAAACACGTAAAACGGTGAAATATAGCGCAAAATTTAACGCACTTCTCTTTTTTTCTCTGGCGATGGGCTCTGCGTTCTACTTTTACTTGTGCTCCTACTTGTAGACCTGCTGCTTGAGCGGCTTGATGAGCTAGAACTTTTTTCGTAATCATCATCGCTACCATCGTTTCCAAACACTTCATCAATATCCAGTTCAGACTTACGTGACTGGGTCTTTTTCTTCTGCGCAGCTGAAATCAAAAAGTTTAAAAATTATAAAATTCTAATTTAACCCACCCACGAACCGTGAGGGGATGTCAGTCCCTGTAAAGAAATCTGCACGAACGACATTTTAAAAAGCGCTAGTTATGAGCAAAATAGAACAAACCTTCTTGTTTCTCTTTTCGTCGATTAACAAGATCGGCCATTGCATTTTTTTGTTTCTGCTTTTTTTGAATTTCTGATGGACGCTGAAATTTGTCGTATTCATCGCTATTATCTTTATCGTCACCCATAGAACCAGAGTAAAGAAGTGCTGAAAATTGCAAACGTAAGTATATTTACTTGAAAATGATGAGAATAAGCAAGTCAAATAAAAAATAGAAAGCATCGAAATCCAAACTTCGCGCTATAATGAGTGTCACACCTTTATTGAACTTTTATGAGTTTTGTTATCAAGTTTACAAAATTTCAATTTATCACTCCTCGACCCTTACTGTTTTTGTATGACTCATTTTCGCTAAGCATAGCTTTCCTTTTTTTTTCGAAATGAACTTTAACCGCGTTCCCTTACAGCATTCAATTTTTGTAAGCAATTTAATTTGGGCACTTCCAACAGAAACATTTTTAGTTTGCAGATGAGAAAAAAAATTCCAATATCACCGAATGCTTACACAATGTCAGCACCTCACACTACATTTTTACTAAATGATTTTACTTTCTTCAAACGCTTAACCAATTTATATAATTAAAGAAACATGGACCTGCACTTCCATCTGCACCATTTCTTTCACCGACATCACTTTCAACAGTCTTTTTTCTGGCTGTAACAATTTGTAGAATGAAAGAAACTCTTGACAAATAAACCAAATTATCCACTTATAATCAACCTTCACACCTTCTTTCTCTCGTTTCCTTTCTTTTTCCTTCTTTTTCCTCTCCTTTTTTTCTTTTCTTGATAGACTTGCGCTGTCTTCTTTCTGAGCTTTGATTTTCTTCTGGATTGCATGCCTGAAATGTTAAAATGTATTAATAGCTAATAACCGTGAATAAAGTATCATTTGCTTTTTTATCAGAACCGTTAGTTGCATACATAGAGGGCTGCTTATTACTGTATCTAAAAACTCGTAGCATCTGAAAATAGTTGAAATTTTACAGAGTTAAATACCTTGCACGCAAAATTTCCCGTTGTTCAACACGTTTGAAAATTTCAGCTTCCCGATCCTTTTCTGTCATTTCTTCTAACCGACGCCGATCTTCTTCATCCAAGAACATATCATCATCGTACTCATCAACCAACGACTTCTACAACCAGTTTTTGGAGATGGTCGAATAATATTGCTAATCCCATTTTATTTTAATTGCTTCTTGTGCATTTGCGTAGAAACTAGATCGATCATCAACTAATTTGCAGACTTGAGGATGAAATTATCACATTACGATGCTATCACTTACCCTGTCACTGTCGTCACTGCTGTCTTCATCACTATCGGTTTGAGCCCGAGCTTTTTTACTTCGGCCTCTATGTTTTTTGTCAGTTTTGCGCTTTCTACTGCTTGTTGCAGCTTCTATATCCGAATCTGAATCCTCTTCTGATGTACCTGAAGTTTATCAATAAGATACACCTTCTTGAAACAGCTGGTAACTCCAATCAGAGACAAAAGAGATTAGCATCACTAATTAAACTCCAATAATTCATGAATAATAAATACATGTACATTTTTATTCCATTCCAAATAAATATGCAATCTATCCTGACTTACAAGCAAAGATGTGTTGCTTTCCACCTTCAAACTTGTTCATAGAAATGTTTAAAAAGGAAATCCACAAAACTTACCACTCTCTATCACTTTCTTGTTTTGATGAGTAGCACGAGAGGAACGCCTTGCTTTCGTTTGCTTATTATCTTCACTATCTGAATTCGATTTGTCTTTTGCTGATGAATTCTAAAACATTTGGAAAGTTCTCAACATTGAAAAGAAACTACAAAAAATTACAGATAGATGATACCTTTATTTCTTGCAGCAAAAGCGGTTTAAATGATGTCAAAAATATTCATTAGAATAGGAAAACTGACTGACTATCATAAAACATTAAAATAAAAATCGCACATAAAAAAGAAAAGGGAGATAAACGTTATAATGTGACAAAGACATCTGTTAATAATCGCTATTTTGTAACACTGCAGCGTTATTAATACATTTTAAGTGTAATGTTTTAATCACCTTAACTTCATCATCAGAAGAAACAGTTCGTTTCATTTCGACATCCGATGACGAATCAGCACCTTCACCTGATGCGTCACTCTTACTACTCATTGTTAAAACTGTAACGTGGATTAGTTTCATACTGAAGGGCATATGTACAACTAAGGATACTTCTAAATTAACATTATACTTCCGTAATGACTTCCACAACGGCCACAAACAGACTTCCATTAGTCATGTATGCCTTGTTGTTACGAATAATTAAGACAAATTTCTAGTAATTAAAGTCAGTACAAGATATTCATCAACAATTCATGTTTTAAATTAAATATAATCGCTTTACTATCTGTTGCAAAGTTATTTCGTCATGGAAAAAGGGAACGATAAGGAATTTTTCCGGAAGACATAATGATTGCTAACCTCGCCGGAATGTACTAATACTGATCCGCTGAAGCCAAATAAATCCAGATATTCCCGAAATGAACCTAAAGTGAAAACTTAAAACTTTGAACACAAAAGTCAAAACTCATTCTAAATAACGTCTGATTTGGCGTAGCATACACGTATTTTAGCACTTTTTTGAGATCAATTAGTATTTGCTGATTTCAATCACAAATTAATTGGACCACCGATTTTTTTTTTAATTTTCCAAAATAGAATTCAATATTGTTTTCTTATTGTCCATTCATTTTCAAGAAAGTAGTAAAAAGTAGTAAACCGCATATTGCGATAATACACAAGTAAAAGCATTGCAGTGCACAATGATTGATAATTTTGGTGTTAATCAATGATTGTTTCTTTTGCTAAAAAATTTCACATATTTGAAAGTAGCAGTAGTACCGAACTAAAACGATTATCTAAAGACAAACGGAAACTGAAAATACAGCTTGCCCTTTCAGTACATGATGCAAACATATCGTGGCCCCACTCTCTGCTGCAACAGTTTGTGAAAATAGATATCTCAGGATTCCACGTCACAAATGTATTTCAGTTACCCTCCGGTTTCAGTCACGAAGACCAGGTTCATTAATGTAAATTTAAAGGTTAGGCGTAGCTCTTGTTGACCTCTCCCGTAGATCTTATTTCTACTACAAGTTGTTATTCCCTTCACCTTCCCCACCTGCTTCGTCTGCGGTTTATGATAGAAACCCTCGGAAAAGCTCGACGTGCCGCACGTTGGATCTGTTCGCTTAATTCCTCTCAATCCTATCACAATGGGCTTGATTTTTAGTGTTAATACATAAAGTAAATAGAGGAAAGAAATTCGCGTAGAATATGAAGCGAAGCAAAGAGCTTTCGCCCTACTCATTTCCGAGTTTGCTTTCTCATTCGGGAAGGTTTCACTACTTCTACTACACCGAGTTTCCTTTCAACTCCTTTCTGTACCGCATAAGATATGTCCTAATTCCATCTGATTCCCTCCTAAAATCATCTATTTTTGAATTCTTTCATGGAAATCTCAAGTTAGCCGCACCTACCGCGGGAATGTCATCTCTTCCTTGATTTCATCAAATAAGTAGAGCGAATCCTAAGTGTTGCGGTACTGCATTACTTTTCGTTTCTCTATTGAATAACCTCTTTTGACAGTATTTATTAACCGATTGCAATTAGTCTCGTGAACTTTATACAATTTGCATATCAATGAGGGAAGATAACAAACGATAACAGTCATTTACTATACATGCATATCAACATGAGATCACGTCAAAAAATCACAAAAGGCACGTTACGATCATTGCATGATTGCGGCATGCTATTAAACGTTTCTCCAAAATTCGCGTTTCCTAAAGGGATGTATTTTGCATCCAAATAAACAACGCATTATTTATCATTCCGAAGAATGTGTAGAATAGAAAGGTAGCTGATGTGAAAACTATGTTTCATCAAATTTCATTAACTAATAATTATGAAATTGATTCATTTATTCATAAAAGATCTATGAAATATCACACGAAATTTTACCTGAGTAAGCGCTTCTAATAACGTTGCTCCTTGAAGACTAGAAGTGGACGCAGTAAGGAAGTGTTCATCTGCTACGCCTAACAGACGTTTCGCATCGTGTAAATCATCACGAAGACGATTTTGTCGTCTAATCATCAAATTAACTCGCTTGTCCATCAGTAATGCACGCTAAATGTATGGAAGTTCTGTGGAAGGCTCGCTAAAGGTCAGTGTTTGGTTTAATTTTCATCAATTATTTGAACTGCACCAGAAACTTTCCAGAACTTCTCACTGATCAAAATTGGAGAAGAATCTGAGGATTGGAGAAGCTCTTTCATTCTTCAATGACATGTATATGTTGCAGTTATTTGTTCAAAATTATTCAGAAACATTCGAAAAAGAGTACTTTATTTGAAGAGTGAATCTGCGATAGCTCGAACAGTCGTTTTTTTGAAAGTGATCCTGAAAATTTTAAAAACTAAATTCAAATTTTAATCAAGTGTCCTATTTGATTTTGTAGGTTTTAAGAACAATGAAATATTCGAATACCTAAAAAAACCTAAAATAATTTAAAAATAATAAAAACACCTAAAAATTTAGAGATTTCATTTTCTTAATTTCCTTGCCTTTCATAGTGATAGGAGAGGAAATTAAGGTGAGATAATTTTATCAGGAAAAATAATTACCATAATTTTTAGCAACATCTACACCGGTGGCACTTTCATAACCACTGCTAGCGGAAAAACTTTCGCGATTCCGAGGTCGATTGGAACGAGGTGATAATAGGGTCATAGGTGGTCGGCTATAGATTGAACCATTTTCATCGCTACCATGGCCTGATGAATACGCTCCCGCATCTTGCTTTGCATCAGTTACCTGAATTTAAACCATCTGCTGGCCACCATTCATCCATCAATTTAATTAGTAATTTGATTAGAAATAGCAGACAGTAATCCCTTAATTACTACTGCAGAAATTAATCATTAATCCAATGCTCGCTAACTTAATTACTTCACTGCTGTATCGTAAATACGAAATAAAAAAAAAAAACATGCCATGGAGTAAGGTGAAGGCACAGAATTTATGCTTCTTTGATTTGTGTCACCTGAATTTCGCCTTTCAATAATGCGTTTGCTGCAATAAATTATTGTGGAATTTGAAATTCATCATCAACTTCTGCTGGTGGAACAGACCGCGTGTTGTTGAAGTGTCACAAATCAAATTAAATTTCATCAATCCCTCCAATTCTTGGATTATTGATGTTTCGGTAGTATTATTACAGCTGATACTTATATTCCACAGAATAGCTTTCTGGTGTCACAAGAAGGTGTTTATTAAAATTTTCACAATTAGAGCAAAAACGAGCAAAATCTCAAAACTATATTTATTTTATAAAAGACTTAATATACGATAGTCAAAGAAATATGTTATATAAAACACTAATTATTCGTAAAAGACTTATTCCATTAAAACAGATTACCCTTTTTTGATTTCTTTCTTTGAATCAAGTGAATCGCGACGTGCATTTTTAGTTGCGAGGTATTGTATTGGAATGCATTCTAATAACACTGGTTGCTTTTCGAGCGAAACTTTACGCGTGCTATTTTCCGCAGTCCGTCGCGGTAACTTACTTTTCAACAACAGCGCTTCTGGTCGATTACTGCAAGAGGTAAATAATCATTATCATACATGTATGACAATCTTAACTTTAAGGAACATACTTTCTTGGAGCATAATTGTTCAGTGGATGCGTTGTAGATCGTGGAACTGTTGCAGTAGCACTCATTGCAGTGGCACTATCACTTTTCACAATGACCATTGGTTGATCCAATAGAGCTGACGATAACTGACCAGTCTCCTGTCCATTTTCCTTATCTGTTGTTTTTAGTGCAGTGAGTGAGCTAGTTCGTCCACAATCACTGCTATTTGTTGATGAAAGCTGAAGAAGTTAGGGATGAAGTGGTGTACAGTAAAGCTAAAGAAGGACATACCTTAAGGCTACAGCATCTTTCGCGAGACCTAATTGGATAAAGTCCCACGAAAGTAAAGGAATAATCAAAGTCTCACCTAAAATAATGGAATAATTTTTGCTCTCGCTAATTCCACTCCCGCGTCCCACAAATGAAATTTTCAACTCACCGCGATACTTCGCCAACAACCTGATGGAACGGCTTTTTTCTTCTTCTTCTCGTTGGTTTCAATGGCGCATTGGTGGAATTTCTCCTCCGTATATGCTTCCGATTTGAATGCTCCTCGGTAGATTCCCAACAATGAACTATCACTTCCGGATATATTCTGTAAGCACATCAATCATTTGAATTCATATCAAATACTTTTGATTTATTTTATTTTTTAATAAATAAATTCACAAATTTAAATCTAAATTTAAAGTTAAAGATTTATTCTGCAAAAAAAAAATTTGCATATATGGACGGCATGTACAAAATCTTAACACAAAGAAGAGAAAATACGTATAAATGATTGCTGAAATTTTTTGTTTCTGCGAATATTGACCATGAAAATTTAATTAATTATTTTATATTTTCATCTTTTATCACTGCAAATCAACGCCAGTTCGAACTAAACATTCGAATTAAATTTCTAATTTTATTTATCGATGAGAAAGAAGGAGACGCGCAGAGAGAGAGAGAGAGATGGGGAGAGAAGCAATAAAATGAGAAAGGCTAATCGGAAGAAACACCTTTCATTTCAATTTTATGATATTTGATCAAGATTTAGATAGAACACAGAAGACCGGTTTCCCAGATAGCTCACTACGAGTTTCAAAACTAAATTCATTTCTCATACATGCAAACAATTGCTGCCTTATCTTTACAATAATTTAATTACTGTAAAACCTTTTTTTCTTTATGTCTGTTCGTATTTCCTTTTTTTTTTTTGGTTTCTGAACTGTACAATTCACTTCCAATCAATCTATCAAGGATTTACTTCCAGGCCTTTCTGCAACAAACTGGCGCGTCCATCTGATCTCTTTTTTTTTCTTCTCATAACTAGAAATTTCGACAATTCTTTTGCAAGGAATTTATTAGCCACTGAATGGGAGTGCTAAGAGTTCAGATGGACGTGTCAACTTGTTGAAAATGATTTTCGGATCATTTTCGCATGTTGCTTTCCAACAATAATAAAACATTAAACAGTCCGATGAGTCATATCACAAATGGTTTTACCAGGTTTCACTGATTTCTCCAGGAGGAAATTTTTAATTGGCCGAAAAAAAAGTATTGTATGTTAGAATTGAAATTTCATAAATTTCTCAATTAATAATGCTATAGCTTAATTTCATAAAACTTTCAGGATACTAACGCATCAAATGACAGAGTGTGAATAGCTCACAAATCACAGAGAGGGGAATGGATGAATGAATATGTCTTCTGTTGGAATGATGTGAAATTGGCAAGAATGTAAATTAAAAAAGAAATTAAAAAATTTCACCATCCCCTCTTCTACAATAATTTAACTTATTAAAAAGTAACTTCCATCTTATGGGGTGCAAGTGTACAAAGAAGAAATTGCAATAAGTGAATGCATTTTTTTTTTGGGATAATTTATTTGCCTGCCTGTCGTGAAAAAATTTTTCGATTAAAAAAAAACAGATGACAGTAATTTTGGTCAAAAATTGAACAGAATGATTTATTGCTAAGGTATCATTGATAGTCGCCCAACGATGATCAATAAATCTACGTGTGTACCAGTTGAAATTCAAAAATGACCGATATCATTTCAATCAATTTTTCTCTGTCAGATAAATGACCCATTGAAAACTGCCAAAAATCCATTAAGGTGTGCTTAGCTTAGTGTTTATTTTTAACTCTAATAACGAGTCACGTGGGAATTGAAAATCTTTTCAGAGAGATTTCTCTGTATGAAATTGAAACAGCGCTAGATCAGTAATAGTTTCCTTCCTTGTCAATTGGTATTACTTCAGACGCATAAATTTACAATTATTGAAATGGTCCGCTGGTCATCAAATGATCGCCAATTGGGTAGTAATTATGGTGGCAAATTTTGTAATCAATTGGAATTAGATAGGATAAAAGTGTGCGTGTGTGTGTACTCGTGTGACCATTGGTCAAGAATAAAATATGAATTAATGATTGCAATAATAAAGCTTATTTAGTTAGTAATTTGACTGCCAATTGAGTTGTTTACTTACGTACTTTATTTAAAAAAACTCATTTGATAAGTGAGAATTTGTTGACAGCGAGTTAACTTTAATATTTCATTGTTTATTGATTCAAATTTTCACTGTAAATTTTTACTATGAAAACATTTATATGACTGTAAGCAGAAACACTAACCTCAGATTTAATTTCCGATAAGTCATCATTTAAACGTGAAAGTATCTCGTGTGAACGGATGGAACTAATACTGGCGGCCATTGCTCGCTCTAAATCGTCGTCTTCCACTTCCTAAGTTATTTAATAAATATGAAAAAATAACGAAATTGAAACGTAAAGATAAATAAATAAGTAATTTCATTGGCAAAAAAAAATGTGTAGGAATGTTTAAATAATTTTTCACGGAGAAACTAATTTCAAAATGATTTTTTAAAAGAAGCGTAATTGAGAAATTTTTTTTAAAAAATTAAGAGAAATAGTACGAACATTTTCGGATGTACTTTTTCCGGATGTTGAAGCGGAAATTTTATCCAAACTAAGAATGCTCAATGGTTGCTGAAGAGTGCTGATATTTTGAAAAGATTGAAGGAATTGCTCGGTGGTTGAGAGGCTCCGCGGTGAATGACATCCGCTTGCTTCCTCGTCATCCTCCAGAATATCGTCTAACTGTCGTCGACAACCGTACTGTTGTAAACTCTCCATATCTATATCGTCTTCATTGCACTGTACACAAACACTAACCTGGAATATTCGTCTCACCGACAGTAATTCAGGTGTTGCATGCGTGAAATGCTTTTAGGATTTGGAGAAAAAAAAAAGAACCGTTCAATTTAAAATATTTCATTTGCATACACAACAGATAACGAACGAACTAGATTCAGTGTACGATCAAAAAATGTCCTAGACTGAATGCCCGTCCAGAAGCGGGCTGGGGTGGAGCGGAGGGGACAAGTAAGCGAACCTTAGCAGGTTGTGTGTAGTCCCTTTCCTGTGCGTTTTTCATCCAGTCTAGGATCATTTTCCGCTTCACCAAATCAATTCCATTTCCATTTGCTCTTTGTTTCGGCTGCTGTTGCTGTTCAGCGTTTGCTTCTAGCCTGGAAAAAAATTGAAAAAATCCTAGAATCTGAGCAGCTCATCGGAAATGATAGTTTTATTCAGTTTAGCTTCTCTGATCACTTTTGCTTAGTGTTTTATCCCAACCTAAAAATGAAACTTTTTTTCAGTTACAACAATCAGTCCTAGCGCTATACAAAATGACAATAGATTTTTGACTTTAACCTATCTCATCTGAGTTTATCAAATGTGTTTAAGTCGAAAAGTCTATATTGTCGCATATGCGGTCTAGAAGTTTCAGGTTTAATTTCCATAAAACAGGATAATTAAGTTCATTCAATAGTAATAGCGCTAATATTCGAAGCAAATAAATAAACTTGAAAACAGAAAAGTTGCACAAATGAGAATTTAAAAGTTGAAAATGATGAACCTAACGGAAGGCCCGAGGAAAATGACTGTTTCAGCACACGACTGCTCTGAACTGGAATTACCTTCACTATTTGCAGCCAGACGTCGACGAGTAGAATCGGAAGAGGACGAATCACTGCCACCCTGAGAATAATTCATTCAATTACAAATAAATTTTTTCCTGTCATAACGAATCATTGGAAGACCGTTTCATTTTACGTTACATTACGTACGTGGTGTGCAGTATCACTGAGATTTAGGGTGGTTTTCTCTTCCATTTCATAATTTAAAAATCATTATTCGGGACATGGAAATGAGTTCTGAATGTTTATGTGGACTGTTTTGAATGTGGACAACGTTTGTCCCTCAGTATTCCTAAAGCATTGATCTAATATAGGAATTAAAACTTGAATGTTTTCCCTCAATTCAGGAAATGAAAAACACACACACACACACACTGTACGGCCGTAATTTTCAATGATTTAACTTTAAATTCTACTCCACTAACTTCAACGTTTCAACATAAATAGACGAGGAGATACACAGGTCACCTGTCATCTTCAACGTTTAAATCGATGTGAAAATTCAAGTTTAATATATTAGATATTAAAATAATAGTGATAATAATTGAAAATTTTGCGAGGAAATAGTTAGTATTGGCAGATGACAGATGTTGAGACAGCTGACGACGATGAAAAGGAAATTTTCGAGGATGTAATATAAAAGTAACTAATAACAAAATAAATCTACCACTATTACTGATATATCAGAATTGTCTTTTTTTTTCAATGAAAATCTAAATTTGACGTATTGAAAGATTATTCAAACGTTTCGTTTCTTTTTCTTTTTTTTGATATATAAGATTTTTTGGATAAATTGACTTTTGAAATTACACCCCGATAAATTCACTTTACGTGGTCTAAAGAACAATGAGTGAAAAATAGCATTCTTTCGTTGTCGATCTAGTTTTCATTGAGCACTTCATTTTGGTTGTAAAATTAATTGAAATCTTGCAATAACTTTTTTTTTTGTCCATCAAGTAGTTCTGTTCGGTACTGCTCATTATTTTTGGAAACTATCTAAATTAGTCTATCCTTGGCATGGCTAAAATATTATAGTAGACTTTTGAAAATATTACTTCTGATAATTTCAGCGTTCTGTGCTTTTTTGTTCTTTAAATTTGTTCAAAAAAAAATTGAAATAATTATTTGTTAAATTAAAAGACAGAACAATTACTGTTGCGCTTACACGATGTGTTTTCCGCGGCTTAGCAGCACGTTGTATTTTCGACATCATTTGTAGGATATTTTCCGTTTCCGAAATTCGATCGGAAAGTGAGGCGAAGAGAAGTGATGCCTTCACTTGTACACTACCTAGCGATTCCTTTAATAACATGCACAATGGGCTTTGTCTGAAAATTGGAAAAAATCATTTATAAATGAAATTAACTTAGTCGGATAAGATGAAAGAACGTTGCCATTAGCATTCCTCATTAATTACATTTGATAAACAGTGTGATAAAAATTTTTTACACTGATAGTTCACAATCCAAATGGAAATCCCAAACTGAAACTAATTTTTTTTTGATAAGAAGAAACCTGCTTGGAAGATAACGTTGTCCTTGAAATAATGCAACTAATAGATTGGTGATAACAGGCATGGTCATCGCCTGTACATCACCTTTTGACGTTCGTTCACCAAGTCCTAAATCCACTAGGCATAATCGCGATCGGCCACCAATTAATTGCGATGTATTTGTTTTATACCTAAAAATAATCAAAATAATTTTAGCGACGAATTTGCTTGTTTTTGAAATATATTGAGTTTTATGCGCTACGGCATATCGGAAAAGTGATAGGTTTGATTTTGCTAATCTTAAAGAAAAAGCTAATTAAAACTTGGCCTAATTAAATGACCTTGCTTTAAATGATATTGTTTTAAAAATAATTGGATGATAACAGCTGAAAATTAAAATAGAGTGGAAAAAGTGTGTGAATTTCAGTTATTCTTTGGGTTGAATATCATGCAGCGCTTTTGGTAGCAGCACCGCCACATTCGTTGCAAATGTTGTAATTTGATCGCAAACAGTGGATTAGTAGTATCAAAACACTTCTCAACAGTTTAAAGTGTGAAATAAATCGTCGTCGTATGCGAACAGCTGCTGTTAGATTAAAGTTTAGCAAAATTAAATTTGACTGGCAGCCGAAACGATACATAATGACTTATTGTAGTGGCAATGAATCATACAATTCATTGCTTATCGCCTATCGTAGTGGCAACAGATTGTACAAATTCATCACTAGGATAACGAATTTAATGTTAGACAAACTGGTGCCTGTAAATTTCAAAAGAAAAACAACAACAGTTTTAGACGGAAAACAGAAGTAGCGGTACTAGTACTAGTAGTAGTACGAGTTAGGCGTAAACGACGTTCTATTTTCCGGTATTTCTTCGACTACAAAATCCTAAGTAATAGAATATTTTTGTTGAAATTCAAAAAGTTAGATTTTTTCTAAAATAGTCAAAAAAAGTCTTTCTTTTTTTTTGTAATTCAAATTTGTGGGAAGTAAAATGTTTTAGCATTGAATGCATGCATTAATTAAAAAAATTCCATGGGATTAATTTGATAGAAAAAGAATAAGATGGTAGATTGGTGGGAAATAACGTTTTACTTTTATCTTAAATTCCTTAGACTATAAAACAATCCAATTAGAATTGGTCAAAATCCAAAAATTAGAAATACTTCACGGATAATAAATAAACAAACAAACCTATACAAATTGATGTAGAAGAAAAGATGTCCACATCGTTGCTCATTTTCATCTTCTGAAATGAATTAAATAATATTCCTCTCATTCAAAAGCGCTCATTGCATGCGCTTGGTGGTGCGGTGATGGAATGAATGACAATGCAAGTATGATATTTTAGTACAAGTCACATTCATTTAGTAAATTTTAATCCTTTTCATTTCTTCATCTTCTTTTCCTAACTAAAATTTGCACTGTAATTTGCCAGCATACCAAATGAGCGACACAAGTGGTCCATTAGGCGCTCTTAGTAAATCATAAAAATTACTCCTTACCTTTTTAATGCATTTAGGAGGAGTATTTCAGTTGTGGAAATGGCAAAAATATGGAGAAATTTCAGTCATTAAGCAATAAAAACCTGGTTGGTCATTCTACTGTAATATGATTTAAGCCTGGCGCAGCTCTAAACTTTTTACGACATCTTGCCGGAATTCAAATTTCTATTACTTTGACCTGTTGAGCTTAAGAAATTTTTATGACTGAATGAGCGATATAAAACCTTTCGGTAGAATGAAATCATAAAATTCATTGACGCAAACAGTGCACATAAAGTTTATAGCATTATTTGTGGATGCCAGATTTACAGTAACAGCAATCTCTCCCTCTATCTCTCTCTCTCTCGCTCTCTCTCTCCGTCTCTTTCACATAGGAAGAATAACTGTTACAATTTGTTGGAACTTCTATGCATACGTTCCACATGCATTTCCCTCTAAAGGATATCCTCCTCAGTACCACGCGAGAATAAATTTCACTTCAACACTCTACTCGTTGAAGTTTGTTCACTTTTTTTGTGGAACGAAAATTAATGAAATTTCAAAGACATTACCGGTTAGCCTGGCCTGAATAATATCATTGATCATATGCATTGCTTGCTCCACCGAATCCACCCTCATTTCACTATGATTTTCAATTTTGATTCCTAACACGGAATCATCTCGAATGACCACCTCTTGCGAGGAGGTATTTAAACCTTAAATCTTGTCAATAACTAATTAGCTATTAGAATGAATTTGCAACGACAAAAAACCCATCGTGGTGATAGGAAAACATTAAATGGTTACATAAAATTATTTTCCTTAAATTCATCAAAATTTTCCCCTATTCCTTTCATCTTGTTAGGTGCTTGCAAAATTTTTCCACAGAATTTTCTAGCATTTCAAAATTTATTTAAATGTAAATAATTCATTTTTCCTTCAACAATTATTCACAGAACAACAGCAACTGCTAAAAAACAAAAAAATAGAAGTGAAATGAAATGAAAAGAAAAAAAAAAGATATTTTTAGCGCAATCTCACTAATTATCCCGTTGAATACACACACACACACACACACACACACACACACACACACACACACACAGTGTTGATTAATGAGATTGGCCTTTTCACTGCTTAAATTTCTGCCTTTTTTTCCACTTCACGTCTTTGTGTGTGTGTGTGTGTGTGTGTGTGTGTGTGTGTGTGTGTGTGTGTGCGTGTGTGTGTGTGTGTGTGTGTTTAGTGGATGAAAAGATGTTGTTGAGTGAGTATTCGGAGGAAAATGGATAAAAAGGAGGTCGGAAGTGCAAAAAGAATTGATGATGGATGATAATGGATTCCGTTTCATGCAAAAAAAAAATTCACGCAACCGTGTATACACGCATGCATAAGGACGCATGTAATCGACGGTAAACTGACCGGGTAGAATAAATGAAGAAGCAAGAAGATCGATGAGTAGATTACGACGCTGAGAATAGTAAAGTGCCGAAATACGGACTGAATGATGAAAATCTGGTCGAAGTTCACGTAATTCGGAAATCAGCCGGAATGTAAGCAGTAAAGCAGATGGAAAAATACCCGGATATTGCACTGTAGATGATGGACCAGCTAAATCTGCACTTGTCTTACCTGAGGGTACCTTCATGGAGTCCGGTTGTCGATCGTACTGCGAATATAGGAGCTCATTTTTAGCTGAAAATAATAAATTTAAGATGCATGATGGTGTTATTCGATTTAAGCGTAAAATTTGCAAAAAAAAAAACAAAAGGAAAATTGAATGAAAAAAGAACTCAATCTCCTCAGACGTTTCCTGTCACGTCATTTATTATCACTTTGAAATGCATTGAAAATGTTAGTTTTCAACTCGTACCGTAAGCATATCTATCTATCTTCTTCAAATTACAAATTCCTTTTTGAAATATTTCATTCGACTTTTTCAAGCACTCACTTATACGTGTTAATTGATCAAAATTTTCAAAAATCCTCAATAATTAAAATTTTTTTCAGAATCAAAAGAATTTTAAACGACAAAGGATAATTACCAAATTAGTCACAGACATGAAATGGCTCACACATGCCACCTACCTGCCATCAAGAATGCGTCAATTGCGCCTACCTATCGCTATTTCGAAATATCAACTCTAACAACTCTTACAGCCAATGATAAAATATTGCCATCATTTTGCGATAAATAAGAAAAACTGCGATTACTGATGAAATTCAGTAAAGTAACCAACCGACTGGTGCGCAATGGCTTAGTGCATTTTTTTTTCACTTGCCATAGTGAGATCAAGGAAAACTTCAACTAATCAAATAGCAACCTTAAAAAATGAAAAAAAAGCGGTACCTTTTGATATAGCACCAAAATAGATAAAGCAAGCGTCAGAACCACTGAAACACGTTTGCAACAGATCTGGCAAACAAACCGAACATATTTGTTGCTGCAAATAATAATTTCTGTTTCGTTTTGTACTTTCATTTTTTCATGATTTCATAGCACAGCCATAAGCTTCCTTGGCAGTTATTATGATTCCAACATCTTTCAAAGGTTCCGCCATAAGCTATCAAAGTATAACTATCATAGTAAGTGAAAATTTATCCGTAATTACGAGCAGAGAGAGAAATTGAGCGTTGTAGCATAGAAGTACGTTTGCGTGTGTACTATTACGACACTACCGCTTGTTATGCTTATCAAAATAGCACTCATTCCATTTAATGCATTAAAAATTGAGGCAAAATTCATTAATTAATTAAATTTAGTGACGCACAATGGTAGCATCTGATGCAAAAATCTGATCGAATGTGTATTTGCTGAAGGATTTCGGAACGCTCGATTGATTACATCGAAAAACGAAGCTATTCCCATGTACGGTAACATTTTCCAAGTCTTCATCTGCTAATCGAAGTATGGTCTTTAGCTGAAAATTGATTATTTTTTTTCGGTATTTCTTTTTCGGAATTAGCAATTAAATTAAGCAAATAATTAATCAATCAACTTTTCCTTCCTTTAAATACTTTCTAAGTAAATTGTGAAATTATCACTGTTATTATTTTAGAGGGAAATAATTTTTGTTACAACAACAATAGTTGGAATTAAAACTGAGCAAAGCTAAGTGATATTTCATCTGGAAGAGGAATTTCTTCCTCGTTTTTTTAAAACACTTTGTTTACTTTTCCTTTTTCTTCCTCATTGTTGATAAGTTTCTTTTTCTTTCCGAGCCAACAGACCGACTGATAGTAAGAGAGACAGCTGCACTGATGAGCAATGGAATACGTGTGGATGGATAATTCACTCATTCATCACTACTACAGTCATAAAGGTGACGGCATCAATTGGTCAATCGGTCATTTGAAGTAGAGTGAGAAGCATCAAACTGATCGGTGCTACTACCACTACCACTACCACTACCGCTACCACTACTACTACGACTACTACTACTACTACTACTAGTAGTACTAATACTATCATTATTACTATTATTACTAATTAACTCTGAACTATTCGTTTAAGTCAGTTCATGGGATTTTTTTTTAGAGATAAATTTTACAAAAATTACAAAAATTGTTTTTAGTGAAATTAAAAAAATCTACCGGAAAAATTTGGAAAAATTATAACAAGAGAATTACCGGAAGTATCTTAACAATAAATCGATCGAAAAGTTTAAAAAAAAAAGATAGACAAAGCCGGTGTGCATTGAAAGGATATCAAATAATTGAGACAGTTTATACTTCAAAGAAGAAAGAGTGAATTATAATCGTGTGAAATGGCAAACTATCATTTCGGAATGATTAGAAGAAGATCAAACGGATGGAGGGGAGTTGTGTCTACCGGCGGTGATATATGATTCTGAGAAACCGCAGCATGATAAATTGATTTACGATTTGGATGATATAATATTTTGGGAGAATTCCGTCACCCGCTTTTCTTTCCTCTGTGATTTTTTTTTCTGGACGAAATTTGAAAGCTTTCAGTAATGCATTCTACTTCACTTTTATTTGCTATTCTTTGCAAATTTAAAATAATTATAAGTTTTGATTTTCAAAATTTACCTATTCAATTATTAATTTAACATTTAATGAATTTGCTTTCTTTCTAAAATGCAAAAATTATTGAATTAATTAATGCTAATGAAAAAATAATATATTATAGTGAATTAAATGAAGTTTTTTTTTGTCATTTGGTATTAAAGAATAAAAATTTGTTTAAGTTTTCACAATTTCGTAGTTAGTAGCGGCCACTGTTCAATGTGATGTAATATGATATTCTAAACATTGACAGCTTGATTTCAAATCTCTCCTTCCGTTCGATAACAGTTATTATTCTTTTGTTTATTTCTACGCAAACAAACAATGAGCGATCGATGCAGTTATAATGATTTTGCATATATACATTAATTACATTGTGATACCAACTGCTGCTAACTTAGTAATTGTATTAGGTTAAAGTTCAACCACACTGCTAAATTAATTAAATTAGGTCAAAATTTAAAGAAATTATTTAGTGAGTTGAAGAAACGATCGTTTTTTTCTTTTGTACAAAAAATGATTAACATCACATGGCTATTTTATAACGAATTGAAAATTCGAAAAAAATTTTTTCTTCGAATTTTTAAAGACGAATTTTAATTTGCTAAGCAAAAAAAAAAAAAGTTAACGAAAAGAGTAAACCTGAGGACTAGAAGGTGATCGTGTTGTTGGTGCGGCTAAAAAACGATGCAATGCTGGCGGAAGCGGAATTTCCTCCTTGCGTTCACTATGATTTTTACCTAAGCTTGCTAACTTATGTGAAGATGAAAATCGTACAGATAAACTATCCGGCCGTTCATACGGCATCGCTGAGATACTGAAACCTGAGGTTATACGCATGTATGGGGGAGGAAAAAAAAAAGACACCGCAACGGAACGATTTCAGAACGTAACCAACAAATTTGAAAATTAAACCTAAAATTCTATTTCAACGCATTTTTAAGTAAAATTCACAGTTAAATGATTCATTCAAGTGCAACAACAAATTATTAAATATAAATAACAAAGAGTGATAAAAGCCATTCCTGATTGCAAATGCAGAAATATTACAAAGTAGTTAAATGATAAATTCCTTATAGAAAAGATAACCGCTTGAGCACATGCATCTTGAATGAAAGCTTATTTAAATCTAAAGAACCTTCCATCGACTACGATATATAAATAAAAAAAAAAAAAGATTTCAAAATTTACTTCCGTACTTGCAAAAGCAAATGTACATAATTCATCTGCAATTCTTCCTTTAAAAGATATTTAAATGCAAATTAGGGACTCGTTGTTTAAGAAATTTTCGCAAAACAATTAAATGTTGATTTAATTAAGTCATCGTAAATATGATCATTAATGATAGGCTGCTCATTGTGCATGAACGGATAAGTAATGAATGCTAGCTAAATTGGTAAATGAAAATTGAACTGGAGAGAGTGAAGAGAAATCCATTTTTCAATGAAATGATGAAAGAGGGAAGAGAAGACGGAAATTGGAAAGAGGTTCAGGAAAGGCTAAGACAGGATGGACAGCAGCTAGTTTACGAGGACTGGTGGGACCGATCGGGCCAGTGGTACAATGGGAATCTTAATTCAATAAGCTTCAGGGTGCAACTTATGTCCATACATGTTGGCTTGTATTGCTGCAAATATTTTCAAAATTCTTTTACAAATGCTGCTAAGATGAAATGAGCACATTATTCTTGAGGGAGTTAAGGCCTTTAGGCTTGTTAGTTTGCTGAATGGTTAAGTGGTGGTTAAAGCGAAACATGAATTTTCATGAAAAATAATTCAGTGAAAGGAGGAGAGAATGAGGCGACGATGATGAAACAAATCAATTACTATCAACTATTTCATTTTCCTGTACTTTAACACCTTAATGAATTATTAATTAATTTAATTTGTTATTTATAATTATTAATTTAATTTGTTATTTGTAAGTGCAAGGAATTTGTCTGAAAATTGGGGGAACAGAATGAATAAGTTTCATTTCACACGGTTTTCTCCTCAATCACTTCACTTGGAGAAATTAATTGAGATTTCTAAAACGAAATTAATTGAAAAAAAAAGACTCTTTGCATTTACTAACAAATCTGACGACAGATATGCAAACTTGTTAATTAATCACTACTTGATGATCAATTAAAATATTAAATATTGACCTTAAAATATCAATATTTTAAACTTAAAATATTGACCAATTAAGGTCACTGATAATGTTCACATGTCCTGTCACAGCGTAAAATTTGCTTCAAAATTTAGGAACAAAATTTGCTTTGAGAATGAAAAGTTGAAAACAATGTTTGGTTTCAATCATAAATCAAAGTAAATGAATGAATGATTGGTTAACTTGTGATTCGATCAGTGATGGAAGTTTTCGAAAGGTCAAGACTGTCCGTAACGCTTTTGCAACCGCAGAGAAGGAGTTGCGGAAGGAGGAGGGAGAGAGGGACCGGACTAGACCGAAGAGAAAATGCATTAGGGGTGGTTGCTCGTTCCTGCGCGTGCACCTTCCATCCCGGTAGGCAGGTCTCTCTTCCCCACTACGCCACCCGATCTTGGTGTGGCCCATCCCACATTTTTCGAAACAACTGTAGCCTGGATCATCGCCATCATCAACATCACCACCGGGATAGGTGGGCGACCGAGAGAGAGGAGACGAATTTTTACGAGGTCGGCTCTTTGAGGTGCAACATCAGCGGCAGCCGCCCACCCCCACACCTTCACCCATCTTGAAAATTCCAACAATTATCATCAAAAATGATCTGAAAACCATCTATGAATCGCTTTCATTTCTCTCGCACTCATTTATCCGGCTATTTCAAGTCACGAGCTTTGCAGGCAGACAGGTAAACAGATAGACAGAGCGAAATTTGCTCGCTTCACTCGCGCGTTCTTTGACTTTTTTGAAAAAAATTGCAATTACGATGGTTGACAAACAGTGCGATGAGGAATCTAAAGATTTCAAAGTGCTTATTCATTTTAATCTTTCATGATCTTTAATGACCTTTAATGATCACCACTTCCCTCCCTTCCAGTGGGACCGTTTCTGAATTTTCAGATGAATTTTTGCTTTCAACGATCAATGATTCATAAATGTTAAAAAGATTAACAAAAATTTCCAAAAAATTCGTGTCTTGCCATTGCATCGATATGCATTATTTTAATTTAGAAAGTTTATAATGCCTTACCACCTTTTTTTCACTTCAATTTCATTAAAAATTTTACCATTATCATTATTTGGCTTAAATCATATCGATTGCGATGCTAACGCCTCAAAAAATGCAAATACCGATCAAATTATGATTTGAAATGAGAGTAAAATTTAAATGCTGGATATAAATTATCCGAGCAATAAATAACAGAATGTACGGTCATCGTGTTGAATGGGATTGAATTGAGAGGAAATGATGCCTTGTCATCAAATCCTTAAATGACGTCCTTGAGAGAGGGAGAGGGAGAGAGAGAGAGAGAGAGAGACAGAAATTAGTAACTATTTGAGCGTCGTTTAATTTTATTACATAGAAAAACTAATCCCGTTTACTCCCAAATCATATATATATATATATATATATATATATCAATCTATTAAGTGATCTGAAATTGCTGCTTCATAATGAATCAAATACAACATCTACAAAAGCACTGATTACAGCATTATCACTGATAACACTTCAAGGGCAAGTACCTAATTAGCTTTTTAAAAAAAAATTCCATGAAATATCATTTCATACGATCAACTGAAAAAGTTTCCTGAGAAAAAAAAAAATGGAAGGGAGAAAAACTGAAATTAACGATAATGATTAAAGAGCGCTGATAAGGATGAGAGTGGAAAACACGAAATGATTAATGTACGCCTCTTCCATCTCAACGTGTGACAATTCCCTTCTTTTGTCGTACTGTCTGTTGGAAGAGAGCGGACAATGCTTCAATAAATTATGCAGATTTCATGAGATGACAAGAAAATTTCCAATCTCTTTTCTACCTATTTCATACCAATCCTCTATTACCTTCCTTTCTCGCTTTCTTCCTCTCTCTCTTTCCGGATGAAACTGATCCGGAAATGAGGTGTGATTGATTGAAAGAGATGAGAGGTCGTATTATTTGCATTATTGAAAAATGAACGGTTCAAATGGGATATTTCCGCGGATCATCCGAAGTAATGTTCCATTGGGTCACAAAAACAAAAAGAAAGGCTTAAAATGCAATAAATAAAAGAGTATTTTTGTCTGCTCCTCCTCATTTCACTCATTCTTTCTCATTTTGTTTTCATTTCGGCAAAACAAAGGTTCTTCTGGTTGAGCGGAATTGGTTGACGAATGGATGGGACGGATCGAAGAACATCAACAACACACAACAATGAATATTCCTCTCACTTACATTATCAATCTTTGATGTTACTGTACCCTCTCTCTCTCTCTCTCTCTCTCTCTTTCTCTCTCCTTCTCTCTCTCTCTTATTTGATCTCATAATATTTGTATTTTGTATTTTCGTATCGGCACTCTTTCTTCCTCATTAAATTCGATATTTTATACATTTATGGAATGATTAACAGGGTTTTTTTTAGTCTTATCAGTGAACACATTATTGAGATGGGAATTTTATAAATAATATGCAAATTTCAATGATTGAATAATGATTTTAGCTGTGATTTAAATCATAGCACTCAAATTTTGCACACGTAGTAAAGCAGTCACTTAGGTAATAACACCTAAACCACTTGTTTTTATGAAAAAAAACCACTAATAGTTTCAAGTCAAAAAGTCGCCGTGCAATCCTAATGTTCAAGACATTCAATATTTCACAGCTTTCAGATGCTAACTTAACCTATCATTATTCTATAATTACTAACCTTCACGCAGTTTTTTACAAACTATTAATTTGGTATTATTAAATTTAATCAATTTAAATCCATGCGTTCCTTTATTCAGAGGGATGCTTTTTTTTTTTAATTATCAACCAATAAATGCTGCGATTTGTTTTGTTTATTTAATTATAAGATTGTTTTAGTGAAATTATTGCTAGTGAATTTAAGATTCAACAAAAAAAAGCAACGATCACACGTGATAAGTCTAAGTGAAATACCGTACTTACACTACAGAATTTTACTACTTGTTGTAAAACGGATATTAAAGATACGTTTCATTTCATTTCAAAAAGCAACGAGAAGAAAAGAAAGAATTTGCCAAGTGAAAAATTTTTGTTAGCAATGAAATTAGGCATTTGGGAATTGTAAGTAAGGCCTGTGTGAAAAGAAATGCCAAAAGGGGAATTCATCAAAAAATGAAAAAAAAGTGGGAGAGAGAAATATGTTTGTGTACATATACATATACATTTGCAATTCATTCACAAATTAAACAAATTTTTAGCCTTAAGTGTGGAGAAAGAAAGAGAGGGAGAAAGAGAGAGAGAGAGGAAAAAAACAAACAAATTCAAATTTTACTCAATGACACAGTGATGATATGGAGAGGACGATTGAAGTAACATATATATATACATATGTGAGGAAACTTTTAGCTGGAACAAATAGCAATGAATTCTCTAATGAGGCTGAGGAAGAGGAAAGTTGATAGAAAGAATTGAAGGAGAGAGAGAAAGAGAGAGAGAAAGCGAAAGAAGGGATTTTAAGATTCCGGTATCATTTTGATCTAAAAGGTGGGAAATTTATTAGGCAGAAACTAGGCTTAATTTTTCAGCCACCTTTTAACCTTAATTATATAGTAGTTTCATTTTCCCCTTGTTATACTCATTACAAGCTACTCATTCCACCAAATGAATAGTGCTACCGTACGTCATAGATGAATTTCATTTCGTCATCGTCTATTTTAGGTTCAGTTAGTTAGGTTGGTGGAATTGTTAAGTTGAACGGAGACAGGAGAGTGGAAGGTTAGATGCGTAATTAGTAGGGAGTGAAGAGAGAGAGAGAGAGAGAGAGGTGGTGATTTTTATCCTAAGCCATATTTTTTTAAAATTGAGGTGATCGCTTCCCCCTCCCCACTCCCATCATATCATACCATACCATCAAGTCAAATTCATTTTACCGTTATCGGCCAAAATCAAAAATTAATTAATCTCACAATGTGTGGCTACCTTAATTTTTTGTACTCTTTCCCAATTCATCTCGATTTCTCAAACGAAGATTGATTTAATACACGAGCCAATGTTGTGTCAGATCTAAATTACAATTAATTTCTACGATATTAATTAGCAAAAAAGCTATATTTATCGCTAATCTTTATAGCTTCGGTTGAAATTTTTGAAAAATTTTATGAAATTTTGAAATTAGTTGTCTCATTTTTATAGTGTTAGTAGTGATAACGCATATGCAAAGTTTGATTTTGATTGAGTTAAGAAGAGGATGAGGAAAATAGCTAGCCAGAAGAGCTAAGACATGCAGAGATGCATTATCAGATATGGCTGGTGATAAGCTATCATATCCTATCGTCTCACAACGATCACAAAGGAAAGCATTGGTGGAGAAAGTGATACCGCTACAGGCCATTCGAAATTCACCTAATTGCCAGATGGCTTACATCCGGTTACATGATTTTTGACTGAAAACAGGAACGGCAAGGGAAAGAGAAAGGATGAAAGGAGAGGAAAAGGAAGAAAGGAAAAAAAAATGCGAAGTAAGAGTGCCTATTATGGCGATAAAATTGCAGGTTTCGATTTAAATATTTGAAGAAAAAAGGAGCAAAGAGAAACTAAAATCGAAAATAAAATTTGAACAAAAAATTTTTCCAACTTCTCCATGTGGTTTATTTATTCATCTTTAACATAAAATAATTTGCTGTTTGATTTTGCATTTTTTTTTTAAATTTAAAGTCAATCAAACGATTAAAACTTCTTTCTTTTCCATTTTATTGCCTTTTTCTTCGGCAAAATTTGTTTCCTTTCTTTTTTTTTAAATTGAGAATTACCATTTCTCATTATTGCTTCGCTCATTTTCTTTTTCTAAAAATGTCAACTTTTCCATTTGAAGTTATGGAACTACAGCGCAGGATCGATCCCTCCCTAATATTTCTTTCTTCTTTCTGTCTAATTCTGTAAACTGTAGCAGTAAGAAAACTTTATGTTACACACGTAAAATCCATATTGTTAAAGAAACCTTTGTTATGGTAATTTGACAGTGCAGGAATTCCCTTTTTTTCTTTCGCTTTCATTTCTAAGCACTTTGTTTCCTTTCGCTAAGACTTGCGCTGTTCTAGAAGAATTGATAATGGAAATTATCCACAACGATTGATGCAATTGATATTACTCTCTCACACTTACCTAGCAATCTTTTAATCCTTTTTTTTAATTTTTTTATGTTAAAGATGAGTAAATAAACCACATGGAGAAGTTTTAATTTTGAAAAATTCAATAACACTTACACATTCCTCCTTCAAATGAGGAGGAATGTGTAAGAAAGTGATATTGCGTGAAGAAGTGAAGTCTCCGTCTTTTTCAATTTTCAAATTCCATTGGTTGATTTAACTCATTTCTCCTCTACCAATCCCAAAAGATCACAATTCATTTGCATTAGCATGGAATATGCTGTGAACTAATGAAATTTCGAGCACATGAATGAAGATTGCAAAAGTGTTCGCCTCAAACGTTGTACTAAAATTTAATTTGTAGATGAAATTGAAATTAGCATAACGATGAGGAGTGAGTATCAGTGGTCTTGAGCGGAAAAGGAGGAAGAGATAGGTAGATGATAAGAGAGTGAAGGCATGTTGCCACCAATCATCCTTCCAGTCCTCATCCCTCATCCTAATGATCATCAATCGTCTAGATGGACGTAGCCATCCCATCCCATCCACCAGCATTAGTTATAGGAATAGCCTGAGGAAAGGAAATGAGCCAAAATTTCTTATCATCAAAGGGCCACTACTATAAATTACCTTCACTACAGCATATGCACACACACACACACACACACACACACACACACACACACACACACACACGCACACACACATATATATATCACTTTGCGATGACCAAACGCATTTCATTCATTAAATTGAACTCAATGATTGCTGCCAATCAATGGTAGATGGTAGCAGTGTGTCGGAACTCATTGATCTTTGCTGTCGTAGACGATAAAAGAAAATAAAATTCAACAATTTAATTGAATGATTTAAACATTAATGATTGTTGAAATGTTCGAGCTATTCGAACCAAACATCAATGCCATTAACAGTACGCTCTTCCAAGTGATATTTGCAAATGCTAATTTTATCATTTCTTTTTATCGCAACATTTGTTGCAAAATGAAGTGATAAAAGTGGCATTTGGAGAAAAGAGGAAGAAGCACGGTGTTGGTATGTCTCTGCAAAATTTCCACTATTAATTGCCTGCTTGGCGGATGCGACATTTGCAAACATTTATGCTCCTATCATTTAAAACTGCGCATTAACATGCAATTTCAAATTGAACATTTTCACTGTTTCCTCCTCAAAATCACTACTTCCAGGTGGTCGCTCACATTGCAAACAATTTTTAGGAGGAAAAAAATCGCTACAAAACCTTTCTCAAAATCATATATTATCATGTTATTGGGAATTCACTTGTTATATATTGATATACCACTCCTTTTTTAAAAAAAAAAAAAGAAAACGATTCCCAAGGGAGAAGATAAATGACCTGAAATGGGGTTGCCAAGGTTATAGAATGTTAAATTACCTTGAAGAGCTTTAGAAGTGGAGCCTATGGAAGCCATTACTTAAACACTAAGATGTCTTTGACGGAACAGAAAAAAAGGAAAGTTAAATGAAGCTGAAGAAATAAGTTAAATAAGTGATTAATAATTGAAGTGGCGGTAATATCAATAGTAGTAGTGCCGATAATAGTAAGAATAGTAGATATCATTCACTGATCGCTAACAGATGTTTTTTTTCATCTTATAAAAAAAAAAATATGTGAGAGAGAGGAGAGAGAAAGAGGGAGGGAGAGGGAATAAGTGAAATGGGTGTTGCTTTTGCTAACATTTGACACTCACAAAAAAAATCAAAAACAAAAAGTTAAGCTAAAAAAAAAGAAAAAAATTACGCTCATAAATGCTCAAAAAGGACGGAAACGTTTTTTTTTTTATCGTACAATGATGTGAATTATTTTACAATTAACTATAAATTATCCTTTTTGTGCGGAATTATCTTCGAATTGTGAAGAGAGTAAATTCAACTGAATCACATATTACAAGCTGAAGATTAACTCTTAGATGAAAATGAAATTACAAGATGAAATTAACTCTTACAAGCCTTAGGCTTGTAAGAGTTAATTTCATCTATCCTATCGTATAGTAAATGATATGAATTAGTGAATTGTGTCAAAATCACAACAATGTCAATCCTTTCATCTTTTTTCCTAAGTAAAAAAAACATCCAATAATTCTTTATTTTTTTTTTTGAAAATTTATCGGAAATATCATACGAAATTGATAGAATCAATCGAATGGATAGATTTTCTCGTTCAATAGTTCTTTTTTTGTTGCGCTTAAATTACACTAAGCATTTGCGCCCAATAAAGCAATTATCGCTGAGGACAAAATTTCAAACTCACTGCTCTTACTACTATCAGTAGGAATGACCAGAAAAACGCCATGAACATAAATAAATGAAGAGTAAATGTATTCATAACTAATTTAGTGATTGGAAAGTGAGAAGGTGGAAGAGAGAGAAGAGCATCGGAATTGAGCAGAGCACAACGGCGCACGCATTTCACTCCTTCTAAATTACCTACTTTAACTACTTATCTGATCCATACTGTCAGCTTTCCTCCCTCTCTCTTTCCTTCCCTCTTTTCACTTTTTCACAAATCATTCCAAAAAAGTTCCGGTCAAAATTTATGACCCGTTATGTCGATGATTGATACATACGATTTTGCGAATTCCTTTGCACTGCTTCATTATCACTTCTGCTGTGCTGATGGATTGATGAGTGAAAAAAAGGTGATTTGTGATGTGATCATAATAATGTGATCTAACGGATTACACTGATTGATGTTTCTGAATTCAGGCTGTCCTTTTGCAATCCATTTCGTTTCATGGATTACTGATATCAGAAAAGAGTACAAAACTTGGCCTTAAAAGGATACATGCAATGTGTTCATTTCACATTTTATTTCCTCCATTTCTAGCAAAATTTCGATTTCGATCGATCAATCTTAGCAACTTCGAGTGATCATTTCGTTATGCTTTACGCAGTATATGAATACATTTCTGAAAAATTATCACTAATCGATAAATTCAGTTGAATTTAAAATATGAACTTTCGAGCAGCTTAGTGGTAGAAATGTGTAAGAAAAAAAAGATATATGAAGAGGTTAAAGTTCAGCTCGAGGGAATAAGCGGAAGGTTGAGGAAGACAAACGATGAGCATTTGTCTTTCCTGTGTAGACTGCTGCAAGTGGAAAGTGGAGAGAGGAGCGGCAACGAGTGGTCAAAGTAATTGTCGGGATGGCTTAATCATTAGTAATGAGGGGTCAGGTCATTCGAGCATCAACCAGTCCGCCTATTACAGATAAGATAACGAACGAGTTGATGTGAATGCGTCCATTACCGCCCCAAACTCTCCGCCTACTGTGATGTGTAAATATTGCATTGCATAATGTGCGCGGAAGGAAATGATATTCTTCCACTCTTCCCGTACAGCGCATCTCTTCTCTTGATAATCTTTTCCTTTAATTTTTGCTAATTGTTTTTTTGTCGTTGAAGTTATCCATCCATCTTTCGTTGGCTATTCTCCTCTACGGTCATAACGCACCCAAGTTTAACATATATGGTCATAGTGCGCCCAAATTTAACTCATCAAAATCATTTTATTCAAAGCTGACAGTAAGCAGCTGAAGATAGGAAGAGGCAGTGAGACGCATTTAACCATTTTCAACAGTTGCGCTTCATAATATCTACAAAGAGAGAAGTTTTCAGTGCATACGCTACACGCTTTTAAATTACTACTCTGCTGTTGCGCTCAGTTAGGGAAAGGAAAAGTGCTGATGAATTTCGAAATATGAAAATTGTACAACATTGCTATACGAAACATTAGAAGAACAAATTGGCAAGTTAAATTTTTGAATAATTTGGGCTAATTTACCGGATGTTAAAATTTTCATCATTTTATAAGCTTTGTAAAAGGAATCTTCCTTCCCTGGCGTCATCGAATTACTTCGAATTTTGTCTATTTGTCCTGTTAGAAATCATCAGTTTTCTCATGTAGCATCCATACTTGGATAGCTTTCAATGGCATAAGCCAAGCTGTCCTACATCTGTCCACATTTTCAGTGACGTTTTAGCTCAATCCCAGTCCCAGTGATTTCTAAATTTATATAATCTACCAAAAGATGTTAGCATAAGACACGTCGTCATCATTGGAATCATTTTGCAAACACTTACCACACCACTTTTATCCTTTTTTTTACCTTTTCTTCTTTTTCTTTCTCACACTCTCCTTTTAAAGAACCTTTTCTATTTCAAATCCTTCCTTACTGGAACACTCACAAAAATCCTTTGTCAGCCTTTGCTTTTGAATAATCCATAAATTACGATTTATGACTCTCATTTCGTGCAATCAGCAGGTATCCGACTGTGCACTTCTATGGTTCAGAAGACATCGATCCAGACATCTGTTAGTTTTTCTGAAAAATTTAAACTGAACAAAAATTCATGCTGAGGTTACTTTAACAAGTGTTTCCTTATAAAATGAGAATAATACTTCAGTGAGCACATACGCATATTATTTATCAGCGATAATTTTTTAACACATTTCCACAGAGATATGAATACTTGTAGCGAAATATACGAATGCATTAGAATTTAAAATGTCACGAAGTTAAGACAGACAAGTAAAACCTGAATTCATCAATGTTGACATTAGTGTTTAAAACTATTGCTATGGGTAGCATTTACAATTAATACAAAATAAAACAATGATTATATCTCCTAACTATAATTGCATTTGGAACATCTTCGTTAATATTTACTAATAAATTGTACTAGGGGATAGAAATAGAGCCACACCGCATAGACTACCATTCCTACACACACCTAGAACTCATAACCTGATCCATCTAGTAAATTATTGGAAAAAATTTACTATCATCAATACCACGCAAATACATGAAAATGGTACGTCAATATATTAAATTTTCGAAAATCGACATCAAATGAAATAAAATTTGTAACGCATGTAGAAAAACGCCAAATTGGCAAGAACACTTATTTCACTTTTACAAAAATGCCAATTCCATCTTCAAATCTCAATTTTCACAGAAATGATGGTAAAAAGCCACCGACTGATGACAATGGTAAAAATCGTAATTTTAAAATTTTCGAATTCTTGTGGGCAAATGTGAATTCTACGTAGAATTGATGCAAGCCATTTCACTTTTAAATCTTTTCCAGCAGTTTTATTCAAAACAGAAGATATTCAATTATGAGAGTAGAGAAAGTCAAAACATAACACAGGACAGCCAAACAAGGACGCGATGATTCCAAAGGAAAAAAAATTAAAGACATAAACCCATACGAATTCAAAACTTCGAAATTTAAAGTATGCAACTTTTAAACATTCCGGAAATAAGCTTTCCACGTAGTAACTGAAAAAAAGTAACTGAAGCATGATCACCCAACTATCCGTTATACAAGAACTTTTTTTTGGAAAATTAGTAAACTGTCACATGAGGAATTCAGTCAGTTATAAAGTGCTCTAAATTTTGAAATATTTTAACTGTTATAACGTATTCGCCGAACACTAACATAAGAAGGCGAAATCTATCTATATAAAAAACCTAAAACAAGAATTACGAACCATGAGAGAGAGCAAGAAACACACTTTTATAATGCAACACATGGAATGTCTCCTGCCTTAACTCTTTGAACCCACTCACAATGATAGAATAAAAAATTACATGAAACTTGATACTTCTAAAACTGACAACGTAGCAAAACTAGGAAAAAAAGCATATCTGCAACATCAGTTTAACGGTTCAGTTTCACATTGGTTAGTACAAACGAGTTGGCTGAGGAAGCGGTTGTGCAGTAGGGTAAGCTGCTCCTGTAGCACTGGTATTCACTACATTAGCGTAGAAATGTGATGCTCCCGTTGTCGTAGGATAAGTTACTGTTGCCGTTGAAGTTGATACTAGAGGTGAATTCCTGAAATTTGGGAAAGAAATGAGACTTGCAACGAATTAGCATAAAAATTTTATGGCGCCGATACAACTGCGAAAAATCGTCTGCAAACGTTTAAACGCAACGCCAAATACATGTTCTTGGGATTAAAGCCTGTGTTACAGACTGAAACGACGGCGAACACGCTGCATCAACTTGAAAGTACACAGACAACTAACTCTCAATGAAAAACACAGTTCTCTTGTTAATGTCAATTACGAAATTTCGATAAAATAACGTAAGTCAAGAGTGACCAAACAATTCTCCATAAATATCCTAAGCCTTGACTTCCCCACAACAGAAAACAATCTTATGCTTTCACGCAATATAAGCTATTAGTTATACTCAAGCATTTGCATAAAATCTAAAGGCACTAGATGTATGTTGTTGTTGACCACTTGAAAAAAGAAATGGAGGTTATTGCAACTAACATAATGACCTATATTATACAATCTAGTTAATGAACTGAAGAAATTTCGCGGCGATGATAATAAAAACCACCTGATATGTTGGAAAATAAGCATGAAATTAGCAAAGGTAATGGAAGTTCATTATCAAACTGCTCAGAAAATTGATAAAACTCGAGTTTAATTTACTTACAGATAAGCAAGAGAAATGTTAGAAAATTTCTAAGCTAGTATTATATTTTTCACCTGAGAGTCCATTGTTCAGCTAACCACAAAATAATCGCAAGGAATAATTCCTTTAGGATGCCACAAAATTTGAAGTATAGCTTATCAGGCATGAAATCCTTACTACAAAACCTCGTAAAGGATAAGGAATGCTTCCTATTTTTACATAAACTATCGCTTACACTCATTTGCATACAATCTAAGGGCATTATATCATGTCACTACAATGTGGTTCAGGTGAAAGACAAACGAATATTTTTTATTTAGAATTTAGTTGCACGTCCGCGAAACGCTGCTAGCACACCAACCCAATGTAAAACTTACGAACTCTTACTTGCTTTTCGAAACAACTACCAAATTTTATAGAAAATATGAAAAATTTGGACAGAACTGTTGAACGGTATACTGTAGAGCCGTTGGCGGGGGAGTGCTGTACACATTGTTGGTAGCATACGGAGCTTGAAGTGATGCAACTGATATTGATGGTAATGCATGAGCTCGTGCTTTTACTTCCTTTGTCAGTCGCTCTCGAAAATAAAAGTATTTCGTTCGTGATTCAATGTACTGCTCGTACAATGGAAACAGGTCACTAAAAGTATTAAAGTATTATTTTAGTATTTTTAAGACCTTTTTATTTTTTAAAAAAAAAAAAAGGTAAAAAAGGAAAAAACCGAGTGCACCATGATATTAATAGTAGTAGAAAGCAATACAAGAGATCTCCCCCTTTCCCCCTCCCCTGTATTAGTATGTAGCAATAAGTATAATTCTGTAACGGCGCAAAAAAGGTGAGTTGTGGAACGGAGTGTACACACAGTTGTAAACATAGCTCCTTTTCTCACCGTTTCAGACAACATAGGGAACTTTCAAAGCATCCGGAATATTTGATCATAATAAAATGTGATCTTCCAGCGATCAATATTAGAAACCACTAGTTGAATTTAGTTGTCCACTTTCAATATATGTTGTGAAATCAAAGGAAGTTTCAAAAATCTTTTCAAAGCAAGATACAAAAATTTTACCTGTCCAAAGGTCGAGGTAATTCAGGGTCTGGATCAATCCGTACTCCGGCAGTACCCGAACTTGCAGAATATGCAAATACGCCGGGTGCAGCAGCTTCATGCCCTGGCGCATAAGATGGAGATTCTCCGGCGACGCTGCAAAAAAGTGAAAAACCGTGAAATATTCGAAGTGTTCATAACATCATTAAAAATGATTTCTTACTATCTCTTCTTTTTCTTTGGCCTCCATCTCTGACTAAAAGTATCTACCCAGTAATTTACAAAGAGTCAGAACCAATTTCAGAGTACTAGATCCGGAAAAACGTACGCTCCATCCGCAATAAAACGTTTCTGTTCTGGGCCGGCTATACAAGTAGCATTAGCTGCACGTTTCAAATTAATATTTGCAGGATCACTTGGACATTGCGGGGTTTTGTGGTCCACTGCTCCACATCGATAACAGCGCTTATCCATGCCCGGTTCCTTCCGTAGTTTTGATGTTGACCTATAACTATTATGAATAAATTGACTTTACTATTTTCAGTATTGAAAAGAAAGGTCACTTCAGCGATCCAATAAATACATTTAGCCATTGTATTTTCCACACCAGCTCTAAATATCTTGTATGATTGGTCACCTGACTTTGTTATTATAGAAATTAATCAGATAAAAACTTGAGGAAAGGCTACACACAACTGTACCTGTTGTATAACTTCACTATTGAAGTGAAACATTTTATTGAATAAATAATTTTCACGATATTTATAAAAAGTAAATGCTGCAAAAAGACCTTCGTATATTAATCGCTTTTCCCTCTAGGATATAACCGTCCAATTTCTCAATAGCTGTTCGGGCATCAGACTCCTCCGGTACGTGCTAAAAACGCATAAAATTTGACGATACGTTTGCACATAGAAAATTTTTCCAAATCAAACACACCTTTTACTTGTCCCCTGTACCGTTTCCAGCTCAACTCCAAACACTTACACAATGACAGATCAAATGTCTTATATTTTTTACCAAATCATCTTTTATAATCAAATCTTCCAAATTACGAACAACAAAGGCGTAATCCTTGATCACATCACATTCGTTAACTACAACGAACTGGGAAAAAAGTTGGCGAAGTCGCATCGAATCAACGCCATCTGGTAAACCACCTACGAACAACTTCACCATTATTGGATTCCTGAAAATGCTCATCAGAATCTGTTAATTTCTAAATTCTACCAAAAAATGAGCACTTCTACAGTTATAACGTTAATGTATTCAGCAAGATACATAAAAGAATTATAATCCTATCCTATTATAACATTACTTATACAAACTTCGAAAATTCATGGTTCCTCAATATTCATAAAACATTCTTTTGCTCTCTGTTGAACATTTGAACCGATTCAACTGTAATACTCTAACCTTATAAAATCATCCCTCTTCCTCTATTTGTCCCTCGGTCTACAGTTGAGCAAATAAAGTCACTTTCCAATGATGGAAACATATATGAAAAACGAACAAAAAGTTAAAATGAATCGATTTAACGAAAATCTCGATGCAAGCATATTGAGAGAACAATGCCAAAAGAGCACATTATAACATATTGTATAAAAGTCATAATCAAAAAATTGTGTCCCACTCACGAAAGAGTCATCGTCACACACGAAAAATTTAAGTAGTGAAAACCAGTCAGTTTTCTACTCCATAATTTTTCTTTATATCATATTTTTTTTCACAGAACGTGGATGGTTCACCAAAAGTTAACTCCAGAACATCGACGACAACGACAAACCAAGCAATTTTTTTCAACAATACTCTGTTAATAAAAAATCTTCGGAAATTTTCTTCGATTCAATGGCTGGATTCATTTGGCTGCTGCTGTTGTTGCTGAGTGAATGACGTCGAGAAACGATCTTTCTCCTTCAACAAATAGTTGGCCAGGTATTCTATGGGATTTGGTGGACGTTCTTTGGCCAATGCTCCTAAAGCTTGCAGCAGAATTGGAACAACAGTTTGATCGAGATATTGGCGTGTCGGGATAGTAGTAGTAGCTGTTGTCGCAGTATCACCACTTCCACTTTCTAAACCAGCCTAAAAGCCAGAAAAAATCAAGCAATAGAAATAAGACCTGCTGCGCATACCTCTCCAAGCAATAGTAGCGCCATGATGTTTTAAAAGCTTTAATTACAGCGATAAAAAACGCATACAAAATGAGTGTACACACCAATACTGCATTTTTAAAACCATTGGTGCGGAAAAATATCTGATTTTCATATAGAAAAGGTTGCAGGGAAGAGGCATAAAGATTACAAAAGTGAAGTGGAATGCAAGCCAAATAATTATACCTGAGAAGCATCCTTCTTTTCCGACTCTGCATTTGATTCAGTGTTTTCGGAAGTAGCTGAAGGATGAGACAGTGTACTATCAACTGCTTTCGCTGCCTCTTCTTGAGCTGGTGCTTCTTCCTAAAATGTCACAGCTCCTATAACGCACTAACGCCATAATGCACTAGAATGCACTAACGTGCACTGCTAAACAAAAGCAACCCAAACAGGGAAAGAACTACGACGGTTGGGTGAACACACTACGAACATGTCCTCTAATGGACGGGTGCAATATTCTTGTCTGGGATAAAGAAACCAAAGGTGATTTGATACATTGGACACGTAGTTGCTTTACACCGCCTTATACTTTTTTTAGGTAATATGTTATCGGAACATCAACTCTGAAGTCGTGAGCGAAAACCATATCTGTTTCCCGAAATGGTCAACAAGTTTATTGAAACTTAAATTTTCAATTTAAAATCACAACCTTTTTTGCTTCCTCAACTTTTTGTTGCTGCATTTCTTCGACCTGCTCCTTCATCTGCTCTGATTCAGCTGTAGGCATTTCCGTTACTTCCATGGCGGACATTCTGAGGCGTCGAACAACTACAATCACAGAGCGTAAGTCCGCATAAATTTCACATAAAAAGACGTCGTAAAGAACATTCAGAACTTCACAACTAACCGTCTACATGTGTGAATCAAGAGATACGGCAAAATTTACCTGAATATCCCAGGTAAAAAAAACACCCACGCCACCAACCTTACACACAACTCGACCGACTAAGAACGAACTATGGAGCTGACAGAGAAATCAGCCTGGACAAGAAATAATAGCAATCGTTATGAAATAGTTCCGTCTCCCATGTTGTCGGAACGACTTTATTAATCGCTGATATCCTGATATCCCCTCTTGTCATTCCGTATACTCAGATATGCTAATGCGCGTAGTTGGAAAAGTCTCCCAGTTCACGCCATCACTGTTGCTCCTTGTAAAACTCGTATTTCATGTGTGCTGCACTCACTGATCCTTTATTCGTGATATTGGTTTTTCAGCAACACTCATGATGAATATGTCGCCTTCTTTTCTGTTTGAACTGCCATTGTTGCAAACGGATGATTATCCCTTCCCTCATTAGTATAAATGTTGAAATTTGAGCTCAGACTAATGTATTAAATGAAAATCTCTCTCCTCCCTTCCCACTTTTCTGCCATCTCAAACGGACTTGTGATGAAAATATAATCAGTGTGCTGATGTCATCAATGGCATCAAAACATATGCACAATTAAATGCTTGAATGAACTTGAAATTTTTTTTTGTTTATGAAAGTAAGCACAGATATGCTAATTAATATTTAAAAATGTATCTGCGTAAATTGATTATGATATGAGAAATAGCATTTAATTGAAGTGTCATTCATTGAAATTGGAGTGTAATGAAGATAATTGTTGCAGAAAAAAAAAAATATTTCTTAACTATACCGTTACACAGTATCCAGCCACTGTTCATCGTGATGATTTTTAAATAATGATTCTACACTCCAATTTCTTAAAAATTAATTTATTCAAATTTATCGCTTCAAAATAATCATAATTTATCAAACTTTCTACACACAAGGAAGTTAGTGATTTTGGGAGCAGTTGATGCATCTTAAGATATGTGGAAAAAAGAGGAGTGAAGTGAATCGAAATTTATTCATTGTGAATTAGACTTAGTATATACTGTAAGATTTGAAATGGAAAGTGAAAACTTCGAAAATGCGTTCAATGGATAATTGGTGCATTACCCTGTAATATACAGAAATTGATAAGTAATGCTGTCGTTTCAGTAATCGAAAATGTTGGGGATGAGAGTCTGATTATTTGATTCTAAATTATGAAAACTTTGGACGGCAATTGGGGCGGAATATTGTTGGTAGAATTTGGACTATTCAATAATTGAATAATTTCACTAGTAATTTCATGCTGCTAATGGAAAGGAAAAACTCCTTTCCACTGCTGCTGCTTTTTTCAATAATCCAGCAATATTTGCTTTTTCGGTTCCAAATATTTTTTTCTTTCCAGTTCGGGTGATTAATGAAGAACACTCAATCGGAGATCGGATTGTATTATCCATCTAATAACAGACAGATATGGCATTTCCATACATTTCATGCTTGTTGATATTTCTCATATTGCTTGTATGGAGGTTTGTTTACTCTCTTGTTGACTAAATAATGTACACTAGTGCAGGAGGTCAGTAATCTATAACATGGAAGATATAAATTTCGAATTTTATTGCTGAACATTATAGATTTTCCTTCTTAGCCTTAATCAACCTAACGGTCACTTTCTCATCAGGAGTGTGATTTAGAATAATTGGAAAATAAAATATTATAACATTGATAAGCAGTTCTTTTTAATTATTTATCAGCTTTTACATTAATTCACAAATAATCGTGCCATCTTTTGGAAGTTATGCTTGATTAATTTAAGAAAGAAATGGAGTAAAGAAGGTTCATGACTTTATGCGAAAACTGTACAGGAATCGTCAATGTATTATTTCATAACAAGAATCTAATTTTAGATACCGAGGATGGTTGTTGTCAGTGGCAGTAGCGAAAATTTGCCACTGTCGTTCAGTACGTTTAGGCAGATGTGGTCTGTTTTATGTGGAACATATTAGACTTTGTTTGAGTGGCGGTATCGTAATTGAAGTTGATGATTTTCGCTTAACGATCAGTTTCTTCAATACGCATTATACGTGAGTTTTGTCATGTCCAATGACGAAGTCTTGCAGTTAAGTTTAATTGAGTAATCTGCGAGAAAATCAGCCAGTTACATTGGTTAGTGTGTACAGAAGGAACTTGTGGTTTAATGTTTCAGACCTCCTATGTGTTATAACGTTATTAGATACATAGCAGTATATCAGGTTTTATGTTCAGAGCAATAAATAATCTTATGAATGAACTTTTACTAGTCAAGAAAAGTTGTAAAGATCTCCCTCACACATCCAGCTTGGTAGGTCTTTTGGGCTGATCTTCCTTTTTAAAGTCAACAATTTTAGGAAGCCTTTCATAATCACAATTAGTGACATCCGTATCGAAGGTGAATGTAATGAAAAACTCTCTCTGACACAGACCTATAAGAGACGATACAGTCATAAGGATTTTGAAAGATATCTTCATTGGTTGCAAGTTTGTTTCTGTTTATTGTCCGTTGCGAGGCTTCTGCTTTTTATTCAACGACATCAGTTTTAAACTCTTCCGTTTGTTCGCACGTCAATGTTTTCTTTCGCCTTCTACTAACAATCAAACTTTTCAATCTCATATAAGATTATTTTTGATTAGCTATGAATTATGAGTAGTTTTTAAAGATTCCATTTTATTTTTCATTTCCTGGAGCTTTTTTTCAGTATACAAGTACAATAATTCGTACTGCGCGCGTTGTGTTTCTCGGTGTAGCTCCAGGGTCTTTGTTGCATTCAACCTTTCAACAACTACAACTTGATGGATATCGTGATCGTCAAGGGTTAATTTTCAGAAAATTTGCAAACACTGTAGCAATTGTTTCCTTTTTTTTTTGAGAAAATATTTTTCCATCATTTTAGGATGCAGATTGAACTCTCTTGTAAATTACTGCAAGCAAAATTGTTCAGTCGTGGAACAGCTCAAAATACCGCTCCTTTACTGGTGCTTTCATTAGGATTATCAGTCTGTTGCAATGTACCTTTGGGCCTTGTGAAGTTGAAACGGCTTGCTGCTCGCATTACTGATCCCCAACTTGTTCTTTCCGACGGTTAGTCGTGCTATGTTAAAAAATTTTTGCAAGTATGATGATCTGAAAGCAATGAAGTTTAAATTTGCTAGAAAATATAAAGCATTATCATTCATATCTACTGGACATCATTGGTAGTATATCTGGTCAGAGATGTACTACCAATTTGGGTGTGATAACTTCATGGTGTGGTAAATAATGAATAAACATATTATTAAATCCCTACTATTAGTTGATGTGCAGAAGTGTGGTCTTAAAAATTATAATCATAAAGTGGAATATTTCAGGCTTTTTGGAATATTTTTATGACCATCCAATACATCGGAAGACAAAAAACACGTCGAATCAATTTTTTACATCCTTTACTATTGACAACCTTCTGAATACAAGTCTAAAACTGGATGTTCAAAATCTTGTACTGAGATATACGGCAAACATGGATTATTCGAAAATGTACAGTGCTCCACAATTTATTAGAATCAGAAGTTTTACTTTGATGAATTTAAGAAACTACCACACATGCAACCTGTAAAAGTGAATTATTATTATTTTTCCCTTATAACGCTTGGGTGATTAAAGTTAGTAATAGTTTAAACTGATATGCAACATGAAAGCACTTATTGCATACGAAATTACTTGTGCAATAGATGACTATTAGTAACCGTTCAGGCGTACCGTTGCTGCAAGGTTAAATGTAGCATTAATATCAACGGAGGATAATCAACGATTTGCTGTCGTTTTAACTGGAATCAATGTAGACGATCAGACTCGGGAAACAGTATTTAGTTGCAGTGATTTCGATGTTAGATTAAATGTTTGTTCATTTCTTTTCTTTCGTAAACTTCAGTTAGTAAAACTCTAAACATTTTTTTGAGTTGTTTTCTGTTGGCTTGCATGTTTTATCAACAAGTTGAAATAGCTTCTGACTTCTGTTTCCGATGTTATTCAGATGATGAGTTTTTGGAGCTCTTAGCCATTTTAGACTTCATATAAATAAGTCCTCCACTAAGAATCATTTTTTTTTAATATTATGTTTTATTTTACTTTTACTGTTCATTGCAGCGAGCGTCGGACAATTCAGAACGGCTCTTTGTCGACATGAAAATATTTCACCCTCATTTTGTTACAAATCAGAAGGCTATCGTTGAGTGGACCACGTATTGTTATAATATTGGGCAACGAATTTCAACTTCTGCTAAGGGTCATTTTGATGATGACTTTTTGACTGCATCTATAGGTAACTTAACATTCCCTATTTTACATGAGCAAATTCGATCCAAGCTTTTAATCATAATGATAAGGTTGTTTCGAACACTCGGTATGACATTGCCTATAGTCGAAAGGAAAATTTTTGAAATTCTATAGTTTATATCAAAATTAGTATAGATTTACAGTCTTTAGATTTACATACAGTACCGACGGAAAAAAAACAATTCTGCTGGAAATCTTTATCAGTAGAAGTAAATTCATTTGACGGTCGCTTAATGCTTTCTAATGGGCAGGAAATCAATGCTGGCCTTGAACTGGGAACGTTCCATGTTAGCGACGTAAGTTTGATGTGTGAAATAAACTTTAATTGTAATGGTATCCGATAGCTTGTTCATGAAGGCACTCGAACTCCATATTTCCCCTTAGTTTGGTTCAATCTCTAAATACCTTCGAGCCTTCGAATTTCTAAAAAAAGTTTTTGTCGCGCTTAAATATTTTACTTCCAGAATTTTGCATCTGCTGAACTTGGCTTGGAATCCGTTTGGATTCGAAAAGGAAATCTTTCTATTGACCATTTTGATTCTCGCTTTTGTCATGCCTGGGGCACCACATTAATTATTGGAGCTTTATTAACTCAAGTATTTTTTCACACAAATTTTTTTACTGTGTATTAGTTTTTAACTATGGCATATTCAGTATCTTCATCATTCGGCTAGAGATATACAGCGAAAGCTTTAAATGAGTAATTTACATGAAGACAATTTTTCACGTGAATGCTCAATTTGAAGAAAATTATAGCTAGCTGACGTTCTTGGGCCAGATTGCCTTGGAAAGTATAGGTTGTAAATCCTCTTGAAATCTACAAGCTTATGTATTCTGTTATGTTCTATTGTAGTACTTCCGAAATAATGAAGCGGTGAGATTGCTGGTGAAGTTGGTTGAATGCCAAATAGAATATGAGGAAGAGCTCATTTGGCAGGTATTTTTAAAAATTGCTGAAGTTTTATGAAACAAAAATTCTTACGCTCTTAAAACCATAAAAAAAAGAGCTGCTGTGTATGGAAATTGAAATCTGTGGGTATCGTTTTAGTGCTGGAATTGAATATTAACGAGGTTTTTTGTTAGGAGTTTTCAATGTTTTGACTGATTTCGAGGACTAATTTTAGTGGTCTTACATTTAATAGCTATTTCAAATAATTGTAACTATCAGTTATTGAATTTCGGCAGTTGGCTTCGTTTTTATCGTCTCTCCTGTGTAGTGGTTCATCATCAGCAACATGCAGCTCGTCGTCGGCATTCGAGCCTTATCCGTCTCCCCAAGTTGCTTTTGCAATACAACTCTCCGTAGAGAAGTATGCTTTCTTAGTCGTTTTGCAGACTTGTTAGAATTATTCGGTGAGAGGCTCATATAAGTTTCTCCTTACGTTGCAATTAACTTTTTTTTAGTTCGCATAGATTTTTTCGTATTTTCAGTATTGCCCTTTTCATTCTTGCGCGACATTCATTATATCTGATTCAATCCATTCAACAGCTACGTGTGGATGCTTTTCCTTCTTCAAGGACATTGTCAGTGCTGGCTTTGAATTTCAAAATACTTGAAGGAATGGTGACAAATGAGAAATTCGCTTACTGGGATGACTCAGCACAAAAGGAATCAAAGCAAATTGTGAGTGTTTTTTCTGTGATTTGACTTGTTTTTTTCTTTTTCTCCGATGATTTTAAGATTTGATAATTTGGAATCTTGGAAGTCACGGTTTCATTTCTGTTTAGAGTCGCCAATTTTACTCTTAATTTCTGCGATTTAAGTGTGGAAATAGTGATCGATTGATGATGCGACTTTCGCAATTGTCGTCATCTTGGGAGTGGGTTTTGCTTTTTGAATCAACAGTGAGTTTGGTTTGGAGTACTACTGCACACATAATTTTTCTGGAAACTTATCGGCAAGTTTCTTTTTTCAACTCTGTTTGGTCTTAAGGTGGTATGGGACATTAGGACTTTCCTACTTATTTCACAACATATATCGCTAGTAATTTTATTCTTATTTTTATTAGTGATTTGACGTGAATTAAAAAAGTGCATTTCTTCAATAAGGAATTTACTTTTTAGTTCATGTCCACAATGTTCCCATTTCCAGTGTACCGGAGAGAAGGCGTAATCGTCACTTATGGAGTTTTGCTCTCATTTTCTCTGAACCTTACTTTTTTCAGAAGTTTGAAAGGGATGTTGGATCTTTTCGGACAGAAAACATCTTCCAAAGCATCACATTTGTTCCATTTCAACATTGAAACATCCAGTCCTGTAATAATCAAATTCCAGCTACCGAAATCACACGTGTACGTAATATTCTTGTTGGATTTGATCTTTTTCTATTCTTCGGCAACATGGATTTAATTTTTACAGTATTATGAAAATTTTAATTTATAAAGGATGTGCTGGGAAGTGCCATCGCTACACATACGATGTATGGATCACATAATAATCGAAATGCCACAGTTCACTGCTTCTTTAGATTGTCATCCTATCCTTACGATTGAGGTAACAATGTTTGATTGATTGCTAAGGTTAATTATTTTTAAATTTGACGAAGCTTAACAAATTATTAGTGTAGAATTCAATCAGCGTCGAGAGAAATTGAGAGCAGAAATTTGTTAACATTTAAAATATTTTAATACGTCAGCAGTAATTCCATTACAGAAACTTTGTATCGAGAAGCAAGCATTTGATGCGGGAATGGATTTAGGAAGGAATGAATTCAAGAATTTGAAAAACCGAACAAATAAGCTTTGGATATGGTCTGCTGATGTGGTGATGTTCGTTTTTCCGTACGATTATAATTTTGCTGCAGGTTATGATGAGGTTTGTTTAAAAAGCCTTTTATTGATCTATGATATTTGCTTATTGAACCGTCCCATTAAATCATAAAGCAAAATCTGAAATATTGTTTTTAATAAATATTTTTGTTTATAAAAAGTTTTTGAATTATATATGGTTTAGATAATTAATGCGTGGAAATGGATAAAATTGGTGCATGGATGGAAGAGAAAAGCGTTTACTGTCGAGTCTCCATTACCATCGGACTTACGATTCTCAATTAAAGTAAATTTTTTAATGAAAGATTAATATGATTTAGATTTGAGCGCTCAAGTGATAAGATGGAATTATGCATAAAACACGTAGTACTTTATTGGATTTATTCTATGCTTCCGTTAGATACGGCACAGAAAATGTATAATAAAGTGGAGATATTGATTTGTAAGTTTTATATATATATATATATATATATATCTTGTTCTATTTGGTTTATCTTTATCTTGCTTTATCATGTATTTTTCTACGCGATTTGTAGAGTGCTTCACTGCAAATGAATGACGACCCGTTTGAAGTGCAACTTCAAAATAATTATGAACTGATGGTTGATGAAGTGTACGAGTGTGAGCGTCGGCGTCAAATGTTAGATCAGAAATTGGAACAGCTTCAGAAAACACGTCCTTTCTTATCACGTTAGTGAAATTTTACTTCAGCAACACTATTATTTTTACGAATCAAATTTGGTTTTCATAAGATATCTGAAGATCCATGCTTTCATTGATTGTTGCAGAGTCGAAGGCAGATGAATTGCATCGGTCTTTGACTAAGAAGAATGCAGAAATTTACATTGAAAGATCGAAAAAGTTGCCGAACTCCAGAAAACATCTTTGTTTGTGGTCAATTACGAATCTTGAGGTGTTATTAGTTGAAACTATTTTGTTTTTGATGATCCGTATTTTTAAAGTATTGAATTTAGTAATAAAGATCGCGCAGATTTTAAATTCACTTGTGAATCGGGAAGTAGATTCCATTTATATTCAGTTTGCCAAAATAATTCTAACATTTCGTGGAATCTTTTAGATCCGTGCATACTCTGATATAACTTTACACGGAAAAGAAAATATGGTTAGGCATCTGAAAACTTTCAATCCAGAATCGTAAGTTTTATATGAAGAACAAGCATAGTGATTAAATGGAGTTTGAAGTTTATGTTTATCCCGTATTTTGCTGCATACACTCGCTCATTATCCGGAAGTACAGTAAATCTCGCTTTATGGTGCACTTTAAGAAATTTTCCTGGCGGAATATTTGAAAGTATACATTTGCAATAGATATCAATAGACTGTATTCTTCTTTGATCTTTTGTACGTCTTTATGATATCGTTAAGCAATTTTTTCAAATTTGTAGGCCATTTCCAGCTGAAGGAATGGAATTCAGCACACTTTGGGCACGCGCTATTGAAATGGACTGCGACGATTGGGTAATGCAGTTCCGAGATTATCCATTACCATATGTCCTGATGAAAGATGCACATTTCTGGGGACATCTTGTGGGAAGTGAACAACTAGCAGGTAAATCTGTGGAAACAGTTGGAGTTTGTAATAGGATTAGTTCTTATAGGAAAAGAAATGAGAGGCCAACAGTAACCTGGTAACTCAACATGTTAAGCTTTTTTGTCTCTATACTGTGATAATAATCACATACAGGCTTTTCCTCTCATAAAATTTATACGTGATTATTATGTTGTGGAAATGTTTCTTTCAGCTCTAATGTGATTGCCTAGTAATATTAGACTGGTAACTAGCAAAACGAATTTTGTTGAATTCTAATATCAGTAATTTATCGTCTTTCAGGATCTCGTACAATACGAACAAGTACAATAAAACTACCAGAACCTTGGGGACAATACACCATTGAGCGAAACATGTGTCCTTTGAAATTTTATTACGATCTGTCATGTGGTTCGTCTCTGTTTTAGCAGTAGTTGATTAAAATAGGATAACTGCAAATAACTACTGAAGTAGTTGAGTTTAGTTATTTTAAATCTACACTACTATGGATTAATGTCGTGTGCTTGCTATAGTCAAAAATCATAATGGAATCATTTTTTTAACCTAAAAACTGACTGTTGATTAATTACAATTACTTCAAACAAGTTGGTTTTAGAGATTAAAGAATTGAATTGCACTTATGGCCCTTGCTGGGAGCCGTGTCTATCAATGATTAGCCTTTGTTGGAATAATGTCAATATGCCGTCTAGGTATCTCTTCCCTGTTTGTTCTTAAAGCAACATTTACTGTGACGTAGAATTTTTTTGGGTTGCTTCGTAAATTTCTGAAGATTAAGTTAACATATCTTAAGCATGTAATAGCAATGTTCTGTCGATTTCTAAGTCTATGGTACTTGAAGTCACAGGTGATTTTTTACAACATTTATCTAACCTATTTCATCATGAGGCGGCGAAATCATGTTTGTCAATGTATTATTCTAGTGATCCAAGTCCACCATTGTCGTTTTGGGACAAAATTCGACTGCTTTTACACGGCCGTTTTTCCATGCTCTGTCAAAATTTGGTTACATCGATGCTTGCATCCACGGATCCATACAACTCCACTGAACTAGTTGAAATATGCTGGAAGGAATTCGGATTTGACTGGGTTACGGGTAAATGATTTCCAGACTCATTTTTTTTTATTTTAAGCCACTTTTGAAAGGCGTTCAAATTATTTATTGATTATATGAATGCTTATGTAAATATGCCCTGGATTTTTTTTGTGTCTGTGAATCTTTAAAAATCGTGTGATTTTTGCTACTTTATCATTATATTTTATAGTCTAAGCAATGACAACTGCAAAATAATATTATTTCGCTATATATAATCTGTAAATTTAAATTATGGTTATATCGGAATCCATGTTTTACGTAATTCAGATCAATTTTGTGTGCAAACGGATATGGATGCATTCGTACGCACTGCATCAAAATATGATGAAAGCCGGGTTTTGCATTTACCGGGTTTTAAATTCAGCGTGAAGATGGACTGGGCATGTATTGGCGATCCACACGATCATCACAGTGCTCAGCCATGCGCACCCAATAAGCTTCCTGAATATTCGTCTACGAATTTAGTAAATTTTTATGTTATCATGGAACACTGAAACGTTTGGTTCAAAGAACAGTGTTTAGTTTTTTTCGTCTTTCCCCATTCTTTTATTCATGCAGTAGGACATGAATAAACTACTTATTACCAACTTTGATACTAAAATTAACAGCAAACAGTTTAAAGTTTAGCGGCAAAATTCTGTTGATTACACTGTTGGAAGTCACACGGTTCAATAAATGATATTTTTATGACATGATATGTTATAGAACTTCAAAACAAGGATATTACAGGAGCATGACTCTTACCGTGCATTTCGTTCAACGCACCTCGATTTGGTCTTCACTTTGGAGGTGAAGCAGTCAGATAGCACAGTTGTTAACAGCAAATGTCCGCAGATTTTGCTTTACGCTAACACATTTCGATGGCTTGAATTCCTCAAAGCTAGTTTTCAGTCTTGTTTTCTCGTGTTCATTATATCATACCTGTCCGAATAGATGTGGTCGACTGATTTATTTGGATTTTTTATATTAAATTTTTTATATTAAACTTTTTTATATTAAATACTATCATTTTATTTTTGGAACTCTATTAAAACATCAAATGAAGTTCAAGTTCACTTTATCAAAACATCATATGAAGTTCAAGTTCACTTTAAGCAGTCTCGTGTTGATTATTATTCTTCATGTAATTGTATTCAAACTTCAGTTTTGCAATTTAGAATACGATGACGACAGCTAACAGACCAGTAAAGCGTGGTCGACTGTTTAGTGGTGACAGAACTAAAAAAAGTCAGCTTAGTCGGCATCTGAAGTAATTATTTTGCAATTCAAGCTTCTGCTGACTTATTTTCTTTATACTTGTCAGATTCCTAAAGTTATTGAAGTGATAACTTATCCTCCAGAATTTAATTTAATGTTACAGACACATTCAGCTAAATGTTATGCTTCCACGCTTTCTAATTACTTATTGGATGTCGTATTCCTCATCTCATGGTCTGCGTATGATTAGTGAAAGTTTAAATTTAACCTCATCACTGGAACTTCATATTTTGCAAAATGGCGACCAAAAGGTCAATCTAATTGGTTTTTTATAAAATCTATCATCTCAAAATATCATTTGTTAGGCTAAACTGCATGATACTATGCTGCATTTTGTATCGTATTATATCAGCCCAGTCGCAGTTGCTGCTGATGCATTACTAGTTAGCTGTAAGCTTTCCCGTCTCTTTTATACGATGTATGCTTATGCATTTTATATACTTGCCAATAATATTTTCAGATAGGTGCTACATTTATGGAACTCTGAGCATATTACGTAAAGGAATACCATATTTTTTAATATCCTTTACGCAAATCTTTTTTTTAATGTCAAAATGGTGATAAAGATATGAGTGTTCTACTCAATCTATCATTTTGTTTAACGTTTCTATAGTTTTAGGATGGAATCAACAGAAGACGAATTGCTAAATGGTCAGTTTTATACGTCTCAGCACAGTTATTAAATGCTCAGATTCATCTTTTTGGAGCTAATTCACAAAGCTTTGGTACTCCAATTGATGGTAATTTTTTTATTGGACTGGATCGGTTGTCTTACACAAGAGAAGCACGATCTAAGGTTTGTGTTATTCCTTTCTTTAAATCAAGCATATTGTAATAATGACCTGGTTGTTTACTGTTCTCTAAGGTACTGATGTTTAATTGCAATTACAGCGCTATTATTTTCGTTATTATAAATTGGTAATTGTTTCTCTTTTTATTACCTTGTAGCATGCATTTTAACATCTGGTAATCAATATTTTAATAAAGCATCCATTTAAGTCATGTTTGACTTCACATGAAAATTTTAACTTTTTCCCTCTTTCTTACAAAAGAGTCTATTTCCTGAAATAATATACTTTGCATCTTTCTTTCGGTGTTACCCGTTAGGTTGAAGGTCCAAAGGTATTTCTTTGTTTTTGTTTTTAGGACATTACCCATTCTTCTGATAATAGGAAGTTCAAAGTGCCGAAGAGTGATGAAGCGGTGCACCGACTTACAATTCATGATTTGCGTGCTTCATGGACACCGGAAAATCGTGATACGTGTTTGGCCATTGCGGATGGAGTTCATAAGGCCCATATCTTGCGACGTATTTTAGGAACAGATGCTCTGAAGACACCAAGTGTTAGTTCTAGTTTTTTTCTTTTCATTTTAATTTCAAAGCGTTAATTTAGTCTTTTTCGAAAAATTTTTAAGTTAGAGAGATATAACAATGCTTTTGATTGTAGTTTACGGAATCGGGAGTTCCGACACCGCACTCAGCTACTTTAAATGGTGTGAATGCAACGAGATCAAATGTCTCAAGATTACAGTCTGATTCTGAAAAGACAATAAATCAGTGCGTACTTAGCCTATATTCTGGCTCGAAACTTGCTGAGCTTGGTTTAGATATTGTCAACACTGATTTTTATTATTTTTATTAATATTTTTAAATTAAAATAAAAAAATCTAACATTGTGTAAAAAATGTAATCCAGTACGTTTTGAGTTTGACATTTGGCAAATGTCTCTACATTATAACAATATAAAATTTACAAATTCGCATGTTTTAGTAAACATATATAAGCAATTTGATTCTTTTCTTTTACTTAGTATGACGGCCGTGGAAAATGTTTCTTAGCTATTTGCAGGTCACGGACTGGTTCTGATAGACACGTGACAGAGGAAAATGATATGTTGCGGCGACTAATAGACGAAGCGAGTACGAAGCTGGTTGCTTACGACGAAGAAGTTTTACTTTCTTCTTCTATTACAGAAATATTTTATGATATTAGTGATATCTTTTTTCTGAAACATGTTGAAAGAAAAAGTGTTATATGTCCAGCTGTTGTACAAAGAGCCTGATTTTGATTTTAATAGTTTATGCATTCCTCCGCGGATTACTTAGCATCACATCGTATGTTCAGCATAACTCATTCGGCATTTGTCTTTATTATATGTATATATATAACCCATTTTAGACAACTGATATTCCGTCAGATATGTTACAAGGAATTGCGCTGTGTTCAACCGACGACGTAGTATTGATCAACTGGCAAAGTGAGTTAATTTACCCGTTTCTTGATATAGAAATGAAATATAAATATGTTTTTCATTTCAGTTGATCTTATTAATAGTCAAGCTGTTCTACGTGGAAAAGAAAAGGACGGATTTGTTCTGCTAACTGCTGCCCGTGCATCTGTAACTCAGCGCATCTATGCATTAGTTTGGAAAAAATCACAGTTGTTGAGTAAGAAATCGTGGTGTGCAACACTTTCCGGGATGCAGGTTTTTTTTCTACCTTTTTCTACGATAACATTATGATTGAAAGGAATTACTGTTATCTCACTTATTTTCATATATACCGTCTTCAATTCTCACAAGCAAAAGATAGCAAATTATATATTTGTAGTACTTCGCGCCTCTGGTAATATCTCAGCATCTTAACCCATCAGATCCTCAATCGCAATCAATACAGGAAGGTTTTCATTGGTTGAATCGAGATATTATTGAGGAGAAAACGTGTAGTGATTCTAATATTAGCGATCGTCTGAATCCTTATATCAGCACTGGAGAAGCTGTTGGCGGTGTAGTTGTTGGTAAACAAGTTTTTCATTCGCGAGCCATTTGTGCGTTTCTGTAATGTGAATAAAGAATTTTGATTGAAAAATTGAACTGAATGAACCAAATTATATATAACCAACTCACACGAATTTTCTGGGAAATCTTTTATGAGTTCATCGTGAATATAAGCTTGATTTCAGATCATGGTAGCATAGCACAAACGGACGAGAAACTACAATTACAACGAGTGGTTTCGAGATGTAGTTGTCAAATGTATTTTTGCTATTTTTCTGATACACTGGATCTGGATGCTCATGATATTCCTTATTCGGTATGCTTTGTAAATAGTATGCACATGAAAATATAATAAAGTTTTTTTTGAGAAACTTTTTGCTATTACTTCATTGTATGTGTAAGCAATGAGGTAATGTGAATAGCGATGCGAATAGAAAAAAAAATATAAGAATCGTAATAGCGTGGAGACATTCAATATGAAGCTTTGCAACATGGTTTTTTTTCCATTTTGTAAATTCTTTATCATGCAATTTTCATAGATCGGCGAAACGAATGAAGCAGGTCAAATTTGGGGACAACCAGAACCTGTGGATTGTTTTACCTTGAAACACAACATGCTAGAGGTGAGTTTCCGAATTCTTTCCTCTTCTGCCACTCCTAATTTATTATGTATGAATCATCAGTATCATCATAGTGCAGTTTATTCTTAATTTCAGGTAAGTACTAATCCCGAGCAGTACCAAATGGTGATGAACATTGTAAACCAGTTAGTTCTTTTTGTGGACCCACGAAAAAAAGAAAGCGACCGTCGACGACAACGACTGCGTTTTGAGCTGCAGCTTAAAGATGTTGATGAAGTGAAAGCGGCTATTTTCGCTATGCAGGTTAGCCATTTCTAAATAAAATGTCGGAAACTTTCTCGGTTTTCATTTTTTTAATTAACTGTCTTACGATAGGAAGTAAAGTACTGCTCCAAAAAAATGAGTTTTTATGATTTTTCTGATGTTATGAAGTATTTTTTATTATTTTTCCAAAACAGACAGAATTACGAGATGTCATTGCGGTGATCCGTTCACTGGAAAGACGTCTATTTTTTCTGAACAGACAGTTGCAGGAGTCTGGCAATGACGATACGTAAGTTTCTCATGATTTCTTATCAGTCGAATGAATAAAAAAAAGTAATAATGGATATGATAAAAGAGGTGTGAAACGAACAGTTTAGAAAGTTCTACTGTGGTAAGAGCAATAATATATGAGGTTGCGATTTGTATCACTTAATTTTTTTTATTTCGCAAATGACTAATTTAGTGCACTCATTTTAGGATATTGGAAGCCAATAAAACTGTGACAGCTGAAATCGATGAAATGAAAAAAAATCAGATTGTTCTCTGTGATGAATTAGCAATGACTATTAGGTTGCATATTTCAGTGCAAATTGCATTGTTTTTGATATGACGGCTCTCCGAATTTATGAACCTTGTAGAACAAAGAAACGTTTATGAAGTTTATTGTTATTTTGATTAACGTCGCACGGTCTTTGTCATGTGTGTAGGAAGCGGAAAATCACGAATCTTCATTTCATGTTGTTGAAATCTTTACTTTTCATTAATGTGTCATTAGTTCCGTTTCATTGAATTTCAGTTGTTATAAAGAGAAACAAGTGGAGAGGAGGCGGCAACTGGTTAATTCTGCTGAGGAAGAGCAAGCTGCCGTAGCGAGAAGGTAGTATTTTTGGTTTAGTAATTCAAGCTTTAAGTTACTAACGTCGTAAAATGCGTAATAACCTTTAATGTTTGACTAGTAGATAGATTTTCGTTTGCAAATTTCAGGTGTATATTTGTGTTTCGGGTCTGAACTTTTTCCATAGTACTATTTTCCAGATTTGAAGTTTGTTTTGAAGACTGCATTTGGAGACTTACAGAAAGTGATGGACAAATTGCACTTGCAGAAATGCAAATACGAAATTTTTTGTAAGATTTTATTTACAATAATTTTCCTTTCAAAGGTATTGTTTGTTCTACAAATGTAATTTAGGTATACACGCACGGCACGTATTGATAATTCTGGTGAACATCTGTTAGAAATTGGAACTGTACAGGTCACGAATCTGCTTCCAGATACTCTTTATAAGGTTATCGTTTTCTGACCAAAACTTAATTCCGAACTTCCTTTTTTGCTAACTGATTCTCTCATGAAAAATTTCTTTAATACTGGTCAAAAAAAAGCCTAAAGAGCTGCTGTGTACTCCGACATTTTAAGGTCGTTTAAACTACTGTATGTAAAATAAGCTTATCTTGACGATCTTGCTACTTAGCTGTTTTTGCGGTGTAGGGATATTACATAAATTATAATTGATTTCGTGCTCTTTATCTCCTGTGATTCATGCTTTGAATATCAAGAATTTTTCTTTAAGCTTTTTCCTTTTACAGCATACCCTACAGGCTCAAAATACATCACGAAGGAAAAGCGAACGTCAACCAGCATCAATTCGTGTTGTTTGTCGAGAGAAGGCTCCAGGTGTGTTCATTTGATTTTGCTTGTTAGCTTTCGCGAAATGGCGACTGCAGTTTATTTTGAGTGGTATTTCTTTAGCTTTTCAATGTGATAATATTTAACCGTTTAATTTTTTTGCTTCCACTGTGGCATAATTATTTAAAATTTTCGATAAGGAAATGATTTTAGTTGGTGGAATTTCGGTGAAGGAACATTTTGAAATTAATGTTTCACCTATGAATGCTCAAATCACGTATAGATTCTTCGAGAAAATGATGGAATACTTTTTTCCTGGAAGGAATATTGATAAGGAAGACCAGCGAAATCTCGACACGAATGAGGAACCGCAGAATAATCAGGTACCTTTTTTTATAAAGGACGCACTTCAAGGGATCTGATTTTCGTAGTATTTTTGTTATGAATAATGTTTTCCACTTTCCAAGTTCATATCAATCTGCATTATTTTGTAGGATTATTCGCCAAAGATTTTGAAAGTTGTTTTATTGTGTACTTAACTCAGTTAATTTTGATAACTTTGACTGTCGCAGTTGCGTCTACGTGTCACTTTTCTCATGGAAATGACTTGAGCAGCTGAAATCCCTTATGGTAAAAGATTGTTGAACAATGCATCCTCTGGTACAGAAGTTAATAAAATAGTTACTTGCATAGTTAACAAACTGTAAGCGACTTATTTTTTTCATAGGGTGTATCAGTTGGACAGTGGTTACGCGGTGCGATGAATGGTTCATTTCGGCGATCAAATGATTCTACTCATTTACGTGATGATATTGAGCGCATGAAGGAACGTGCTCAAGAAAATAATGTTTTTCTGTATATCAAAATACCTGAAGTGCCCTTCATTGTTTCATACAAGGCAATATTTCATATCATACTTTCTTGCTAATCGAAATTTTATCTACTCCTCCCTTTAGGTCTTACTAAAAAAGAGAGGATGAATTTCTATAAAAACCGGCCGAGTTTTTATAGAAATTGATCTAATGCCTTGTCTGTTTACAACTTTTGCATATCAATGATTTAATCTCATGCTTTTCTAGGGCAACAAAGAAAAAAATATTGAAGACGTAGATCGATTTCAGTTGGTTTTCCCTTTATGTGAATATCACGAAAAAAACTGGACTTGGTTAGACCTTGCTTTAGCAATTAAACAGCGTTGCCGACGAGTGCTGCTTCAACAGGTTATTTGTTATTACTTCTCGGCATTTAAAATGAGGTAGAATCTGGGTGAACCTAAGAGAACTGTTATTTTTCACAGCAAAAACCTAAAGCAGATCTTTCAAATATCCATATCGTAACTCATATGATTTCTACCAAGTGAAAATGTCAACAAACCGTGCATTTTTTTTCATATATTTATACTTATACATTTTTAGTTTATGAAGCAAAAATTATTACGAAATCGTTTAACGGGTGTAGAACATCCATCAATTGAGATAGACGAGGATGAAAAGAAACGAATTGTTCTTGGAACGGTAAATTCTTTATATGACAACGAAAGTTCATGATCTTTTATTGAACTGACCTTCTTTGAAAGTGGTCATGCATACTGGTTTTGGTATAATATCTTGCCGCTCATGAGATGACTTTTAGGCAGCAGTTCCAGTAAAGGACAAGAAAAAGAAGAAAACCAATTGATACTTGCTTTTCTCCAGTGAGTCAAAGGCACCTTAAGTTTGGTTGATGCTGCTAATGTACTTTGTACAATATTTATTTGCCAAAGCTGCAATTCTGTTATCTCAACTACTGTTAATAAAGCGCATATCAGTGCATAAATAGCAATAACAAATCAGTATAAATATAAGGTGCTGTGTGACTTGACAACAGTGTTATGGACACATTATTAATGAAAAGAAATCCTATACAACGTCAGGCTCAACAAGTGCCGACTGCCGTGCTTCTTTTCCCATTTTGATCGCTTTAACAAAAAAATCCATGAAATACTCTATACTGGACGTTGAATCATCATTTCCAGGAATCGGATATGTAATATATGTGGGGTCAGCGTTGGAGTCCACTATACCAACTGTTGGAATTACCATTTTTGCTGCTTCTCGCACTGCTGGATGCGTTTCTAATACCTACAATATTTTTCCTGTGCAAAAATTCTCAAAGTGCTTCTTTCATATACTCCAAAAAAATAACTCGTACTACATTCTATGGAATTCTAATTTATGAAAATCTGAATGTCGTGCCGTAGAAAATTTCTCCATGTATAAAACCGAAAGAATAGAGAAGCGAATGGCAAAGTATTTGATGAAGTAATCTATGGAGTCGCTTAAAATATAGCCTTGCAGGTCTTGAAGATCACATCGACGGATGGCTTTTTGCTCGTTATGTGGTTTTTCCTTTTCTTATTAATCTTATCAGACAATCAGTCTCTCTGAATGTGTCATTTAGCAACAAAGTGAATTAGGGGTGATTAGGATATGATCAAAAATCCGGAAAATGAGCAAACCGATGTTAATGTCGACAGAAAAATGATCGTGTCAGGTAAACGTACGGGCGCACCAAATAATGCTTTAGCGTTAAGTAGAGTATCTGCTTTCCAACTACGTATGTGCGCAAATTCGTTTATTTCTAGAGCTTTTCGCTCAACCATTAACATATTATTTCTGAAAGAGCAAATATTACACTAACAATATAACTTCAAAAACAGCTCTGAAGGAAGTGATTTATTGTAGCACAAAACTTTCGCCTTCTTCACTAATTAATTTCAGTTAAGTCAGTTTTGCTCACTTTTCTGAAGTTATGAACAGAAACATTCCACCACGCATTGCTATATGAGCGATAAAATTTAACGCAGTAATCAAACATTCACGCGTTTTCTGTAAATCAAAAATGCAAACACCTAGACGTTCACCAAATAATGACCACTTCATTTTTTCGTTCACTGTTCCAACCTGAAAAAATGGCATTGCGAGTTTGACTTTATGAAGAAACATTCCTAAATGAAATCTCGTAAAAAGCGTCTTAGACTGAAAATACGATTCTTGGCAATATGATTTCTTTTTATTACTATGTGCAAAGTGTTACGAACTTACTTTGTGGCCATAGTGTATTCGTGCATGGAATAAATCATCTATTGTTATCATTTTCTTGAAACCAAAATAATCTTTCTCCTTCAAATTATCATCCATGTAATCCCTGGAACAAAAATATTTTTCCGAATATCACAAGTAACCAATACTTTCAGTTTCGGCAGATGTTCAAGATTGAGCTTACGCTTTCCATGATGTTAAAATGCCACATTACTTTCAGCAAAAAAAAAAAAACACAAAAGGCAAAGCATGTCAAAAAGGAATTTGCAAAAGCCATAGGAGATATAGTCCGGAAAATGAAGTAAAAAACTTCGACCAGCTCGCCAAAAAACTGCCTAACATCGGTGTAATAAAAAAAAGGTCACTCACAGAAGAACATTCGGATGGACGGTGGCCTTCTCAAGCAAATCAGCATTCGGCTCTTCTCCCACTGATGCATGGAACCGTAAAAAGTACCGAGATGTTACACCAAATCTTTGAAGAAATACAGATTTGGACATGACACCAACAATCTACTCCGCTTAAGATTCACTCGTCTTCGTTTTAAATAGCTGTAAAACCTTGCAAAAAAATCCTCCATGGAAGATGGTGAATTCATCAAAAATTAGCAAATAATATAACGACCTACGGCCTCGAGAGTAGTGCCGACTAGGGTAAAAATCCACACACTCACTAGACTTATTGGTTTAATCGAATTACTTAAATACTTCAAAATCCTACAATTCAGCTTTACGAAAAAAAGTTATAAAGAGCTTCAGCTTCAGCACACCTGACTTCTCATATATTTCCAACTTTTCTTCTCCTGGTCAGCAAGAAAAAGATAGGCAATTTTAGCGGTCCTCAATTTCAATGATTCGATTCATTCGTCACTAACGACGATAAACATTGCGCCTGCTTATCGCAACAAAACCGGTCGCCGATAGTACATATTTTATTTCAATACTACATTAGTAATATCCAGAAAAAGAATTGCACAGATATGAAAGAACATCATAATAGGCTAGTACCACGCATTACTGTTTGCATTCTCCCTAGCACCAATGACTATGACGATTGACAAATCTGCTCGTTTCTCACGTAAGTAATTTTCCATACATAACTAACGTGCCACTTACGGAACAATGAAAGCGAAGAACTAGGAATAACAAATTTCATCACCAAGCAAATTAAAACATCCAAAGTAAAAAGCTATAAAGTGCTATTATTCCTCAAAAAATATTGTTGGTCAAAAAAATGCAGCTGAACAAGATTTTCAGATGGAAATAAAAAAGCAGCATATTTCGTACGCCGAGGAAGCCTCATCAGAAATAAAAGCAAAAATTTCTATAAAACATAAATTTCTATGTAGCAATAACAATTTCTAAAGAAAATAGGATAATATCTGATATGTAAACCATATTTCACAATTCAATACGCTGTAGCACATTTTTATAATAGTAGCACCGAATAGAGCAGTCACCACAGAGGATCTTTATAAATGTGGAAACTAATGAAAATCGACTAGTTTTCCCTAAATTTAGAATTCCAGTTACAAGAAAATGAAACAAATCTGTAATCCAGCTATCATATTGTGCATGGAAACATATTATCATAAAAAAAAATGTACTGCGTTCCGTATTGCTGTCGAAACTAAATTTCAGATATAATTCTAATGTAAACCTGAATATAGCATTCCGCCATGAATACAATTTATTTCTTCACAAGAAGCGAAAGTCAGTTGTATCAAAAAAAAAACAATTACGTATAATAGTGAATATCAGATTTAATGAATATTATATTTTGTGGAAGAATATAGCACCTAGCAACTTTAAATTAATGTAAAAAAAACTACGAATAAGGAAAAAATCTATCGCTGCTGTAATCGGTCAAGTAATTTTGAGCAAAGGATACATACACGATGAGTCGCCATTGAATACAAAATCGATTTGAGACTGAAAAATGAAGGTGTAGGCTAAAAGAAATAAAAAAATATCCTTACTACAATATCCACACGGATTGAGATTAAATGACTAAACTATGGTCGGCAAATTAAGAGAACAGACCGAGTTCAAAGACAGTGTCGTTTTCACTACATTGTGATTCTACTAAAGTTATCGATCAAAGTCTTGAAAAAAAATGCAATTATATAAAGACAAATGTGACTCTTTTTTCCTTCTATAAATTTAAATCATAAATGAAATCACTAAATTATATTACATGCCTCATTTTTGCTTCCTGAAGAAATTATCCGCGAAACAACAGCGTTATTTTTACATATTCGAGCAATACCAGCAGCTTCCTGAGCGATTTCATCATTACCACTCAAATTTTCCAGCTCACCTCGAGCCCAATCAAATGCATCTGCTGCAATTGAGAAGCATTTCGCCCCACCAAGCGCTCGCAACGATTCTATCCTGAAACTCAGCTGAAACTATATTACAATTTGGGAAACAAGTTATTCATTATTCCAAACCGTTTCATGAACCGAAAAATCAAGAAGCAAATATTTTTCTAAAAATAGTTCTTAAAAATATGATTAAGGAAAGGAGGTAGGCACCACTGCTACAATTGGATGATCTGTTTATTCCTCCTCTTGAACTCTTTTTTTAGTCTATGAAAATTCAATTCGTAGGATACTTCATTTTTCCTTAGACTCTTCATCCTGTATGGAATTATATCAATTTAGGGGAAATTTCATTCCACAGGGAATTATACCACAAAAGTGACCTCGAAATATTAATATACTGAGCATATTCGACAAAAAGAGCAATGCGAAAAGTAACAGAATTGAGAGACGAAAATGGTGACATGCGATGCTCGAAACGAGATTGTTCCGTATTCGATGAAGGCATTCGAATCTTACCCGTTGCTATCAACGCAACAGCTGCCTACAAAATATTATATGTTCAACCAATGTAATAATACAGCACAAAAATCCAGCCTAGGTTTTCCTTGCTTTTAAAGGTATCTATGTTACACATTGATGAAAAGCGCACACATATTCTAAAATACTTGATGCTAAATTAAACGCACAAGAACGTTGGAGAAGGAATCTTCGTAAAGTACGCAAAGTATCTATAATAAAAATTATAGATACAGATAAAACGTTGCGCTGAATAACGTGGAAAAATTTCTGACTTAGAAAATAAGTTCATAGAAATAGCCAACCATAAAAAATGCTTCAGCCACTTTAGCTTGTGCACGATAAAATAATAAGAATCGCTGCTTCTCTGCAGTTTTCTTCTTGATTTCAATTTCTTTCTTACATTTCGATAGTTTTTTGCGATCACCTTTCTTCCGCACTTTCGCCACTGGAAAATTACTTTGTTCGACTTGTTTTTTCAAAATTCGAATTCGACATATCTCATTTCCTCTTAACTGAATAATATGTTATCACTACGTTATTATATATGTATTCCATTATGTACTGCGTTAAGTGTCACTTGCCAGTGTTTTTTAATCAGCATGAATAAGTACAGATGAGCAAACGAAAAGAATCAGAAAACTTACTTCTTTTTTCACCAGCAGCTACGAGTGCGATAGAGCGGTCTAACGTATTCACTAGCCATTTAAATATAATTTCGCTTAAATACCTGAAAAGATCGTGCTTTTTAGTAGTTAGCAAAAAGAATCAACAATTAACAATTCAACAATTACTGACATGACTTCAATATGTCTTGTACCAGTTAATTCCATTACTTCCAGTACATAAGCTATTAATCTATTCACCACAGTTTTGCAAAAAACTAGAAGGTTATCCTGCCTGCAGTATGAAAAAAAACCATATGCTAGTTACGGTTTGAAACTGAAAGAAACCAAATTACTGCATCTAAATCCAATTCTACTCTCAACTGGAGGAGACTTATTTGACAAGAGATTATAACTGGAAAAGGATCGATTATTGAGGAAATAATTGAAAAAAGCATTTACCAATAAACATACGAGTACTCGAATGAGGCGAAGAGATCGAGATAAAACGATAGATAGAAATGATATTTTATAAGAGATAATGTATGCAGCATTACAAAAGATGTCAATGATAGATTTATCGCTGATTCTTGGCCCAAGTAATACAAATCAAATGCATTCTCAGCACGCTCAGCCTAAAACAACAACAACGCAAGTATATAAGATATAAGAAATCCGATTTTGACACAGGTTCAACTCTCTTAATGAAATGCTGTAAGGAAAAGCAAAACATGATTCTGTCGAATAAAAATTGGCAAGTGTTTCTTGCTTACTGTGCCAAATTGAGCCAAGTTGTACGGGTCAAATCAAAACAGCTATAGCATTACATCAAAAATGGTAAGCTTACAAATTTTTCATTCAGCTTGAAGTTACCAAAATTGGTTAAAGTGTCACCAAATAAAGTAGAAACAAACCTCAGCCTGCAATGTCGAAAAATCCTCAATACAGCAAGCAATTTTTTCGCGTTGTCTAGATGGATTCAGTCCAAACATTTGAATTACACTAAGAAAAACTTTCACTGAATCGTTCACAAATTCTTTCCAACACTCATAGCACTGTTCTATGCTGAAAGCTTGGCTCCTGAAAGAAAATCAAAAATCACTTGAAAAATCTTCAAAAAGCATTTTGATAAAAATGATCCCCAAACCATACAAAAAATTCTTGAATTCCAGCTATAGCAATCTCTTCTTTCATGTGCAAAAACAAAAATTCTATCCAGAAAAGTTCCTTAGAGTTTTTAAAAATTTATCAAAATCAGATGTGCGCTAATACTATAAAAAATTAAGTTACATCGAATCAAGAACTGGTGGTGCAGCAAACATCCGAATTGAATCGACAATAACAGTAGAGAGCTGCACACGTCCCAAAATATTGTCATCACCAGGAAACAGGACCATCTGTAGCAGCGAACGGGATAAAACACAACTGTCTGATAAGCTAAACGTCCGTAAGTAATCCTAGAAAATAATGGTTACAAAACTGTAGACCAGTGGGATGTATTCGCTCCCCACCGTGCAATTTTCACATTATTTGAATTAAGCCATGATTAAAAAAATTTCATGTCCCATTTATTTTAGTGATAAAGGTTCCTTTGATTGTTTTTAATTTTGTAATCAAATGAAACGAGAGGAGTAAGAGTTTCCAACAGCAGATACTTACGAGTTACAAATGTCCTCAAACAATCCCCAATAACTTTTGTTTTTATAATGGAGCGAAAAAAAATTACGATGATGTCTTCAATATTCGAAACTTTTGCAGGCAATTCGGTGGTAATGGATGAAATTTTGGAACAAATTTTTTTCAAGTATCGCATAGTTTCTGCCCGATTTATCATCTTTGTATTACGTGGAAATGTTGGCGGTAACTGCCTTCTGTTTATATCGGGTTCAAACGCTGGCAGCCAAGCGTAATCTTCTAGAAAATAAAAACGTTAAAATTAAAATTACCAAAAATCTGACAAAGAAAAGAATTAGTCCAAAAAGTTCAAAAAGCTATGCAGCAACATGTATAGCAACTGAAAGCGAACGACTAAATATTTCTCTGAATTTCAAAAATGTCAACCATTTTTTGAAACGTATTGAAATTTCACGTAAAACTTCCGAATAAAAATTAAGTAGGAGCAATACATAAAATACCATCATCCTCTTCCGGTGACTGCAGCCCCAAAGACATGGTTGATTCCATCTTCTCCAACAATAAACAAACAATGTTCAAATGTAAAGCACATTCCTCCAAATTAGGCCTAGAGCTTGCTACTTTTTATTAAACAAAAAATTAGCGCTGGTACAAGAAAATGAATCCATAGAATTTCCAAAAAAATTGTAAACACTGAAATCTAATTAGTAGACAAATAAAAAGGAAATCTTTTTCACAAATTACGCTATCTACTATAGAGTAATGAGGAAACCAATCTATTTTCCGGAATCTTCAACGCACCTAAAGTAATTTTGGGTATTTGATCGGGTATAAGAATTCGTGGGAGACTGGATCAATAAACTGAGTGATAGAAGTATAAGGCGAATGAACTGTATACGATATAGCACTGCATCCAGTAATTCATGGTTAACTGGTTTTTGCTGCAATAAAAGGCACTCATTAGGCAATTGACGATACTTTTTCAAGCCTTTCTATCGTGAAGAATAAAGTTCTCCGAACAAAGTAACAGCTGATGAGTTAGTAAGTCATCAGCTGTTAAAAGATCAGATAACTTACTTTTATTCTCCTTTGCAAATCACTTTCAGCTGCTTTTAGTGAGCTTGTTAACTTAGGTATTGGCAACAGATCAAGCTGTACTGCATATCCATTAAAATCTTCCTGAAGAATTAGTTTCATACTTCATATAAAATTCATATATTTAAGATAGAAAACCAAAACTAGTGCTGGAACTAAAAACAATTTATGTTATTGGATTATGATCACCACTGCACAGTCACTTCTCTTACATGAAAAGACGACCAGGATAGAACAGGTTATTAAACGAGAAAATGAGACTTCTCAATAGAATGATTCTAAAGAAAATGTAACACAGCGTAGATTTCACACTCAAACAAAGTAGAGGAATGTGTACTTCCTCATAAACAGACGCCATTTGTATTATATGACGAAAAACTGTTGTAAGCTCCAAGATACCATACGAAAAAGCTGACAACACCGAATCGGTTACCGAATCCATGTGATTTAAGAAAACGCATGTCATCAACTGCAAACTATCACTAGTATAGTGGAATATAATATTTTAGAAATGGAGAGTGTAGTGGATAAATATTCTGACAGAACCTCTTTCCTGGTTATAAAGTTCAGAAAATCCCTAAATACGCTTTAGCATTAGCAACCTATTTTACTGCTTTTCTTTATAAAAAATGAAAAGTAAAGTTCTGAATCGTAGTTACTACCGAACAATTCTAATTCTCACCGTTTGTGCAATGGAATTCCCTTCAAGCCACGAAATTAGTGAAGCTAACATAGCATCCATTGTTGCTATCATCTCCCGTTCATCCATATTGCTGATGTTCAGGCGACCGGTTGAAACTAAACTTTCAAAAGCCGTCGAGGGATCAAAAGGTTTCATCCCAATATCCATCTTTGGATCCATAAGTTCTACAATTTTTCCCAAGTACTTACTCACCAGTGATTTTGCAAATGGAATTTTTGAAATCAGCGCAACAGTTTAGAATGATTGAAAGGTGAGTGAGGAGCTTTGTAATATTATTCATAATCCATTAATTACGGCATGAAGACAGGGTTCATGTAAATGAAAAACCAACCTATTGCACTCATTGCCTCCGAAAGTTGAAAATCATCCGCCATAACCAGTTCCCCATTATTTAATTCTGAAAATTTCAATTGAACAAACTGAAAATAAATGCTACTACTACTTTTCAATGTTGTCAAAAAATTTGAAATGAAACTCACATTTTCTGTGATAAAACTTAAAAATGCTGATCATAAAGAAAAATGCAACAAACACCCGAAACTCACTTTTACATTCCATAAAAAAATCATTAGTAATATCAACTGTTGTTACTGGAGGTTGAAGTTGTGAAAACTGCGGGCTTTCACTATTTCCTGTACAAACAGCAATAATACCATCACAAATCAACTTCTGCAGCTCGGTAGACTGCACCTCATCTTGCTTACTCATTCTAAAAGCTCAGACTGGAAATACTTTAAAACCTTATGCTAAGTACGTCATAAAAATAACATTTTAATACCCTGCGCTCTGAAAATCATAGCAATAATAATATCGCTTCGGATGAAAATTAATGAGAGCACTATTCAATTAATAAACTTTCCCATCGCCAAAAGAAGAAAAGGGAGATAATTGTTTCCATGTTTTGCTTCCGACAAATGCTGATACAATATGCACAGTAAAACGAATATCACAAACTTATAAAACAATTTTATTTCATTTATGACGAACAATTTAGTACTTTTTCTTGACGCAAATCATATACAATAATATACAAAGCAAAAAAATAAGTTGCTTTACCGGTGCCTTAAAAAAATCTCCAATAGTACAGTAATGTTAAGTGAGATTTAATGGACCGAACAATCGGGAAATTAAACCCCGAGCTTCAGCCAGACATTCCGAATACAAACATTGTTAGGGACAATCAACCGCCGCACCTCTTGAATATCTAGAAAACTGAGAAGCTGATAACCTCAAAAAATTTTGCAGAGTCATCTTCCATTATTATAAAATAACAAACAATGTACAAATGTAGTAAAAATTAAAACTAACATTTTATACAGCTTCTATTAAAGAGAACAGTTACTTGATATCACAACGCAAGATTCCATGTAACTGTTCATTGGTAAATCTCTTCCATACAGTAGCTAGTTTAACAATACTTAAAGTTCCGCGGATTAAAATTAAAGTGGCTTACATTGCTCATCGGAAGCTCACTGACTGCTCAACAAATCTCTTTTTTTTCTCCAATTTTTTTAATCAGTGGACATTAAAACATGCACCACCTTAATGGATGAATAATTATCGAATCTCACTTGGCGTAACAAATTGTACATGAAAGGAACAAAAGTAGTTCAAAAGAATAAGTTTAACTCTACCTAATAAGAATAAAAGTGATAATGTTCTAATACTGATAATTACTTCTAGTAATTACCACGACCCTGAGAAAATGTTAAACAATATTAAACTATATATATATATATATATATATATATATATATATATATATATATATATATATATATATATATATATATATATATATATATATATATATATATATATATATATATATATATATATATATATATATATATATATATATATATATATATATATGCTCTAAAAAACTTCATCTTATCAGTGAACAGAAATATTAATGATAAACTTTGAAGAGAATAGAAATGTAGATAAAACTACTGCTAGTTTTCTTGCCCATTTACAGCTCTTAAGGCCTGTTCGCAAACATAGAGATCCTCGTCAACATTTTCATTATATGAATCCATCAGCGAGGATACCGCATCACCTAGTAATCGTTCAATTACGCTGGCTACTGGATAACGCTTCCGCTTCCTCCATTCTCGTTCCCTACTTCGTTCGAATTCTGAAACAAATGCGCAACTGTAACAGTGAGTAAAAATATAGCATCAAATAGTCTCCTCTGTGGGCACGATGCTTGTATCACGCACTTCCTAATAGTTGCAATTCACGGGAAGATATTTCAATTCTGTGAAAGGACATCTATATTTCGATCAAAAAGGAAGAATAATGTATAAACTAATATATATATATATAATTGAAAAATAGAATAGTGATAAAAAACGATACCTCGACAAAAATTTATATACTCTCTTGTGCATCTTTTCATATCGTCTTCTAGCTTCTGCATCATTGTCCAAATACCTGTTTCGATTTTTTCATAAGCCATCCGTTTATTATTATTCAAATTCTGTTGAGCGCACTCCAACTGACCGATGGTACGCCTTTTCAACGATTCAGTTCGTAGTGCCCTAATAACCTCAATGTACTGAAATACGTTCGTGTTAAATCAGAAGTGTATTAAAAGTAATGTCTTAGTACTACGCTGCATAATAAGAGGAAGGAAGGAAGAATATCCCTGACGGTGGCTTAAGACTCTACATTTAATCTTAGTATAGAAAAAATAAGCAGGAAAAGATAAGCGAGCAAAAACTTCCTTTACCAGCAGTATAAAATTGGAAAACCTGCAAAAGTACCTTGCAGTCCATTAATATATTTACCTGTAGTCTGTCGCGATATTCCTTAAGAATTTCTTCCTTTTTCTTGATAAAATCTGCTGCCTCCTGGCTCAAAACTTCAGCCTGTCTTTTTTCCAGCTACAACAAATGAACAGCGAACTGCCTTACATTTATTAATAAAAAATCTTTGGCAACACCAAACAAGATCAAGTTTTGCAAATTAGACAGTATCCACACCATTAAATTTGCATGCAAATACTTCACCTATGAAATTATGGCCACAAAATCCATCAAAGCTTACATCCATTATCCATATATGAGATGTGTAGCTTCGATCTAACGCTCTTCATTTAACAGGTGAGAAAGCGATAAACACTGGAAAAAAATTACCTGTTTCAATTTCTCAGCATAAAGCTTTTTTTTAGCCTCAATGAAGAGTTTCTCTGCCAATACAGTTCGCCAGGCATTTAATTCCCTTCGCCTTTCATATACAGATAACTCAATTTCGCTTTCACTGTCGGAAGACTCTTGCATTTCCTCTGTTAATTCATTATCTTCAGGCTCCTGTGCAACGACTGTTGTCTGAAGTAAAGGAACAGGAACATTTCAGCTAGTTAATAAGAGACAAACAACGTTCACTGTAAGACTGTAACACTGGCAGGTAGAACAGATTACGTAAAAATTAAAATGAGTATGCTCGACCTCATATACACAGCTTTTGATTTCTTGCAGACTACCTAACGCGCTCCCCACAGTAACTCACAGCAAGTATGACGTAGCATGTGGAAAAATGTCACAGCTAAATTTTTTAAAATTCATTTAATTCCAAATTTTGATGCGACACTCCCAAACACTCTCGATGTACTAAAACTATCTTCCCCTGAAAGAACCTCACATCTCACTTTAATCGTAATCTCTCGCAAAACTCATCCACCACGTCACCTATCGCATACCTCCAATTTCTTGTGCAACCTGTATGCAACATGACGTATCGAAGAAAGTTGGATTAATCCGAAAGTTTTTTAAGTTTGAAAATAAGCAAATACAGTATTTACAATGCAATGGTTTTACATACATACCTTTGCGGATTGAAATAATTCCGATTGCACATTTTCCCTGTGATAATATGCCATCTAAAATTTGACAATTTAATATAAGAAATAATTACATATCGTTTTTCAAGGCATCAAATCTCTTCGAGAAACGGTGGTGGAGCGTTGAACATTGATGGATAAGATGAAATGGAATGAAATTATCAATGAACAACAACAGGCCCCCAAAATGTGGTATCGATGAGGAGGAAAAAGCACGTGGAGTGGAATTGATGATGGAACGATTGATGTATAACTGAAGAGCTGTTGGTAAGAGGAATGGGATTAAACTTGTAAACATATGCTATGGCTTATGACAAAGCGGAATGAGGAACAGTTGACTGATAACGCACAGCAACATGTCATCAAAACCAATTGAAGTAGATTGCTGAGACTCAGCAACAAAATTTGCTCCTTACCCGTTCATAAATCAAAATTCTAGATCTTTCTGAACTTCTTCCTTATCTTTCCTTTCTCAAATTAGGGATGAAAGGAAGGATACTGGTTGCAAAAATAATTATTAGCTGAAAAAATTAAAGTTTCATACGTCTCATCATTTCGCTACTCATAAATATCATTCCTTTTGCTGTTTTTGATATCAACTTGATTCATACGCTGAAATATGATTATCAACAATAATTTGACGTAAGTGATTCTTCGGTAGAATACAGTAGTGTGTGTATTCATTGAAATATTTTTTCTCTTGTAAAGAAAAATTGAGGAAGAATTGAACAAAGAGTTTATTCTACATATTTAAATCATTTCTTTCCAGAAATCTCTTTTCTTTTGCTCTTTCGTTTCTCTCCTCCGTTTTTGTTCACACTAATAGCGTTTTTCCTTGGCCACACTATCACTTATTCAGAATGTCATCGAGTCAAATAAAAAAATTTCACCAAGTAATTTCAAAAAATTAACAAAAAACATTCCAACACATATATAAGTAGTATTTGAAATAAAATTTAATAGCAATAGACCACTCAGTGGAGTAAATCTTCCATGAGCAATATGTTGAAATAAAATATTTGCATTTGCAGTATGGTTAATGTTACTTAGAAATGTTACTTCATGGCCTTCAGTGATCAGTCAAGCATCACTTCGCATCGGCAAGTTCTCATTCCCATACGTCATCCGGCTGAATAGACCGACGGATGAATGATGAATGAATAAGAGTACGACAAGGAAATAGACAAGTCGACTGACAACGAAAGGTAGTAAAATACTGTGAAACTTAAGAAATGCAAATGAGTGCGCAGTTGTAGGAGAAATGATGAAATTAAGAAGTACTATGTACATCTTAGCTCTTATTCCTTATAATAAAATTATGAAAAGATGATTATGTGCTTTAATAAAGGTAATTACAGGTGCCTTCAATACGTCAGAGTGTAGTAAAAAATGAGCGTCGTAAAGTTATATTTCTCGAACATCTAATTTTTTTTTCTTCAAACATATCAAGCAATCTCATTCTATCGCTCATAAGCATTTTTATTTCCCCAACTAAAAATTTACTACCTGTATTTTAGTGCATTTTGAGATAGGAGAAGATAATAGAGGATTTCAAAATTAACAGGAAATCTTAAATTTCTATTAATGAATCCTACCTGAATCTGGAAGTAATGAATGATCCACTCGCATCTCTTCTCTTTCCAATAACAGAAGTTTATTATTAAAGAAAGTACAACTCCTCAGTCCCTAGTAGAGTACTGATAATCATTCGCTTGATATTTTTTTTCTTTTCCATCACACATAATCTGGATGTGGTAATTTGAATAGAAAAGTAGTTCCTAGTAACTGCTACTGCAATCGACAACCTTTCGTACCACACATTCCCTTCATATTCATACGGTATAACTGATCATATCTGTCACTCATCGTATTGCTATTTTAACAATTACACATCATCGACAGTGCCATGATGTACTGCGCAGATTCACATGCTTCTTTCAATTTATTAACTATGGAATAGCTGTTTTACAACATAAATCTCAATGAAAAAGGTTGGATTGGATCCCAATGTATATAATCAAATATAACATATAAAATGAAGTGAAAAGTCAAATTTGCAAAATGAAATTAATGGACAGTTTTGAAGAAGCGTGCTATCAGCTGAAAATAAAAAAATCATTAAAACATGGAGGGAGAGAGGAGAAGACATTTACAAGGTATGTACAATATAATTTACGAAATGAATAGTAATGCAAATACATATAGCATTTTACGTTATTTGGAAAATTAGTAAACAAGACAATTCTTTCACAAAGGAATTTTTCCACGAAGAAATTCAATAAAAATAAAGACGTAGAAGAGAAAATAAAATCGTCGTCCGTACAAATATAAGAGATACAAGATTTCAATCTTGCATCAATCGCAGATAACTACAGGATATACATTCACAGTTCTCATCGCTGATTGCTTTTTCTCTTAAATAGATTTAAGTACATGGATGTAAGTACAAGAAGCAAACGACTTAAGATGGACATTTTGAACTTACGAAAATAAAGACGCAATAAACTAAAATTACAGATAAGTAAAAAAGATCTTTGTATCCTTAGCTGTTTTTTGAATGAAAAAGGCAAAGAAAACATCAACACTTCTCATGTGCTAAAAGATTTTTAATAGATTATACTTCTTCCTAAAATGGAAATTTAACAGCATGCGTGTCTACATATTCCATAAATTCTTCTCCATATGCTATGCAAATTTTCAGCAAGGCTTCACAATCATCTCTAGCAAAGTGAGCATCATAATCGCCACTTAATAACTGAAAAAAAGCCAATATTAGATTTGCAAATCAAATATATCAATGTTATTAACTTTTTTTCAGCAATCTTTTTAAATGAAAAATCATCTACCATTTCACTTTCAATCCGTATCACTACTGTTGATGATAGTAGCTGGATTTAAAAGTTCTTGGAAGCTTAAAATGAGCAGTACAATGTCGTGCACTACAAGGTAGTCGGACCAAGCTGTTGACTTACTTAATCATTTGGTAAAATATATGAAAGAGCTTTTAATTTTGCCATACATCAAAGAATGTATAAATTCCAGTGCTTCTGAAAGTCTTCATATTTTAGTGAGTTATACAGGAGATTTAATGACGTAATAACCTGCTTATACATAGATTCCAGTTTGAAAGCACCTTTCTCATGAAAATATGCAACCGAAAAATGATTATTAAACATCCAGTCACCTTCACTGGAACGTCTGAAAGTAAGTCAAACTAGAAATAAGGAGAAACAGCAATTCTGATATGAGAACAACATGAAAAATTATTTCAAATTATTTCATTTGATTAGGATCTTCAATTTTCAGCATTTCACTCAGTGAAAAACTCACATCCTCATAAAAAAAATTCAGGGTGCATAGTAAATAACAGAGGTAACTTACTTAAAAAGATTCGGTCGAACACGTTTCTTCTTAGCTGGTGACCATTTCGTCATACGGATAAAGTTTAATGGATGATCATCCGGTGTTTCGGCAAAAAGCCGTCTTCTTGCAGGCCTGCATGTAATCATACTGATAGGAAAGTGGTTATGAAGCGAATACAAACTACTAAATCCTCGGGTTATATCACCGCTAGTATCGTCTATGCTTTGATCAAAATTACAGGACTTTACTCTTAATATCGTCTAAAGATCTGGTGTATGAACAGGAATTAGAAAACAGAAATCAACATCAAGATAATTAAATCGCAGGTTTTTAACAACTCCATTTAATTTAATAAACCTCTTTGGTTCGCTTCTAGTCCTCTCAACTGGAATGACAAGTGTAGTGGTTTGTGACTCCTCAGTAACAGTTCCAATATCAATCTTCGGTACTACTGTAGAGATGTTCGGTACTTCGAATGTTCCAGAACTTATATTTGCGGAACACTTCGACATTTTCTGCGGTTGTTTTGTGGTCAGTGGTGGACTTTCACTATTTACTTGTGCTGACACTGGAATATAAAATCACTTGATATACTGCATGACTAAAATAATGCTGGAAATAAACGTAAGAGCAGTTTCAGAAATAAATTTCCGTTTCTTTCCAACTTGATTAAAATTGCAATTGGTTTTATGGTGCATTAAATTAAATGAACATTAAATAACACACAACGAGTCCAATCTAATAGCTGCACAGCAGTTCGTAATTCGTCGTGCAATTTTTTTTCCAGATCCAGAAACATGAGATAAGAATCTACAAAATAAACCTAAAACAAAATAAAATAATCATTCAATCAAGTGAAACAAGTTGTTTTTGTATTTCCGAAAATAAATAGATTTTGCACTCGGCATTTGTTTAGGTAAAGAATTGCAGCAAAAAAAGGAACTACACCTGGTCAGGAATAGGACTGACACTCAGCAGGTCGTTTCGTTCAAATTCTGCATGCAGTAGACGAAAATCAAACCTTAACAATTAGCAAAAAACTGGTTAACTTAGGCAGCATAAAAATATCACATTACAAAAATATTATAAGAAGACAAAAAAGATATTAAACCTTAATCCATTGTGAGCAATTATGCAAACTGGCTTCCTTGTTTGTTCCAAAAAAAGTTTTACTCCTTTCCATTCTGTAGCAAAATCGTTCTTGCCTTCTAAGTCTTCGCGGGAGTAAACAAAAACTAGGAGCATTTGTTTTTTGAAAAAAAAACCAATATCACAGATTTTATGACGGGTAATAACATCGGTTTTGACGAAATATGTTTTAAATTAAAGGACTGCGAAATGAAAGTAAGTATAAAACTTTGAAAATACGCAAATTACCGCTGTACTGAAGCCGTCCTTTTTCGTAATCTGCCCATTCTCTTTCACTCATTTTAGGTTTTACCTGAAAAATACAAATTCAATAAAAATCCACTCTGCACTGCCCTATAGTTCTAAACACATATAGTGCTCCAGATTCAATTTTGCTCAACATATAGAGAAAAATTATGACACCGATTTACAAATGGAGTATGTATATGCAAGCAGCTAACGATTTCAAGTTAAAATGAATCTAGAACATGAAGAAAAAAACCTGCGCAGAGTAGATGTTGCAAGGAATTCGAAGTCTACTGGATCTGGAATACGGTACTTCATCATCCGCTTCACTATTCATCAACTGATCCATCTTTCGAATTCCAGACAGGATTGCTTTTCTTGTAGCCGAAATGAGACTGATTTCCATGACATGAGGAGCTTGGCTGGAGCTAGCTGAAATCGTAAAATTAATGGAAATACTAATTACACAGAGAAATAACAGAAAGCATAAGACAACCTAAAAAATGCTCAAAATCTATTGCAGTGCGACTGAAATCAGATGCGTCTCTAGTCTAATTAGCTTTAAAAAACCTATTACAATAAATCAGCCAGCGTACATAAAACAGAAATTTACTAAGTCTGATGTGGTTGCGCAACATCTGAGACAAATCCCTCTGGCCGCCTGGAATAGGTAAATCATCCAGTGGATTCATTGCATCGACTGGAAAAAGCCCATTGGCTTCTACATCCAGAAAAACAAATGACTGTATGGGACCCGCTCCACGACGATTCACACCAGCAGCCATCTATTAAGACAAGCTAAAAAGCAATCCCTTCTGATTTCTCGAACAAAGCCTTCTTGAAACTGATGCCAAATTCATAAGCACAATTACCAACCATGTCAACTTCTTCATGCTGAAGTGAGAGGAACTTGAAAATTGGAAAACTATTCAGTTGTATATGAAATCAAGCCGGTTATCACACTCCACCACGGATCAGAAGTCAACTTTTTCATTATAGCTTCCAGACCAAAATATCGGTGATTTGAAACTTCACACATATTCTGCAGTATAAACTCAGCAATTTAATTCCAACTGTAACATACGTTGTTCGTTTGAAATTTACTTCAGCGAAATTATGACAAATGAAGACATCGGTAAGAAAGCATACCTAAAATTATATACCTTGCATTGGAAGTATTTAAGATTTATTCTATTTTGTTTATTTCCAATTACGTTAACTGACTCGTACATCACTACCGCGACAACATTAACATTTTCAAAAATTTTTTAAAATACAATTCCAAGTATTTGAAAAAATAATACAAAATGGGTGCTTTAAAATTTCTTTGGCAAATTTTCCGGAATCACTACTGTAAACTACTATAAAGTGTAGAAATCTCACGCCAAATTTTGCAAACAGCGAATCATGAGAGAATACAGTTAATCAACAAAGAAGGCTATTATTAATGACTTATTAGTCCATATTTAAAAATTTTGTGATTAAAGTTTCTGAAACGTAATAATAAAATTTGCATAGTATTTTACGAGGCGGTTCTGACTAGGATGCCAATTTCAATCAGTATGGAACTAATAAATCATTAGCAAACGAATATCATTTTAAGATAGAGAAGTTTAAAAAAACCAATTAGCGGAAAGCCAAAAGGAGAGCATGCCGTAGCAAAATTTGTTTTAAAGGTTCTATTAAATGTTTGTCGCAACTGAACATTACCGAAATTCAAGTACATTAAGTGCAGATTTCTGAACACTGCTTTTTTTAACAAACCACATTTCCTTCACTCTTAAAAATTCAGATATTAAAAAGGGAATTTCTGGATGTTTGAGGAAGGAGAAGATACAATAAGATATTACGGTCAGTTGTGTGGCAGAATTTAGAACCTAAAATTACATGTTTCGTATCTCAAACTTAAGAAAGAAACCCTGATCATAATAATTAAAATATATAGATTCGCCTAACAAGCTTCTATAAATTCAGCAAAATAGTTCGTGGATCTTCAACTGAAGTTTTAATTTTTCTCAAGAAAGTAACTGCTTCGCGACCATCAATTAACCTAAAATAAATAAAGCATAAATGAAATTTTTAGAATAAATGAATTCATAAATGAAATGAAGCATAAAATTTTTACAGTGACAATTACGCCATTCTGCTAAACCAAAAATACTTTGCCTTAGACTAGGTATATTATCATAAATCAAGTTTGAAAACCATTACCTATGATCGTATGTCAGTGCTATAGTCATCATTGGACGTATTTCAACCTTTCCATCTATTGCCACCGGTCGATCGAAGACACCATGCATCCCGAGAATTGCTGATTGTGGTGGATTGATAATTGGTGTTCCAGACACTGACCCAAAAACGCCACCGTTGCTGATTGTGAATGTTCCACCTTCCATATCTTCGATTGCAAGCTTGCCATCTCGAGCATAAAATTAAATGTTAAATTCGATAAATTACTCGTGAATTGGACTTTATAAATGTTTACAGAGACTACAATTCAATCTCTCATTATTATTCAACTTCCCCACTTTTCTATTCTCCCCTCATGTTAATCTCATTTTCCACTTCAAACTTTGGCTCCATCTGAAGCACAAAGAATGTATGGCACACTTAACTGGTCAAGAAGGTTACTATACGATAAACTATAAAAACATTAAGGTTCCTTCCAATCTTCCCCTCTCATTTTTCATCGACGTTAAGCAGTATAGCTACATATCCATATATAATAAGAGAAGAAAAAAGACCTGTTTATGGAAATAACTTCTTTCATGATTTTTGAAATACTAAAAATATATAAAAAACAGGAAAATACTTTAATAGCATATTCATTTAATGTCTTCTCGATGGTTGCATAATTCATTGTTTCAACGTTACGTAGTACTGGCACTACCAGTCCTTTTGGCGTAGCGACTGCAACTGACACATCAATATAATGCCGATACAGTATCTCACCTTCGTCGATCACTAAAATAAATAAAACTGTCACTTTCCTTGTCAGTCATTCATCAAAATCTCCACAATCAGCAATTTACCTAATCCAAGTACCGAGAACGTTCCCGATATGAAGAGCATATCAAAGTTCGCTAACCAGACAACCAAAAAAAGTAATATAATCTCTATGATAAAAACGCAATAGAAATCTATAGAATTACACTGAATTTCGAATCTTAATCCAACATCTCCAGAGAATCAGAACAAAAAACACACCAGCATTAACGGTTGGAAATTCTTGTAATGCATAAGCAGATGCTCGAATAAATGGTGACATTAACCCAATTTTAATGCCATATTTCGTGATAAATTCTTTTTGATAACGTTTTCGCATTTCCAACACATTGCTAAAAATCTATATAATTTAATCAATCAACTTTAGCTTGCAATTGCTTCAAGATGATTCTAGTCTCAGCGACACAAACAAAAAATTTTCGTAGCAAATTTTTTGGTTATCTTCACCGTCTACACATGGACCTTTAGTCCAGATTACTATATATTGCTAAATACCTAACAAAACTGTTTAAAAAATACCTCATATCTACTTCATTGAATGTGGTAAGCATAGCATAAGTATTCTGAGCATCCTTTAATCGTTGTGCTATTCTCAAACGCATTCGATTCATTTTTACACGTGTTTCATTTCTTGAACCAGTAAACAGACTTTCGTCAGTGACGGCGGGTATTTTCCCCGCTGAGGGTTCTGCCTTAGGTTGAGAGGGCGAAGGAAGCGGTGAAGTTCCAGTTTTTATTGAGGATGGAGGACTAATCGGCTTTTCTGAAACAAATCCGATATCAATCTGAAGTTCCATTTCACAAAACTCCTGCTTTTAAAATTTGTTTTAAAACTGTAATTCTATACATTGAAACTAGGTCAATGCACTAATATAGTAAATGTAGTTTCTCGCCTTCTACACTAGGTGACTCTGGCGATGTCTGCACCGATTCTGACTTCCGCGATGTTGGAGCAGTTTTCTGTTCTACTGGCTTCATGTCTTCCACACTTCTGGCAGGTGCTTCTGAAATACAATTTTTCACTTACATTCTGAAATATAAGTGCTTATACTCATGACAACTTTATAACCCATAATTAATGTAAACGTAGAGGTTTCAATCGTCAAAAGCCCATAATTGTCACTTAATGTGGCTGGCAAACCCAAAGTACTGCTGTCTTCAAAGTACTGCTACCACGGTTAAGTCTGGATCTGCAAGAAAACTGTCAAAGTAAAAGCAATATTTAGCAAAGAATACAACTGCATTCTTTTAAAAATAATTTACGGTTTACCTCCTGCAATTTCTAGTTTGTATAACTTCTGATGGGCAGTTACTCGATCACCATCTTTTACTAGAAGTTCAACTATTGTTCCTGAATGTGGAGCTGGCACTTCTACAGTTGTCTAAAAGATATCGAACACTTAACATTAACATTCATTGTTTAGCTGCAGTAATATATTTGCATTTCAGATAAAAATAAACAGAAAATAGAAGAGTTAACCTTATCAGTTTCTATCTCAGCAACCAAATCATCTCGATTGATAAAATCGCCTTTTTCTGAAATGGATTATATTTTAGAAATTATTTCAAAATCGAAGCTATTCGAGAGGCTAACAAGTTATAGAAATAGGTTAAAAAAAACAAAATCGAATTATTACATGAAAACTAACGTTTCAACCATCTTATATCCCCTTCGGAAATCGATTCCGCGAAAGCAGGCCCTTCCACTTCTATGATATCAGCGCCTGGAATTCAATTGATTAATTTAAATAGCAAATCTATCAAACAGTTTTACTCACAGCAGCCACCACCAATAATCATTTCATAAATTTTAGTTAAATCTGTACAAAAAACGAACGATATGATTGGCTTGCATGCAACCGTCCAACCACATCAAAATAATAAAACCAGTTCCGTTGAATTAATAACTGTGGAACAGTAAAATATCCTTGACATTGCGTAGTGCGTAGATTTTTGAGCAATAACCTTTTACCATTTGGCTGAAATGACAATAAAAACTGCTCAAAAACACTTCCTCTTCGATTTTCTTCAACCACTCTATATATATTCTTTAGTTATGTACAATTCAAGTGCGTGACGTAGATCAGTAGAAAGTAGCCAGATCTGCTATAGAATGGCTCTAATTTCAATTTTTAGCAAGCTATGGGAGAGGATATGAAAGAAGCAGTGGATAAGTGGGAGGAGGACCTTTTCTGAAATACGAAAGAGAAGCATAAAAATATATTAATAAGAAAACTGGTTGCCCTCTACATCTAAAACTAAAGAAATCATTGCAGCTGCTAGAAAGTTTAAACCACTTTCCTTTCGAAGTTATCACTGTCCTTCCGAAATAAGGAGCTCTGTATGCACTTATTTTAAACTACTAAAATTGAAGACAACAACATCTTAAGTGAAAAGAAATGTTTTTCTCGGAAGCGAATCTCCCATTATGTCAAAATTAAGGAAATGACCGCTTTAGAAATGCTGTAACTACATAGTTTATATTATTCTAAATACTTTTTTTTAACCATAAATTAGATTAAATAAAACGGTAAGAAAGTAGAAAATCGAACCTGCCTCAGTAGCACACGACTGTACGCAGAAACAGCACGTCGCAACATGGATTAACGTTCTGTTGCTTACTGAAGGTCAGGAGCTGCAAAGTGAATTTGAACTTTCATTACTTCATAAAATTTATGTCGACGTAAGTGGGCATACAATAAGTTTAGTCTAAGGAAAAAAACCAACAAACTTCTGTGAAAGTAGCAAACTTTGCGCGTTTCTCAATTACTAGAAAATTTACAGGAAGAGAGTACCAGTTTAGCTCTACATAGTTTAAAAGATCATCAAAAATCTACTTAACAAACAAAGCTCCTCATTTATGTTTAGCAAAAGACTGCTTGCAAAAACAACAATGCACGTAATATAAATAAATAACGCGTAGATGAACGATCAACTAAATTTTCCTCACCACTACCTTAGACTTTATTCTTGCCAAAGAAATCATTACTGACACAATATGTGAGTGCTACGATAATCATATCAATTTAACTTGATGCAGACAGACCATCGTCGCGCAGAAGACTGCAGAAGCACAAATCTCATCAAATCAACATAAATTTACATTGTCTTCTCCATCCTATATATTACAAAGGAAAATAAAACAGAAAACAAAAGCACTAGAAATCGACAACGACACATCTCTTGTGAAATATAAAAATTTAGTTGCATTATTATGTCAAGAACAAAATTCCCTATCAGTACATTTTGATTCAGTAATGAGTAATTAATCAAAACGATTTTGGTCACTAAAAAGAGTTGGTGTAAGTGAAGGGAAGAAAGAAGGAAAGAAAGTAAATATTCATTAACCAATAACAGTTGCTCAATTCTGAAGACAAAAACCCCACCAACAACCAAGCAAAGTGCGTGCACGACATTGACGACTGTCCGTTTCTCCCTCGCTCCCTTCCTCCCATCCAGTCTATCATCGTAGCAGAACGCCTTTTCATTATCCATTCAACGAGTGAAGGATATCGGAGCACAGGTTTATCCAGTTTTAAAAACTCAATGCATTAGCATAGCGTAATACGTAATGCTATTACATTCTCTCTTGTTGTTTTCATTCGACAGCATCTTTGTAGAAATTTTCCAAATTTTACAATTAATTAGTGTAATCGAATAAGCAGGATGAATTATCCGGAGGATTTGGAGAACTCGAAGGACTATTTAAATTGTAAAGATCAATAAATCGCTGAAATTAGATTCCTTCCGAAATCGTATGCACCTTCTCGCCTAAAACACTTCCTCATTTTTCTGCTATCCATATTTATTACTCTTCCATTCGATCACTTTAAAATATGAAACAGTTGATTGGCAAAAAAAGCTAATAATGGTTTATACCATTTTGCGAGCAAATGCAAATAAAAGAGAGGCATTGCAGCCTTAGAAGTAAATCAGTAAATTATTTTCAGAGAGAGTACAGTGCATGATTTTTTCGATGATTTGCCGATTAATTTTCCCACTATTTTATTTTGTGATTGCTTTTCTGTATGACAGTTACAATTAAGAAGCAAGTGCCAGTGAATACTACTCGGATTTCCTTTCCTGACAAGTTAAGCTGAGATTAATTATCTCTGAAAGACGGTATTAAAAAGCTTTACAAAATGTTCTTATGTTTATTTGCATTTGTACGCTATAATAACAGATCGTAACAATTGCTATCAGAAAGTGTGAAGAGGGGTCACAAATCTACAAATGATGTGGTGTTTGCTTGTCTACTTCAATTCATCATCTTAATACATTTCAAATTCTTTTATCGACATTTCCCGCAAAAACTTAATACGAGAAAAATCATTGAGAAGCCTTCAAAACCACGATAACCAACTCGCTCTAGCTTTCAGCTCTTGTATTACACCTTTTTCCTGGGACTTTGGTTTCCTTAGGTCTTGCTGAAGACGCTGCAAATGAAGACCGGTTTCTGTCCACTTAGCACTCGTTAGCCACAACTTATTGCGAATTTCCTCATTCGATGCTAACTCATGCCATGGCAGCTCCATCCTATCTGAGCTAAAAAAAAATTTTTTTGCGCAAAATAGATTGTTAAATGAAAAAGGAGAGTGTGCCAATATTCTACAACTATATACGAACGGTTATAGTTTTAACAGGAGCTGGCCACAGAAAATAGGGAAGTTATGCTGTTGTTAGGTAAAATACAATGCAACAACACAAATTTCATGTGTAATAAAGTCACTTTAAGATGTTAAAACTTAATGTGATGAAACGAACTTGATGAAAATTCCGTTAACGTCCTCCATCTTTTCGTCCGCAAGTGCATACAATACGGGACGGATGGCATCGCTTGTCGACTGCGCAATAACAAGTGCATAAATCCATCTGTAAAATCCCCACTTTTAGACTAAGATAACCCTTTTAAACTTCAAATTTTACAAGAAACTACCTTTTCAAGGACTTATACCACCGTACAAAAAATATTCTGTCGTCGGTCATTCCCAAACGATAAAACAGGTCGGTCTTCGTATTGCCTGGATCGACCATCGTAACTCGTAAATTTGTATCTAGAATGATATTATCAGCGATAGCATTACCTAATACGTACAACAAATAATAAATTTGTTTTATGTGGTGTCGAAGTAGTAATAACGCCTAACTTTACTCTTTGTTATAACTCCACTATTGAGAATAAAATAGAAAGCAGAAAGCATAGATTTTTCTAGAATAGAAGAGCTGTTAACAACATAAAACTGAACCTTTGACCTTTTCGGACAGCGACTTCACAAAAAGAGTCAACGCAAGTTTACTTTGATAATAAGCATCTTTTTTCGCTCTCTCAGGGGACTTTTGCCACTTCGTCAAGTCCGCCGAATTTAAGTCATCAAAATTTAATTCGCCCCTGTAAAACATCGTATGAAAAAGTACTTCCCCTCATTAAAAAAACAGGCAAATTCTTTACACAAAATGTCCGAAGCAAGTATCAGATGAAATAAACATTTTGAGGAATAAAATAAATAATTTACGATTTTAAATCCGAAGTATTTAAAAACACCAGGCGGACTGGGCTTGATTGCTTCCTCAATCGATCATACAATAACGATGTTAATAAAAATGGTCCTAAATGATTCGTCGCAAATGTACGTTCGATGTGGTGCTATAAAAAATACTTTAATATTGTGCATCGCAAGCAAAAAAATGAGCTCAGTAGCGCACACAATCCTAACTCACATCCTAAACTCTGTCTAAAATATTGGACCCTAAACGTGATTCACTATACGATATGCCAAAAAATTACTTAATCACAATAAAACCAGCTACCAATTATTTTTGACATATCAATTTACCGTTGCAATCTTTTAACTTAAAATAAAATGAATGTTATTGAAAGATTCAACAGTGGAAAAATAATATTGAACAGAATTTTTCTTCCAAGACATCATCAACCTTATTCGTCTGACGAGTAGATTCTGTGGTAGCAGCACTGTATACTATACCATCAATCTGCCCGATATTTCCTTTACCTGCAAAAATTCATCCTATCCGAGACATTGTCGTGTAGTAAACTACGTTAATTAAAGAGGGTCAAAAAAAACTTGATTTTTTAAAGTAAGCATTCAGAAACCACTCTGTCAAAATAGAAATGAAACCCCGGTTATTTGTATAATTTAATTATAGAAAGAGTGTCGTATATTAAAAAGTCGGAATAATTTTTCGATTAACTCTCACCTGTATCAAGTTTGAGAACGAAATCTCGTACTGAGTCAAAGTCTTCCAAATTTAAGCGTCTACAATAAATATCCACATTTTTTGAAGTTATTACTAAGTTTCGACGAGCTTCAACACATTTGCGATTATTCCTGTAAAGTTGCTTGACTGAAGATGTCAGTTATCTTCCTGTAACACTTCTGATATTTTACCTACTGTATTTGTAAGCTAATATTATAACCTATAACCTTTAATTGCTATTAATGATAACTCCAATGTGAAAATGTTAGATTATTGCAGATGTCTTGCTGCCAACTAAACATTAATCCTTAGAATAGATATTTGGTGTACCACTTGTTTCCGTAATTCTACAAATTTTCTGAAAATACCTTGTAAAATTGTACACTCTCATTATATAATTACATTACTGAACATTAACGTATGATCCTACCTACAAGCCATAATTACTTTCGCTTTTCGCATTGCCAATTCTTTGGCTGTTTCTTTACCTATACCGGAAGAAGCACCCACAACAATAAATGTTTTGTTAGCCAAATCTTGTTCAAATTTGTAATTGTCGTATGGCTTGCCTTGACTAAAATTAAAAAAAATTAGCACTTGAATCATTTAAATTACAAATTGCTCCAAAATAGTTATCGAAGGTTTCACTGGGACTGCTTAAGTAGCCCTAAAGAAAGTATTACACAATTTTATTGCAAACATAAAGAAACGTCTGAGAGAGAGAGAGAAAATTATCCACACCTTCTATTCCTACCCTTAATTGCATTCCTCCTCTTATATTCGTTATCGTTAAGATGATAAAGTTTTTAATTTGTGATAGCATACTTTAGTATGAGATGTATAAAGTAATTTTTGAGGTGAAAATAGCTAAAACATTTGCAGACCCTAATATTTCGCCCATTCATCTTCAATCCCTCAATGAGACAAGTAGTTATGTGTAGAAGTGAAAACAAGAAAAACATACAAGTAACTGTAGCATGCTCCACTAACACCCGCACTCGCAGAAATTAGTGCCAGCCATCCTTTTGATATCCTTCCTATCCATTTTAAAGTAAACATTGGTAACTCCTGCAAACAACCTTCCCCTTTCAATATTAATATTACTGCTTCATCTCTGTAATTTTTAGATCTTCGCTAAACACCCAAAAACTAAAAATTTGTGTCCATGATTGGTCAGAAACGCTACTATTAGACAATTAATTACATCACACAGATGCCTTGCAAAGCAGAGAGGACAGGATCGAATGTCTTGGTAAGCTTTTTAGACCTTATTAAACATTAGCAGAAAGCAAGTCAAGTGCTTCTCGTAATTTGAGGAAAACGACATTGCCATGTAGACATTGTTTTATAGGAGAAAAAATTGCACAAATGAAACGTAAAAGGAGTGAATAAAACAACCACAGAAAGTAGCGCCCGATTGTGAGAAAAAAAGTTCAACCAGTTGGATGAGGAGTAAACAGCAATAAGAATTGAAAAATTCAAATACTGAAATATAATGCAATGAAATATATAATACCGAAAATAATAGATCGAGTATTACAAGCGAATTTTGGTTTGCAAATCTGAATTTAGCAAAAACGACATGTACTTTTATAAAAATTATCATTCGATGATTGCCGCAATCATCAATGACACAGCTAGGATACGTGAAAATGTTACTCGGCATTTCGGGTACAACTAGAGAATAATGAGATTTGTTTATGTAAAAGTATTAGTGATTGCAATAAAGGATAACGCAAGCCATAGAAAAATCAACAACTGAAAAAATTCGTAACACCTTATGTGGACTGTTGAGTCGTCATTTACTCCACATTGACTATCACACAGCCATGTTTTTGTTTTGCTGACCATAAATTGTAATGAGCAGAAATTTACTTAACATATTTTGTTCAAACCCTAACAAACCTCCGAAAAATTACTAGAATGCAATAGATAAAACAATAACGCAATCATCAGCATCAATTCACAACCAATGCTTTACAAATAAAACATTCCTCTTAACAATTTTCACAAGTCTTCCACAGTTTTCTTCATAATATGAAGAGTTCATTATCAAAAATCAGTCAGGATAAAAAAAAAACGTCGAAATTATTTTTCTTTCTTCGCAAAACTGATGAAAGTATTACATCCCGGAAAAACAAATATAAAACCTAAAAATGTGCGAAAATGGAGCTCTAAAAGTAAATGATTATTAAACAAGTTTCTTGGCTTCAAAAAATCCCTTTAAATGACGCATTTGCCAAGCTCCGGTTAATAACAGCACTATTGTTTGTGCAATGGACCACCACAATACTCGCGAATTTGTATTTTCGCTTGTTTGCCGGAAACGCTCTTCCCTTAAATTAATTGCCAGTTACAGTTGAAAAATAGAATTACGGACACTGCAACCACCTACATAACTTAGTATAAGAATGGTGCCTTTCAAAAATATCTTTAGCCACAGTACGGATATCTAATTCTTGTGATAAAAGATTTCGGACACTTCGAAAGTGGAATAAACATACCTGTAGCGCTGATAGTTCTGCTCCTTGGAAATTTGCTCAACTTGATCAAGTAATTGTCTGATTCGAAGTTGCAACTGGTTCAGTTTATCTTTTGCGGCTACCTGAAATAACTTGTTTCAAGTGGAAAATGACAGTTTAAAAATGACTCTTGCAAAATGCAGATTATGTTGCCTTTTCTAACAAGTTGCTTTATTACTCTTTTTTCCTCTTTTTCTTCCACTTTCTTTAATTTTTAGTAATAAGATAACAACAACAAGTACCAAAAAAAAAAAACGTAGTGTTAGGTGAAACGAACTACGACAAAATTTAATCAAAGTACTTCTGGGTACATAATTTTTGAAACGATATTTTGCTCTCATAAGTTAATGAAACAATCGAGATAAATTCAAGATTACTTGTTCGTAGTCCTGTGCGTGTTCACCAGTCTGAATGTCAAGGTACACACGCAGCTGTGCACCACTAAACCAAGAGGTTGAATTCGAATATAAACATATGAAATGTTCACCAGGTGAGTGAGAGGTAAACGTAAATCGTCCTTCACTGGTATATAATTTCGATAAGATTATCTGAAAGTATAGCAAGTAGCAAAAGTAATTTAAAATTATCTAAATAGATAAATATAATATAATACAGATATTATGATAGTATCATAATATCTGTACTCTCAGAATCAAATTATAATGATAGCCGGAATCATCAAGCAACATTTAATGATGGGACAACGTACAAAATTTCGTTAAAATTAGAAACCTTTCATATAATAGTTTTGAGAAATAAAGTAATAAAATTAATTTTAATATTTCTAGGACATGAAAAATAAAATACATCATCAACAAACTGAGATATTTCTAAAAATTGACAAACTTCGCACAACTGACTAACGCTACTTTTGGTGCTTCGACAAAGCTGTCTCTATAATCTATAACTGATATTAAATAAGCATTACCTTATCTTCTGGATCTTTAACTTCAACGTGCATCCCAATCCTAGGATACTCACCATAGCCTTTCGTGTTTGGATCATATAACATCACCTTGTAATTGCCAATCACAGTTGTTTCATCAGGTATCTCCTCGATAAAACATTTTCGCTCAGTTTCGGCAATATGAAAATAGAGTGCGCGAACCGAGCTACACAATAAAGTTAAGAAAATGATGAGCACTGACATTTACTACCTGCAACAGTAAAAAGAGTAACCTATTATCAAAAAATTGCGGTATGAATGTCACACTGAAAACCTCCCACGCAAATTAGAACAGTTTTAGCGAACAAACAACAAAGTAGTTAACTGGATTTATTTAGTTTTTCTGCTGAAGTGATATAGCAATTCAAGATACCTTTACTTTTGATTAGAAGCTATCTGATTCATGTTTCTATGTTTCCTAAATACCCGAATCTAGAGAATCATCGTAAACCTTAGCTTATTATGGGTGAAATTAAATGATGGGAGAATGGATCCTTTCATGGCACAACAATTGCTAAGCAGATGTAGCAACAGCATAGCAACGTAATCAAAAAATATTACCTTCACCTTGAGCAGCCGTAACAATACATCACTGAAAAACTTTTTACGGTAATGTGACAGTCAATAACACGGATGAGAATCGCAGGAGTAATAATGTCACAAATTTTCTTTTTCTTCTTTAGATTGCAACCAAACCATTATACAAACATATAGAATGCATGCCATACGTAAATAAACTATGCGAGATTTACTATGGGAATTAACATTTCTCGTGTAAAAATTAATCTGAGATTGTTACACAAAAAGGATTATAATTATAGAAAACACATTCTCAATCTCTTACGCTCGATTCATATAGGCTTTTAGAAATGTGCTTCCATATTCATGTCATTTCATAATTCCTTGATTTAGCACGAGCATAGTTCACTAGGGTATTTGCTAATCCATTTAAACAATCAAGAAATTCACTACGAATAAACTTTTCCGGCAAATTCTCAAGAAGTTTCAAACTTCATTGTCTGAATTAGCACGGGAAAGCATGATATGACAGAGAAAATGAACAATATGAAATTTGCTTACTGTAAAAGGCCAATAAGGATTAGAAAAGAGGCCAGTTATAATACATGCGAGCAGAAGAGACATGAGATACACAAACAAAAATTCACATATCTCCAAACATAAGTTAAAGCTTTAAATTACAACTTTAAGATTCACATATCTCAAAGCTTTAAATTCACACACAATATTCACATATCTTAAAGCTTTGGTAAATATAGGAAAGCTCAGAAAAGTTTTGGAAAAGGAGAAATTGTAAATAATAGTTTCTTACGCTTCTGATCAACTCAATTCTCCACTATCTTCGACTTTCTTTTCGCTCATTTTATTGTTAACACATTTACCTGTATTAATACGGTGCACCCAATGGATCTATCAAAAGTAATAAGACCCAGTTATTAGAAGATATCCGGAAGTTCCATCTAGAGATAGAAGAAAACCTATCATTCCAAATTAGTTTTGGAAAAAAATAACATCAAAAGGCATGTAACTTAAAAAAATCCACTTTTCAAAAGAAGTTGAAATGACAAATGCAATGATGGGAGCAATATTACGTAAACCCCGACTTGTAATTTTCAATCTACTGTGTTTCTGAGCAAAGCGAGGGTTTCTGAGCAAAATAAATTATACGCATTAAATAAACACATGACCGCAAAATTTTCAAGAAAGCACACGTCCACAGCGATCGAAAGAACGTCAGTTTTGCAGAAGAATACAAGAACAGGTAAAAAATTCATAAACAAAAAGACTAAAAGTAAAGAATGATGACATTCAGAAAAATCTAGACGTTCTCTTCCCGATAAGTTTACAAAAAGGTATGGCAACTCTGAAATGTATGAAACTCCGAAATATAGGTAACAATGATTAAACTGTGCTAAAGTGTAGCAAATTATATCATCGTATAAATTATAAGATATTTATGTTACCAGTAAAGACTAATGCGGTCCAGATCGATGAATGCCTAAGCATCGAATGAACTGAATGTTCCAATTAAATTTTGTAATTAATTAACAATAGAAGCATCATAAGAAATTCAAAACAATACATTAACTCCACTGGTCTTTCGCTACCGATTTTTAAACGAAATAAAGGCAGAAAAAGTAGCACCGTTTCAAAGCCGAAATCAAAAACTAAACGAAATTTAACAAGTTTAGAATTTAAAAACGATTCATTAAAATGCAAAGTTTCAGAAGATTAATGAAATACGAAATTAAAACGCTGGAGGGCTCTCAAATATCCAGCGTTGTCGTTCATCTGTATCATTACATGGCATTAACACTAGAACACCATTTCGATCACGAGAATTTGATAACAACAGAGCTGTACACTGATCATCTTTAAGCAATCTTCCGTTTGCTTCATCCAAAATCCATCTTCCTCTAGTCTGTAACAATAACTTCACTGCTTTCTATAAAGAACTTTTCTATGTCGCCAAATCAATGACACATCAGAGTTTGAAAATTCGTAGCAACATTTCTGAATAAAACAAAATTATGACACTTTCAATGCGCAAAAATATGCTCACCATATTGCAATAATGTAGAATAAGCGTCCTCCTTTCATCATCAGTTATGCACAAGTTTGAGTATGGACTCTTTAAAATACCATGTTTGCTATTTAATACCCACTCCTGTAATGGTACTTTCATCAGTCAGCATTTATTACAGTTAGGGGTTCACAAAAAACATATAACGTTTAAGACCACTTCATTTTCCATGTAGAAGGATCAGGCAGTTAGAGCAACACAAGATTTATCCTGGAAACAGTGTATAAAAAAAGTTTCGACAAGTGACAGATTCCACTGTCACTTGAGCTTAACCATTCTTCTGGTTGCTTATCGAGAAACCCGAAGTCTAACGGGGAATACGCTTATTATCAATATTGTATGTAATATTCTTATCCAACCATTCATTTAAATGTAATCCATTCATCCAACACATATCGTATTCACCCCACCCCCCAAATGCTAGTTAATCTGTTATACAATGTGCTATTCATTGTGTTAACACCGAACTGCTTCTCATATTTTACAAATCCGTGTATGTAGTAATCACTCAGTTCACCTAGCCGCTCCTCTTTATCACAATGGATCATGTAACAAAGGGATGCTTTGCCTTTGATGGAGAATGAAGATCACAGATAGCCGTTTAAAGACAGATTTGGGTGCGGTTGGTTTTTCTCACCACTAGTCGTTTTAAGACAGATTTGGGTACGGTTGGTTTTTCTCATCGCTATTAAATTCATTATATTCACTATTATATTCACTGTTGTAACGAATAAAATAAGTACTCATACTAAGCTTCGACTACACTATCAACCATTAACAACCAAGCAAACTCCTCCGCATAAACTCCTATTCATTATATTCACTGTTGTCACGAATAAAATAAGTATTCATGCTAAGCTTCGACTACACTATCAACCATTAACGACCAAGCGAACTCCTCCGTATAAACTCCTTTTTCACAACATTGCTTGGCGTCCCTTTAAGTCCAAAAAATTTTAGAATTTCGATCTGTATTAATCTCGATTTTAGGAGAAACTTAAAATTTCAAACATGCTTATCGATTTGTAAGTCACAAAACCTTAATTTATGGTAAAACCATACTTGATTTCCTCCTGTACCATGACAACGGTAAATACCGACGGAAGATAATACTGTCTGTTTGCCCAAAGAGTCAATACAAGCTTTTCCTTGTCTGAACGTTAAATATCGTCCTTGCTCTTTCGAAGGAACTCTAAATAATAATTTAGAGGAATTTTACTACTTACCAAGTTATCTCCAGTTCTGGAATAGACGATGGAGTATCATTAATTCATATTTCTGTATTATATAGATACTTCATCCAGAATGAAATATAATTTTTGTCGGTGTCTAATCATTTTCATTGTTTTTTAACTACAACTGCTAAATAATTTCAAAGATAAAGATGAATAAATGCACACAAAATCAATAGAAATCAATAGAACCACTCGACCTTAAATTATGCTTAGAGTTAGAAAAACTTATAGAAAATAAACAGGAAATAGTAGAAAACGTACGTTAACTCCGGATAAATCTCTTTCAAATACCAATTGAAATCTTTGCACCGCAATCTTTCCTTTAAATCCAATCTTGCCGTGATACTAGAGCAAAAAAAAAGATCCGAGATGGTCATCATAAGTTTTAAAAACATGAAGAGTGAAAAAACGCTTACTCGCCAAAATTAACATATCGGGCAGATGGCACTTTTCTAAGATAAAGATGCTTATAATCGTCTAGCCATACTTCAGCTACTCGCCTTGTATTTCTGCAAAAATTAGCTTACAATCTAGACATTCAGAGCATTGATCTTTACATGTACGGTACATGTACGATACGTGAAAGTGTCCATAAATATCGACCCGTTACGAGAGTTTAGTATGAAAAAATCTTAATTGAAAAAACTGTCGATATCTATCTGGAAGAAAAATAAAAGCTTACTTTTGGAAGACATTGCCACCACCACCAGGGAAAGTATAAGGATGTTGTTTCCGAAACACATGACCAACCCGACTGCAGGGAATAATTTCTAGCGAACCACCGCACTGCCACACTCGGAATGATAGTTCTACATAGATAAACAGTCACAAGAGAACAAACTCATCAAATCAAGCCTGAGAGAACCAAATAAATAACAGTAATACAAAAGAAATACTTTTACTTTACTATTTGTTAATGAACAACTACAACTGCTAAATCTTTCTATAGAATTTCCGATATCACTCAGAAATAGTACAGAACTTGCAGGAAAAAAAGATACAAAATTCTTTCCAACTTTAAACCTCATATTATCTTAATTACCAGATTACCTTTTGCAATCGCAATATCTACAAAAAATTTCAGCGAAAAGTTGAAAACTAACCAAGATTCTCGCCACCCCAAATATCCATTTCTTCATCATATGTGCCTAGTTTTTCGAACCAATTTTTCTGAATCGCAAATAAACCACCAGCTATCACTGGCGTCCTAAAACTAGCACGAAATATCTTGCAAGTAAAATAGACAAATATACCCAATATTACACATGCGTTCCACCTACTTATGACAAAGCTGAAGATTGTATTTAAGGAATAAAATGCCTGTTGCAATACTAAATAATCATTTCAAAATTAATCAAAATTAATCTGAGAAAAAGTGTTGTAAAAAAGCGCCGCATTCTTTCTCTGGGCATAATTTTACACGGAAAAAAATAACTATAAGAATAAAAACAGACAGAGAAAAATGACCTTATCGGTGCCGTAGGTCGTGCATGTCGATCACTTCGTAACTTGCCAGTTAAATATTCCCATTTAAAGACAAGATTCCATTCAAATCCTAGACAAAATGATGCATTCTTGAACTATGAAAGTTTACAATATTTATCAATTTTTTGATATCGACAGCGTCTCCTTTAAACAACAAAGGGCATTACAAAAATTTGGTTCCTATGTTTAAATCCCTAAATTGGAAAATGATGTACTAATGATCAAAAAAGAAGTAGGACCTCCTCTCAAATCAGCACTAGCGGCGACATATTTGAATGTATCTTTGTCGATAACATCAATAACAGGAGAAACAACAGCTTGATAATTTTCTTTAACTCGAGCAAGCAATGGTTCCAACCAGTTTACATTACATTCGCAATGACTGTCTAAGAAAGTAAGCACTGGAGCGCGCGCCAATGCTGATCCCTTCACACGGGATCTTATTAGACCTTCAATATATTGACAGAATACAGTACCAGATTCAAAAAAGATAACTGCATAACTCCGTCTGATTTCTAACGTTTAGAACTCCCCCAAGATTTAATTTAAATCACTTCAAATTTTAAGTACAAAATGTGTCTTTCAAAAATTTTCAACTTCAAACGAATGTAAGATTTCTTTCTCATAATGCTTTATTAGTTCACGACTTCACCAAAATTTTTCCAGCGACTGTAATCTATAAAAATGTTAAGCCAAATTTAGCTAACTAAATTTTTGGATTCATAAAATTTCAAACAGACCCTCTCGTTTTGTATTTCGAATAACAATCACGTTTTCCATTGGCAGCAAATCTGTTCCAATCGCGACTAAATAAGTTTGCAAAAGTATATTCTAGAAGATAATTTCAGCATGCAATTAAGATGCCACGCTTTAAATCTAATAAAAAATAAAAAATCACGTGGTATGTAGCTTAGATTGGCTATATTATTATATCTTGAATTTTGTTGTCTACATGTGCTTTGTAAACTTAATTATATTGTTTCGAGGTGCAAGAATAAGAATGTCTTGGTGCTGCAAGAGTGACCAAAGAAGTTCATAATGCTATTCACAGCTTATAACGAATTATCATCTACCACTGCTTCGCTATTAGCTTCGTTACAAAAATCTATCATGAAACGTAGTCCTATATTTGAAAAATTAGCAACAGAAAATCCTGTTTTGCTAGAAATTCAGTTTGCAATTAACAAACTTACTGTCGTCTGAAAAATCATCAACAAGAATAATTTCGTGAATTAAATGTGGTGGCGAACGAAGGAATACACTGACTACGGTGCGCAGTAATGTCGATCGTGCTTCATTATGGTAAGTTATTATAACCGAAGTTGATGGCAAAGTTTCTGCGTCGTAGATTACAGTGCCACAACTTAAACACAGGCGTATTTATTTTCTTATACATTATATAAGAAACTACTTTTGCATTAGTTCTAAAATCATTGACCCATGTATTACTTCGTTTCCGTCATCTATGTTCGAAATGGAGAGTAGAAAAGAAAATCAATCCAAATTTCAATTTTCACCCAAATAACCCACGAACTTCCCGATTCTTTTATAGAATCTAAACACATTCCTCTATAACATCTAATATTTGTTAAGGATTAGAAAAGAAAATTAAAATGCTTAGAAATTAACACCCGAAAGTATATTACTTCCAATAAGTATACAGAATAAGAATTTCAAGCATACCTTGCTTCCCGGGAATCGACAATATCACGATCCCATCTTATAGCATCACTGGCAGCTTGATTGAATTTATTTGCAGCGTATCTAAAACCGCAACTCATTAACAATGTTGGCAATTATATGGTAGTCTTGCCATATTGGAGAGCTCAATCCGTTGTTGTACATAGTTAATGACACTCGAAAAATTTTCTCCACTTGTGGTGGGATATTATTTGTCAAACTAGCAGTGATGAGCGCAAAAATCATCCTCAATGTACTCTTCCGACATCCAAAAATAATGGAGCCTACATTCAATGAACTCATTTCGTTTCTAAATAGTTACACGATCAAGTTCTCATGAAACAAACCTTTATTCAAATTATTTGCGGGCCAAACAAACATTTACTTTGAAAAATCTATATTATGAACTAGGCAGATTTGCTATATTTGCTTAGTATGAACAAGAAGAGATTCATCTTTTTCTTATTTCAACAAAATAAAATCTAGGCATACGAAAAGCTACTTTTTTTTATAGAACAGAAATGCTACAGAAAAAGAATTACCTGTCTTCACCTGGTTGTAAACTACCTTTCCTCAAAAAAGCTTCATGGTCAAAGTCTCTCCAGCTCAGAGTTTTTGCAGGTTTAGAGTAAATAATAGCATTTTTCGGCTCATTTTTTATAACATCAGCTTTTTCAAAAGACTGTCGAAATTTCTAAAAGAGCACACTTAGTTTTCCGACCGTACTATTTTTTGTTTTCAGAAATTGAAACTTTTTCAACAAATCGTTGCTCCAAATACTAAGAGGTAGTGAAGATGCAGAAGAAGCGGACATTTTTCATTTCAGACTTACATCTAAAATTTTTCCTCTTTCCCTCACAGCTGCAGTACATAATTAATTTTCGTTTAACAGAGAATTTTGATAAAAACTGAGTTAAAAAGAAAAGCTACTAGAAACGTTATAAACTGCCATTCCACTCTTTCAAAATCCAATCAATGTAACGATCTTCAAGTTTTTTAATTGGAAAATAGCAGATGATTAGGAAAGACCGATTACAACTATTTAAAATACGCTACCTCTCGCAAAACAGCGCCAGTGTAAGTTCCAGGAACGGGGATTGATGCAAATCGATTCAATAAAGAATTGTTATAGCTGTAATAAGCGATATAACACAACCAAACAAGCAACGTCAATAACAGTATCCATTTTGTTCGACATCTCACCATCACTAATCAACCTGCAGAAATTTGGGCATCTTTATAATGCAACATATCGATCAAACATAACAGGATAACAGCAGATAACTGATAACTGAAGATGATATTTTTCACAAAAGTTATATATCTCGTAACCCTATTCAGATGTCCTCCAAAGTTAAAGAATATTTAAAATTGCATATGGGTACTGTGATCTCACAATATGCCAAAAGAAGTGGGGCTAGGAATATCAAGAAACAAAAACTGTCTATCACAAGCGATGGTACGATTTTGAGTATTTCAGTACCTATTTAAACTAGATACTTCGGTCATGGGCTCCACTTATCGTCGAAAAGAAGATTTCTTAAGTACAGTCACCTAAACTGAATTAACTAACAGTTACAGCAAACCCATTTGTCATTTACCTCCACAGAATAGGGAAGGCCGGAAAACATTGTAAAAACTTTGCAAGCAAATAATGTTTCAAAAGTAAGTCATTGATTTCTTAAGGGTAAGAAGGTATACCTAAACTGATTTCCCGGCAAAAATCGGCAATCAATTTTGGTACAGAAATCGACTTCTTTCCGATGGGTTCATTGTACAGCTGGCTATCGGGGTAGTATGCCGCGTTTGTTTAACTGAAATCAGCCATTGTACAGACATATCACATTACACTCCCTAAACCACATAAAGATTGACAGGAGAAATGGAAAATTAAAAAAAAAACACGATTAAGATGATGTAAGCCGAATGGTACCATTTGCAGTGCAATTTTTAAGTAAATCTCGTTTCGATCTTGAATCTTCATCGAAATCTAGACAACACAGTGAAAGATAAAGACCAATTAGTGGAGTGACTTCCACCAAAAAAAAAAAAACGCTCAGAAGTTAAGAGGAAGGAAAGGAAAGAAATTTTGATATATCAGGCATACACAAATGATGGTAAATTAGTGGGTGAAAGTATTCATGTAAAGTATCGTATGAATATATTTCATGAACAAAATTCGTAACACATGCTTTTTTTTCTAAATTTCCTTCATGTATCACTTCAGCACACAGACAATATGAACGATGGTGTGAAGTGAACTATGGGCTTTAGGAAACTTTAGTACTCAACAAGGCGACTAAGGCATTCAATGTCCTCACAACGAATCTGACCATATCAGCAATAGCAAATTAATTTGCTTTCCCACCCCTCACTTCAGCTGTTAAACAAAAATTGCCAAATCAACAATGTTTGTTTACACTGCTCAACCGAACTTCACAGGCCTGGAATTAACAACGCCAGTGTGAAAACTTTATGTTCTGCGTCGATTCCGTTACTTCTACTACACGCACCTCTCATATTGATGAGGGAAATATGGCATGAAGAAATCATGATCCGCAAATTTTGCGATCTGTCGATCGGAATTCAAATTGAATCGAAGAGATGAAGATGATTCATTATCTTTTCTGGACGTATAAAACAGGTTAGTTAGGAGGAAAGAATGTTGCACATATGAAACTTCTTCTCTCTAAATAAACAAAAAGAGTGGAGTGTAGTGTTTTGAACTGAAATTAGCATTTTATTTTATTTCATTTAAATACTTCGAAATAAGTGATGCAACAGTCGTTGCTTGGGAAACATACGGTTTAGAAAGATGTAGCTTATCAATTCTTAGGTATTATTGGAACTTTCCGTAATGAGTTAATGGCTTTCCACTGAATCTGTAAGACATCATATTTGAAAATGATACATTCCATGACGAGCAAAAGTGCAAAAGTTTTTTCTTACTTTTCAAATTTTACTGCAAAACTAAAGCGCAAAGTAATGGAATTATTCAATGACACATGGTGGAAGGATTTGAAATATTTAAAATTGTATTATCGCGTTGGGAAAATAACCCAGATTGAAATGGAACGAACGGTTATGATTCATGTGTTCATCATATCATATTGTACCATCTAATCACTTTCAATCTTACCAAACCGTTTCTCAGCGAGGAAATCTATTTTCCAAATCCTTCCTTTCCGCCTCCCATCCCACCCCCTCCTCCTCTGCCCTTCGAAGCTGTGTAAAGATGAAAGTAGGTAACTATTTACAAACCTTTCAAAATTCACAAATCTTCCGCGCTATCGCTATAAAAACCACAAATTAAAGCGATGACATATACAATTCATATGTATATGTATATATATATTAAGTACATGTATATGTATATATATATATATATATATATATATATATATATATATATATATATATATATATATATATATATATATGAAAAGAATTTGAAGTACAAGGCAAAATTTTGTTTGACAGCATTCAAGTAGAATGTAAGCACTGAAATGGGAACTACGAGACCTGCTAAACAGGAGTTTTTTACAGATGTTATTAAGTGGTCATCGATACAATTACATCTGATAATTCATTAGGTTCGCCTCCACATAAATCAAGAAACCGGTCCCTAGAGGAGTTTAATATAGAACACAAGGCACGGTATCTATGTTGAACTTTTGCCAAATTTTCGATGAATTTTGAAATCTCATTGAAACATTTCCTCCTCTTCTATAGTGATATAGTAGCAGGCAGAATGGAATACTTAAAATCACAACGGAAATCCTCATCACTATGATCAATTAAGTTATGAATTGCCATTAATAATAATAATGTAAGGATGAAAGAGGCATCAATTCGGTTCTCCAACCACCAAAACCACGTAGAAACGCATCGACAGTGAAATACTCACTGCAGTCATGTCTCTTACCTCTTAATTGTTTGCGTGTTTTAAAAGCCAAAGCAACAGTTGCTTTCGCGACAAAAGTTGCAAACGAAATAATGCTGTGATGTGATCTGTTAGGCTAAACAGCAATAACAAAAAGAGGGAAGCTTTTGATGTTTAACGAAAGTTTAAAATCAATGCAGTTTATGATTACAAAGAGGATTTCCTGCCGAAGCATAACCGCGATCCTGTGTACTATTACTCAGCTCCTCACGAATACTTCCATCCTACAAATTATTGTCTAATGCAACTAGTTCTTTTAAGTGCATGAATTGTTTGTGAATGACTTGAAGCGTGAAGATTTTAGAATATGCCCCCGATTTCAGTCGATGGGCCATTACTGCAACTTTTTATGAAAAGTATGAAACGCGATGAAGACAGCGTATAAACGAGATTAGTGTGCTGTTAGATTTTGTTGTTACACTTGACTGATCCAAATGATTTTAGTAATGCAAACCAATTTACACTGTTTAATTCGGATGTGATCCTATGACTTCGTTACTTCTTCGAATTAAGCAAACTTTATTAAAAAAGTAACATATAATACAAGTTAACGACTTCAATAAACACTCTTTATCACCAACAACTAAACAACAATATCTTTCCCCATTCCCACAACGAACACAACGAACCCATTTCTTCCTCTCATTTCTCATTAAATGATCATATCTCCAGAAATGATTACTTCACGACTGTCAAATTGCAAACTGGCAACAAGGAATTCATCATTTTTTGGCACACAGAAGAGATCAAGTGATGCAATAGCTGATCAGTACATGAAATGTGCATTGTGTCCAGGTCTATTTTAGCTTCCTTCCCGTCCACTTTCAACTCAATTGCATTTGCAGTTTTCCCAATAACTGCCTTATCGCCGCACAGTTCAGTTAACGTCTTGATCAAACATTCCACTTCATTGGGTTTTACATTCCACTTTGCGAGGTCTGAAATGTCAAGACGTAAGAAGAGCAGCAAATTATTTTCTCTTCAAAAATCTAAAATAAAATGTGGTCATGATACGTAGGGCATAAACGAAATCAATATGATAGGTGACTCCGTTTATGAACTTCTATAAGACAATTCTCCAATCATCAATTATGCTACCACTCTCAATTGCAGTAAACCAGCACATACTTAAATTGATATTACGCCATTACTCCAAAATTGCTACACTCAATAAATATTGATTGCATGGAAAACTCTTTAATTCATCTGTTTGTCAGACGTGGTAATGGTTTTCAAAATTTTCTAGATTCATTTCTCGTAAAAAACTTCAAGCAAAAATTCGTTACAAAACTGACAGTTAAAAAAAAGCAAACTCGTAAACCTACTTTTATCAGGCACTGGATTTGTTTGTGCATGCAAAATTGCGGCTAGAGTGGCATCAGCGAACATATCGCTTACGGGATTAGATGTCCACTCGATAATAGCTACATGTTGTGGGTAATAAACTAACACACGGATCCTTTCCTGTATAGAAAATACTCATTATTATGTGATAGTGAGCAAATGAAAAAAGAAATATTACAATGCAAATGCTGAAGCATATTAGGGAATTTTTATATGTAAAATTATGAGAATCCGGAAATCAATATAGTTCGTTTAGATCCCGTTGATCTAATGATGTTCATGAGAAATATATCTGTGAATCTTCAAATGTACCAACATCAAATAATTTAATAATATGGGTCGGATCAGACGTATCCTTGGAATCAATTTCATCACAGTTTACATCGCCAGCCACTTGCTGCAAATTATGAAGCAGCAGTGCAATTGTACCACTGTAAAACACACTCTCTCGCTGTGTCAAGATACTGTTTGACAAATCCGTGTAAGCTGCAAATGTAAAAAAAACCAGTAAGAAAACTAGTGATTATCGTGCACTATTTACAAGCACGAAATTTTGGTCACCATTATGTAAAAATCTATTATTAAAAAAGTTGGTGTGAAAGTTTGAGAATTGTAAACAACAACGCCCTGAATGTCTTAATACTCGCTCTGTTAGAACTAAATCTGTTTCAAGATAGAAACCATTAGGAGACAACCAACAAATTTTAGCCTACTAGTGCTCCCACTACCCTCTTCGCCGCATATTCTTGACTACCACAAAGTTCTGGAAGAAAGGAAAAACGAGACGTACCGCTGAGGTCATCGGCATGCATCAAGTGATAATTAAAATTTCGTCGAATCAGGACACCGCTCAAAATTCGTCCATCTCCTGGTGCTGTCATCGCCATTTTTCCAACGACCTTGAAATTAAATAAAAAATTGTTTCAGATTTATTAGGTACTGTTAGTACTACATCATATATATATATATATATATATATATATATATATATATATATATATATATATATATATATATATATATATATATATATATATGATGAATTCAGTCAAAACTGTGGTTATAAATCCGCAAATTTTTGGTTAATTGGAATGATTTGAAGCGTAACGCCAAGAAGTTTTGAAAATAATATCGCTATTGAGATTGACACATAAAACTAAGTAGAATGAGAATTTCATATGCAAAATGAATTCGAAGCATGCACCTTCGCAGTTTTTTCTCCTCTGAAATGCAGTTCAACTGATTCCGTATTTCTAGGATTATATACCTGCAAAATAACAAAATAAAATTTCTTAAGTTAAATTAAATAAAAGATCCAAATCGAAATAAAAATCTCCTTCAAATTTTGCCTCAACTCCACTCAGAGTAACACTTAGTGGTTCAAAAATATATTATGTTTGACCCCGATATGAAAATCGGATTCATCTTCATACTGCCTTATGATTGCTGCCTTCAAACGATTCATCTCATTCATTTCTCCATGCACTAGTACAAGATGTGGCGGACGAAGAGCACGAATGAAATCTGATGTTTGAGTATAGTCTGTATGTGCTGAGAAGCTAATATAAGCAACCTGAAAAAACCTGGGATTTATCATCTTTTTCGATAAAATATACAAAATTAAAGGGCGTATTTTGAAATTATGTATAAAAAAGGCCTCTTCCTATTATCCTACTTTTTACTGAACCGCGAACATACTTACAACAATGTGCCTTATTTTTACTTTCTAATCGCTAAAAATAATGGTAAGAGCTACCTGTAAAAACCCTTCAGAATGTTTTGAAAACATTAAAACCAAATTACTGGTTTACGAATAGCTAAAAAAGCCTGTAAAACAATGCTCCCAAAACCCCGCTATAAATTTTAAGGTAAATTATCACCTGTAACCGCATAGCCAATTTTTGTCCATTCATAGCTACAATTTCTTCCGGTTCTGATAGAATATGCTGGAAATGAATCACACTCAACAGGTAATTTTATTAAAAAGCAAAAAGCCCTTCGTATTTTTTATCCTTTGAAAAACAAAAATACATCTGTTATTGATTTGATTTAACAAATGAAATAGATACGTAAAAGTTTATTGGAAGTATTGATGCGAGTACGACATACTACAAATTCTACGACTGTCACAACTTACATGTTCCAAGTAGAAAAGAATGTTTTATTTTAAGATTCTATAATAATTCCAGTGATTTTACAAGCTTCATTCTACTTATAAATAATTGAAGTAGCTGAGATCAACCATGACAATTGATAAACTATAGAATGTCTAAATTAAATAGCTTCTGGGTTCTATTAATCATGTTGCAACCGCGCTTTTAAAAACTTTGGACAGTGTCCTATAAAATACTACGGAAATATGCAAAACCTTAGCAAGCGTCCCCTCCACGCAGTAACCAGCTATGATACAACCATTTTTAGAATCTGTGCACCAGTTCTCGAAAAGTTCCCTGCTCAAACCATTCTGTAACATACCTGGAGAGGCAAGCACAACACATGGACCAACATCTTCAAAATGATCGATGCTCTGCAAATTTAAGTGGTTTTTGAAACCTTTTGTGAATGAATATTTGAGATTTCGACAAATAAATGAATAGTTCAGACCAGAATTCATTGCACCGCTCATTTCAAGGTGTAAAAAAAAATTTTATGTATAACATCAGATGGTGCATTCAGCAGAAATTGCACTAAGGAAATGAAACTCACCGGTACCGTAATAAGAAAGTTACTGCATGATAACAAAGTAATTATACCTTTAAATTGGAAACGTGTTTGAAAACGAAAGGATTATTCAGTGCTATTTGTTTCTGTATGCGACTATTCATTCCACTCACAAATGTCTGATATACAGCCATACATTTTTTCGCTAGAGAACTTGCATCTAAAAGCAATGTGCTTTTATAAACTAAAATCAAGTTCCAAATAAGTGCTCCCCAGAAAAGCATTCTTCGTTATAATGGAGATGAATTATAAGAATCCCAACACCAAATCCCATTCACAACACACTTTTAGATTCCAACGACAGTCGCATCGACAGATCGACTTTTTTCCAAACAAAACTCGCATATCAATAGCATGATACCAAAACTGTACGCAATAGCAGTAGTCATACATTAATCGTTATGATTTGTAAAATTAAAATTTTCTTTCCATACTTCGGGAAATTATTTTAAACTAACAATACACTGGAATATCTTGCAGTTCTGGATGGGCCTCCCAATACTCATCCAAAATAAGAAGTAATTCCTGCGCCCGTCCGAGTGCAAATGCAGGAATGAGACAGCGTCCACCTCGTGCAACAATTTCATGAACAATACTTGTAAATCTGAAAACGCTCAATGCTTCATGGTTAAAACGGCGAGAAGCGCACTTTTTTAAATGCCAACAAATCAAATCAAAGTTTATTATTTTGAAAAAATCATTAAACACTAAGTATTCTTTTCTAAGAATAAATGTGCCATTTTCTTGCACATTTCCACCTATAAAAACTGAGGGTATGTTTAGCGTAAACTAAAAGTATTCGATTTAACTTATAACGAATTCAATTACAATTTTTTTCAATCGTTATGTGAAAATCTTCACAATGATTTTAGATATATTTCGAAATAACATTAGCTTACGAGAGCTACATACTCTCATATATATAATTGCATAATTTCTCATAATCGCTCTCATAATCAAAACCCTTACTCGTTGAATTTCAATCTTAACATATTCTACATTTCGAACCTTTTTTCCCTTTCATCTCGACTTTCGTGAATCTGTGTGCCATAAGTTGATTCACAAATTAAAACATCAGGCGACACAGTAGGCAACTCAGCAGCACACAAATGACGATCTTCCAGTCTTGAAAAATCTCCTGTGTACAGTATCCTAACGCCAGCAATTTCTACCATAAACATACAAGCACCCAAAACATGACCGGCAACATGGCACCAGAATTTTATGCCATTCACTTCTTTTTGTTCGTGAAAATCAATTACCTAAATGAAAAAAAAAATAGAACTGGCGTTTAACCATATTAGTTGCTCAAAAGTGAAACGATAAGGGAGAGCATAAATCTGCATTTGTTTTGTGTAAAGAAGCGTGGACAAGGAACAAGAAAAGTCCAAAGATTACACAACTACAAGGCTTCAGTTCTCGCAGAATTTTTCAAATAGATATCGAGTGAAAAACAAATGCGAAGACTGGTTATAAATTCGAGCATGCGAATTCTTACGTTCCATCAAAGTAAGGTGATATACACTCCTGACCTCAATTTTCTCCATACTTTTTTCGAGATCCTCTTCGTTATAAAGTATTCTGTTATCACTTGAACCACTGTATTTCGAAACTTTCAGATAGTCACCAATCGACATACGATAAATAGCTTTCGTCGCATGCGTCATGAAACATCGACCGCGGAATGCCGTCTTTTCTAGCAACCATGGTAAAGCACCGCAGTGATCCAAATGAAAGTGTGTCACCAACAGCAGGTCCAGCTCCTCGCAATCTACGAAATCAACGAAAGGGAGTGCATCCACTCCGCTCATACCCGGATGTATGCCACAGTCTAACTAGAAAACAATGGGATTTATATCGAGAAATGTTTATTGGTTTCACTAGAATTTTGTTAAGTATATTACGAGGTTATGCTAAAACAATGAAATCAGGAAAAGCCAAGGTGAATAAAACCTCACCAATATTTTCTTGCCTTTGAAGGTCAAATAATGACATGATCGACCAACTTCCTGTCCAGATCCTCTGTAAACAGACAAATAGAAATTCAAAAATAGTGTTATCAGAAGCACAAATAACAGGAATGTTTCATGCCGTCATTGGTTTAATTATGATAAAATACTCATGAATTACAGCTTAATAAGAACTTACAATGGAGTGATGACAAGAGTGTCGGAGAAATTATCCGTGCCATCGGCATCCATCTTCGAACAGCACCTCTATTTGCAACTTTCCTATAAAATCATCCACGACACTACTTTTTCTCTTCTCCTCTAAAAGATTTTCAGAAATTAAACCACAGTGAGGAGTTTGGATTTTGATAGCACACTTGATTTTCGAGAAGTTCGTGCATCCAAATCCACAAACGAGGAAACACCAAGAATTCATCCCTCAACGCTTTAGAACATTTCGAATTGAGCACTACTACTACTACCTTCATCACCCCTTTTTTCACCTCAATTTCCTGTATTCCTGATTATCTCACCTTCATTATTCCCACTGTTCGTCCTGTACCCTTTGATCCCGCCTCCCCACCCTCCAAAATCCACTACACCATGGGCCCTCAAACCGTTACGAGTGGTCACTACCCTCTAAATTCTTTGTGTGCGACTTCCAACAGGGTTCGACTACTCGGTTATGGACGATGTGCAAACGCCATGTTCCTACCCTATTCCTTGCATGGAGCCCGATCTACTTCAACTCACTCACAACCCGGCCACTCCTATTTCTACACTTCCTGGAAAAAATTTCCCAAATAACTTTGTCCTCCTCCTTCACGTCCATCTCCAAAATATCACCTCGAGATCGATCTGCGTGTCTAATTGTTCATGGTCCACTCCATATTTTGCGACAAATAAACCAAAATATTTATGCAGAGTATTTCATGATACGTATATATATATGTGTATACATATACATGTATAATTATATATATATATAATATATATATAATATATATTACATAAAGGCGAAAAGCTAAAGTCGAAGGTTTCGATCAAGTGATCGCTATAATGGCAACGATCGTGAAAATGACGCAAGGTTACCGGAAAGAGTAATAGAGTTATGCAAGTATTTATGATAATAAAAAAGAACGAATGAAATTGCCGATGATAACTTTATCCCGACGGACGTTGTAGAGCTAATAATCGTAAATGATAAGGGTGTAATGATGAAGGGGGAGTAGACACACATTAAAACGCCATTGCAGAAAAAGAAAAAGCGTGGAAAGAAAACGATAGTAAATATAAATTACTGAAAGCCAGTCATTAATTACCAAAATAAAAACGATGATGAAAGGGTTTCGAAGATGAATGAAGCAAACGCTGATATTTTATCGGTACAATCTACAAGCTGAAACAATGATAATACTCGTGGCCGTGCAATACGTATAACAACAAAGACGATATTTTTTGCAAAAATACAAAGTACGCAAATTTTTTTCGAAAAATCAGAGAAAAAATTACATTCAAGCATAGAAAAATATCAAAACCTCAACGACATGTATTCACATAGCATACAATCATCATGACAAGCTCAGAAAGAAAACTGAATAGAACATATGAATTTAGTAGTGTACTAATTGTACTATTCAATCCGTTACATTCATCTAGGTGATAAACGGTAACGGATGTAACGCAAAAAAATAGAATAAGACCATAATTTTTGACAAAATATCATACTCAAATAATTGCTTCAAAAAACAAAAAATATCAAAACCTGAATAATCAAATAAAAATGTAAACAAAACAGTAAAATCACTATACATGCATTTAACCTGCATTAAGAATCAGACGCATACAAATTTGGACGCATCTATAAATATCGTAATGTTAATAAACGAGAATGGTGAAAATATCCATCGTGTAGCTTAAATAGCTGTCGCAACCATCAATACGACTCATGATCGGAAAAGATAAATGTAATATTAACTTTAGCTCAAACATAATTACAATAACGTATGAAATTTTCTCGAAAATCTGAATTGGGAAACAATTTCTGTACTGAAGTAATTCAAATGTTTATGCAAAACGTCAAAACTGGTCGCGTTTAGACTATCATTTTCAATCGCTGTGATAATTTCGGCAAACTGTATTATTACAAGAACTCTAATCAAACTCTTTACGTCATTGTTATGTGAGCATAAATGGGTCTAACAAATCAGAAAGAAATAAGCAATGTAGAAACGTCCCGTACAGGAATAGAATAAAGGAACACAATACAGAAATAACAAAAATGGAATTTGACTCAAGATGTAACATAATCTAGCATTGAATATTTGATTTCGTTCGGTCCATTTTTCAATTCTGATATGGAATAAGAGCGGAAATTATGACATACAATTAATTATTGCGCATTATGTACAGGTGAAATAGTGTGAATGATGAATCACTTGAAAAAGTCAAAATTTTAAATAAGAAACTTCCGATTTCTAAAATTTGGACAGTTTTAGATGAATGATGATATAGAAGTATTTTACAACGAAATGCAAGCAAAAACTAACAAAAAAGGTTATGGAAAGGTAACATGGTATAATCAACAAATAGTTGTTTAGTAACAAATAATAAAGATTGTGAGGAGAAATTATGGTTTCATAAGAAATATAAGAATGACGACGCACTGATATTCATAAAGGATTAAGATTAATATATGAAAAAAGGATGGGAGGAGAGAGTACCATTTAATATTGCCTATTTGTCATAACAGCAGTAATATAACACGATGAAAAAAAAATCTATATTAGAGTAGATGAAAGAATTAAAAAAATGAGTACACTTGGTGGAAAATCATCAAAAGTACGAAAGATTGAAAACGAACAAAGTTCAATGCGAAAAGATCAGAGATGCCTACTTCAACAGATAAGAAAAGGACAGAAAATCAAGTATACCTGATGATGAATTCCCAAAAACTTGGGGAAACAGGAACGTTCCAGAGCACAAAAAATTTAGGGTCCAGACCACTAAATGTGAATTGAAAATTTCGGTCATAGGAATACCACAACAATATGGTATTGTAGCAGTACCAAAGCGATTTAACAATAAAATCACATTCATAGATTGACAATTTTTTATACATCATAGGAAAGTTAAATCAGCTTTTCTTCCATTTCAGTGTAGAAATCCTTTTGGGTATAACTTTTTCCGCTCAAAAAATACCGGTTATATCGCTAGTTGACGAAACAAATCAAAAATTTCAAAAATCGGCTAACTTTTTCGGATTGAAAGTACAAGTTGACCGTAACTGCTTTGACAAAGTTTGCATAAATTGAATGTATGAATTGATAGAGATGACTACGATTAAGTCTTCTCCTCCGCTCCTTTTGTAGGTACATCTGAAATATGAAAAACACTCTACATAGCATACGAAACAAAAGCCACGACCATTTTAGGAATACTTCTAAACTTTACCACCATGAGCATGATCGTGAGAAAACACATGATAAGCAACCAATTAGAGTACCGCTTAAGAAAATAACATGCTATGACTACAAAAAATTACTTGTTTGATGTATAGTTGGTATTAGGGAATAGTAGATCCACCTTCGAGGAAAAACTTGACCTTTTCAAACAATGAAACCCAATGGGAAAGCTTATTTTCTGAATTTGCCATATGGTAACAAGAATCAACGATTTTCCTCAATATCGCGAAATAGAGTAGCATCCTCCACAGCAACAGGAATTAAATTTTTATTGATCAAGACTTCGGTCTGTTCTTTGGAAATTTCCCCACATTCAAAATAGTTAAGAACAATTACAAAATACTGTTGACCAACTAGATCACAGATATTTGGAGGATGATAGCATCAATGCGTGCATTTCACTACATTGGCGCAACGTGTACAAGTATGGAATAATCCTTGCAACCAAAAAACAGCAAATAGTTGAAAATTGAAGGCAAATTAAACATTGAAAAAAACCAAGATCAAATATGAGTAGCAAAGCCACATTATGCCATGGAATTTGAGTTTGCAGCTTTCTTAGTGAAGACATGGTGCTCCTCCTATTAGCAGTGTGAAACTTCAATCCAAATAACTACCAGGGGCTCTAAAACAGCAGATAAAAGGTGCAAAAAAATTCGACACAGTGAAATTCTATTCCACAAGATCAATAGCACCTCGTACCCTATTCCAATTTTAGCCAGGTTTCATCATCTCATATCCACATTATTTCGTCTCATCCTACTATACCATATTAGATTCCCTCCTCCATATTAGATGCTTAGATTTATATCGTCCCCTGCTTCTCATCAATTTATTCCTAATCCTTTCTATGCTCCTTTTCATACTTATATTCATTCCAATCTACCATTATCACTAGTAATTTCCATCAATACTTGCATTTTAGCTCAATTTGGAATTCACATCAACAAAAAAATAAGCAGTATGCAGCACAAAGACTTAAGGAATAAAAAATTAAATCGATGGAATCGTAACAGATTAAGATGAAAGGAGTAATGGGCGACAAGCAGGACGACAACAGTAATATGCACCTGTACACATTCCAGGAAATCCAAACTATGGAAACCGTTCCTAGATACAAAGACTTTTTCAAAACTGAGTATGCAAAAAGAGGAGAAAAATTATGACAATATTATAAATACAAAAATACACAGCGGCCGACATTCTTGTACTAAACCAATTCACTCACTAGAATGACTGAGTGCATTACTTCATAACAAATACAATAAATAGGGAAATTTTGACACAGCAGGTCAAAGACCAATGCGTTAAAGACGATTTAAAAAGAAACTGTTATTGTAGTACTGGATAAAGTTATAAAGTTATAAACTAACTACGAGACGGTGAATAACTTATACAAAATGCAGCAGATCACATACGTATTTTTTTAACACCATGCAAGCTTCATGCAAATTTCGTAGCGTGATTACCGTACCGCTTTTAACATAACGAATGTGGTCACAGTATCAGTGATGTAAAATAGACACTAAAACCCTGCACTGCACAAGTTCATACAAGCAGCATACAGCGGCAAAATAATGAATGAACAGAAAAAAAAACACAAGAACTGATGATATTGTAACTTAACAGCGCAATGCATTAATTTCACAAAACTGCTTACCGTGGCATGTCGTACCAACCAAAATCATATTTCATCGTATCAAAATGGTCGTGTAAGATCGCTAGCTGTATCAGATGCATGAAAATGGGGTTGTTGTGACAGTACATCAGTATTATTGGAAGTACAGCTAGGTAGCAAAGCTGTAACCGCACCGGTACCAAACATCCACTGGTCAGTTGCTGTTCCAGCCGGTCCCACAGGGCCACCATATGATAGTATGGCGCGTGGTTTTAGGAACCGATCCATTTCCGATTCTGTCACAGTTTTCACTTGCACTGTAAAAGTTTTTTTAGGAAATATTTCACCGGATAGTCCAAACTAAGAGAGGCATGGTAACTTTAAATTATTTAGTCACAAAAGATGATAAAAAATTACAAAATGGAGCTTCAGCTTTCAATCGCCGGATAATTTCTTCGGCAGGTTCCACGAATTTGGCATACAGAAATGGAGCGCCATGCGGACAAAATGCATGTACTACTTGGCCCACTTTCTGGCACAATAACTGCACTTGTTTTTCGTTCTGAAATTGAAGGTTGAAGAATTAATACGAAATTCGAAGCTCTTCTGACAAAGATAGACTGGTAATAAAAAGGCATTATGAATGAAAATGCTACATAACCACAAGCTACTATGTTGGAGGCGTTAATGAAATAAAAATGTATAATAAACAATTAACTTACCACTCCATGTAGCTGCACGAAAACCCACTGATGTTGCTGTGGTTGCTGAAGACCAAAGGAACTTAAATTGGAACGCTGATAAGGCCCCAGTCCAGAAGTACTTACAGGTCCACCTCGTACCGCATGTCCAAATGGTCCGATTCCTGTTGGTCCAGATGTAACTCGAGACTGTCGCAAAGCAGCGCTACCCGTCGTCACTGTGGGCCACATATCGCCCGTAGCAAAAGCAGTTGGGTTAGCAGTACCACTGTTCCATCCTAGATAACCAGTACTTGGACTCTGAAAGTGAAAATAGCTCCTTTATAAAATAAAAACAAAGAGCACTTCCTGCCTAAACAACTTGGAACTGAAGTAAAACAAAAGAAATCTGAATGACTTCCTAATTTTGTGCCGTGCTGGCTGAAGAAAGTCATGAGGCCAAAACTACAATATGAATTAAATTACGGGATTTTAAAATCTCTTTGTTAAGCATAAACCGCAGTCATCCTGTATTGTTAGAATGTTTCAGCTAAATCATTCGCATGTTCCGCCTATTTTTTCATTACGGGATAGCACTATGCGAATGTGTCGAAAAGGCATCCAATTAATAAAAATAGCAAACAATACAGAAATGATGGTATATAAATAATTAACCCTGTTCATAGTCTGCAGATCATTCAAGTAATTAGCTGTTGTTGTTACAGCATTTGACGCATTAGTGGCAGTACTACCTTGTGGTGAGCTGTTATTAGTATTAGTGTTGTATAAATAAAAAGGTTGGGCAGCGGAACTAGCTGTCAGAAGTGGATTTGGTTTACATGTGCCTGGAGTTGCATTCGGATCCTCCGCCACCTGAAAATGTAAATAATGCGTCAAAATAGCATATGGGGCACACCAATACAACGATTTGCAGCATGTACTCTATATGTGCCGAAGTTAACGAATTTTAAACTGTCAAATTACTTGAAACAAATATAGAAATCTACCTTGTTGGGGTCTCTCCACTCCCATTTCTTTCCTGGAACAAATTCCTGTGGTCCATCGTCGACTGGAGCCGCTTGTGCTTGTATCTGAGATTGCTGTGGTGTTGGTGTACCATTACAAGACTGATTAGTTGACGATGAGGCTCCCTGGTGTTGCTTCTCGCCAGAACTGCTACTTGGATCATCTTTACCGGTGATATCGGCAGCTGCAAAAAAGGATTTCTAAGAGTACTGTTCCCTCCTTATTCCTCCAACTCTAATGGTGAATGTCAGTGTTCATTTGCGCAAATGCAACAATAACTCAAAACAAAACTAATGGACCGTACCACATATTGCAGCAGAACAGAACCAGAACAAATAAGTTCAATAAATGTAGCACATTGCTTGCCTTTGTCTCCAGTTCCGAACGGTGGAGGCGACCAGTCTAGATTACCAACTTTCCAGTCAATTTTTCCTTCTAATGTCAATAATTGCGTGCCAGCAATGAGACCCGCAACGTTCGCATCCGATGAAGGTGTACACATCTATAAACTACCATTGTCATGAATCTAGAATTCATTTTGAAATAAAGAAAATCGCTTCAGCAACTTCTTGTTGTAATGAAATTCCATGTGAATAAGGGAATATCGGAAATAATACCTGAGCTATAACAATCAACACTGGCTATAATGGCAATACAGCCTATGTTTATTCATCTCTCAACCCAAAGAAAATTTATTGACCTTATCACTACTGCAATCTTGGGTATTTGTTGCATTCGCCTGTTTCCACTGCTGCAAACGGCTCTGCCCATCTTGTTGTTGCGCAGGAGTTAAAGTGCCATTAATCAGAGTATTTGAACGTGCTGAAAAGTAAAAGTAGGAAGATAATTTGCCTCCATGTGATCATCCTGAGAATCGCTAATGTCAAAACGACCAACCTTCATCGGTACTTTTTACTGGCATAACAAGTGTGAAATGGAGCCTTCAAATGATTACCTACTTGTAAGCACAGCACAGCGGACGATTTTCGCAACATATCATTAAGGCGATAAAGAATTTTTAAACACGAATGACAGGTAGCAGAGAAACTAAAAAAAGTAAGCAAGAGTTATAATTAAGTTCTAAACCTTTCAGTAAGTGCTCATTCATCGCATTCCGCAGCTGTAAGATTTCATGCTGCAAACCATTTATTTCCACTGCTAGACGTTCTGATTCAACCTGAAATTTGACTGTCAATATTTTTTTATGCAGAAATTGCAACTACGGGTGTTTTATTCGTTAAATACGCTTATCTCATGACGCACAGAATGAAGACATCTATAACAAATGAATCAGTGGTTCAATATATATATATATATATATATATATATACTCCCACCTTCTGTGCTGGACTACTCATTGCACGCATTACTTGCTGGTATTCCTGCTGAGCTTGCTCAAGCTTAGGGAATTTTTGAAGAAGGGCATTCAAGATAACCAAAGCGTTCTGTGGCAAAGGACGATTAAGCATCGAAACATCGATTAGACCTTTACTGACCGCAATGCGGATCTGCAAACAATATAAATGAATAGCTCATTATGTCAACCATAAGAAGATCTCCCAGTAATTATGGCTGTACATTTCAAACGGTTTTGGATCTCTGCGTAATCACAAAAACTGAAAATGAAAACGGGTCAAATTGTGTCAACGTCCCGCGATCTATGTGTCACACACATAACACGTGAATAAAATCACACCCGATCAGCAATCTGTTGCGTAAGTGAAATATAGGGCGTTGTTCCCGCCAAACCGCCACCTCCAATATCGGGTCGAATCACCGCACTATCCAGTAAACCATGAATTCCAATGCCACCCGCAGAAGGAGGTCCAGATACCTGAAAAAGAAGTATTCAAATTTACACATTAAATCAAAATCTACATTCAATTTTGTTCACAGCTTCTTCGTGATCGAAGATATGGAGAAGGTGTTAAATTAAAACTTCAGATCACGAGATACTTCCACTTTTTACGATAGGATAAATTGCACAAGCACTTACCAGATCTGGTGGATGATGGTTATCACCGACATTATCGAGCTGGAAAATTGTAAAAATCCTCAACAATCAGAAGAGCTAATAATAAAAAAACGAAGCTTATAAGAAAATTATTGAAAAAATACCTTATCACTCCACGTACTCGACTGTTGTTGCCACCGTTCCTGGTGTCCTGATGATGACGAAGGCTCTGGATGGGGACCTGTGAAAACAAATCAAGGTAAACACGTTGAAAAAGAACTTATTCAGTGAACTATACGAACTATACAAAAAGAGAACAAGGTAGCAGTTGTAAATTCAAGCAACTGCACTCTTACCGTCCGGCCACGGCCCATTACCAGTTGTCGTTGGAGTTGAAACGTTTGTTCCAGCAGCTGAACAACACGAACTAGTCGCATGCCCTGTACCAGGACCACCGCTTATGATACCGTTGACGCCAGCGCAAACAACACTACCATTGGACGATATCGCAATGATGTTCCAATCACCACCGCTTGGAGTTGCGCTTTGTATGTGGGAATAATCATCCACTTCGGCATCTTTCCAACGTTTAATTTCCTGAGGAAAATTCTCCCATTTAATTAGCTTATATGTAAATATGTTGACAAACTGTATCGGTGAAGAAATTTCAATCTTGACATCGTAAATCCCAGAAATCCCAAAACTTACTACAGGCTGCTGACTTGGATCGCCCCAAATCGCAGTGCCAGTATCGCGTTGTACCTTCTTTTGCTTTGGATTTGGATCATGCCACATCATGTCGTTATTCATTTCTTGCGGCTGCGGAGCAACCCATGGACCAGGAGTTTGAGGATTTGGGTCGTACTGCAAAACAAATTTTGCGGTAACCCAAAGATGACAATGCGAGAAAAATAAGCTCACAAAATTACTACTATAATTTCCACCATATTAATTTCATATCAAGAAAGTGTTTGAGCTGGATGTAATAAAATCGCGAATAAAGAGAGGAAATAATTCGAAGACATAGAATTTTAAAAGTCACAAATGAAACACAACAGTCGGAGTTTTAAAAAAAGTTAAAAAGAAATATGAAAACATTTTATCATGACTTAAAGTAAACCTGTTCGTTGAGATTTGGTAATGCTGAGGCCGATGGCTGCTGTCCAACTGCCGGACTTTGGCCCCAAGCTACCCCAACTTGCGGTGGAAGTGCCGCAGTCGCCGGATGGGTTGCCAATGTTGTAGCGGTCCACGGTGTAGCGTCATGACGATGATGTGCTGCAGCTGCAGCAGCTACAACTGCTGCGGCTGTAGCCCAATCGGGGCCTGCAGTAGACGTTGCTGTAGCGTGCACAGGACGCTGAGTAGCAACTATAAGAAAAAAAAATGTAAACCTCTTTTAAGAAACTTTTAGGGTAACTTTTAGGGGTTTATTGGGTAATAAACTCCACTATCTTCTAACCTTCTAAAGTTCGCTAATGCCTCCGTCATATACCGATCTTTCGTGATCTATTTTATGAAGCACGATTACAAATTACGGAATTTCACAAATAACATATAAAAACTTACGTGGAACCCAGCGTGCATTCGGCGCTCCGCTCGACCCCCATTCGGCTGCTGATAATTTCGCATCACTAGTAGCATGCATGCTACTAAAGCCTGCTAAGCTACTCGTATCCCAGGGAGTTTGCTACAATACACACCAGAATAACTAATGCAGTTTGATAATAATTTCAAAATTAATAAAGTAAATACTTCTGAAAGCCAAATGACTTCCTATAATATGAAAGGATGGAACAGATAGAAACCCAAATCACCTGATCTACTTTTACTTGGTTCCACTGTTGTTGATCGTATCGTCCCTGCACTTGACTTTGTCCACCACGCCCTACCATATTTTTCTTTGCATGTTCGGCATATGTAGAAGCACCTGTCGCGGTATTTGGCGACGATGTGCCTGTCCACTGTAATAATTCATATATTTGAAAGTGTTGACTATAGAACAATAACCGTTTAAGCTTAGGTTCGTCACTTGTATTAATATTATCAATAAGATAAACGAGTACTAGTTAAGTATTAAAAATGATGTAGTACTGCATGAAATTTTGTCCAACGCGGATGAAATGTTCTTTTAGTTTACCTGCTGTGTAGCAGCTGCAAGGGGCCATGGATTGGCAGGGTTTGGACCACCTGAGACATGTGGTCCCCACTGTGCATTTTGTGAACTCCATTGTTGCGCTTGATGATGATCAAACCAACGCTGCTGATTCCTTGCACCTCCACGCTGATCATTTACCCGTACCCCTAAAAATCATACAGTCGTTATACAATTATCGTAACGGTATCGCAAATATGTTCTGAACTGTATTAACAAAAATGTATGTACAAATTAATCAGCTACCTACCAGGGTTGTTGTAAGCAGACCACTGACAGCTTGCTCATTAAGCAAAGGAATCAAATAAGCCTATGTGTAGTAACTAATCACGACTATAAAGCCAAATCATTTGATATAGCGATAAATATTGCTCGAACAGTTTTAACAGTTAGATTGCATAAAAATCATATAATTCTGATGTATAATTCAGCACAGCACTATTCCATAAAATTATGACAGATGAGTTATCAATTATCATTCGGGCAGATTACCTAAAGACCAATAAGTGCACAATTTAACCAACCACTGAATGATGGCTGAGATCCCGTCGCAGCACCACTGCCAGAACCTGTCGTTGAATTACCATTCCCGCCGCTGGATGCAGAACTAGACATTGCGGTAGAAGTGTTCGAGTTCCGTCCACCGCCACCACTTCCAGTGGGCCACATTTGTTGAGCTGCCAAAAGCGCAGGACTTTTAGAATTCAAGTGCGTATAATTTTATTATACCTGTTATTAACCTAAAAGCAGGGCAAATAGCAAATATAAGTCGAAAGGGAGAGACATACTTTCAAGTGCAACAATTTTTTGAACTCCAATTGCTGAACGAAATGAAGGAGGAATTGAAATGAAGAAAGTAAAGCATCCTTGAGTCATTTTCACTCACATTACTACAGAAATAATGACGATAGAGACAATCGTTATTACTATCTTTAAGGGAGACATGAAATCTGGGCAGAAAAAAACTTGATGAAAACAATCTCCAGGAAAGCGATGGAAATAAATTTTCGATTGGAATACCTAATAACAACAAGAGTGCTCAAGGACTGGAAAGTTACATCAAATAACAGACAGAATGACCTTTAACGACTGGTGAGGTCATGTCAACTAATATGCATTGTCAAGAGGAGAAAGGCGATCGTAAAGGAGCTGCGAACTTCAACCAGAAATGAGGCAATATAAAATAGTTCTTTCCGTCCGAACGATGTGAAGCAAATCCTCGCCCGTCATTTTAACGATGTACTCCCACTGCATTTCACAGTTTTTGCCCTCGGCCGTCTTTATTTGCTACGACGCTTTCGTGGATGTTTCTCAGCCTTCCTTTGAAGGAGTTCTCCCTGTGTTTCGGGTTCCTTCTTCCATAGTTACCTTTTTTCTTAATTCTGGACCTACTATACACGTTGGTACCGCTAGATAACTTTTATTATGAGATCAGACTCAGGAATAATATTGCATTTAATCCCAAACCAGTTCCTGTAAACGTAGACAAATCAACCGACAGAATTTTTTTTGGAAATTGAAAATTCTCCTGAGAAATCAACTCCTACTTCCACCATTTTACATTTTCTCATATAATATATAGTTCTACTACTACTGCCTCCATAAGTTTGATGAGAAATAGATAAAACGTGCTGGTGCGCGAATACGTAACGTACAACATTAATTTCAACTCCATTAATAACAGACAAAAAAGGGATGACTGATTTACATTAGCATAAAAGGATGGAGCAGTGTACTAAGCTGCAACTAATATAATGCATCAAAGTTTGAGGATAAATTAAGATGAACAAGACGCGAAATAAGCTGGCAATGACAGTAATGGCGGCTATCCACTATCTTATCCTTACTTTCAATAGTGTCAATGAGTAAAAGTACGTGAAGCGAAATGACTTTACAGAGAAGAGCTCGAGAATCGTTGCTTCAACGATTGCTTTCAATTCTGTTGTAGTTCACTTTAAACAAATTCTTATAAAACCAAAAAAATGACGAAATCAGAAGAACACGGAGCGCTAGGAGAGAAGTTGATAGAATGAACGGTTTGCATCGCATTAATCCTTCATGTACAAGTGGTACACGTCAAATACGATTAAACTTTTTACGCCAACTAATTCAACATGTTATATGAGGAAAATATAACAGTGGCAGCACTGCTGTAGCCCGTTGCCCGGTATATCTCGTTGTACAATCAATAGTGGATGCAGTATGTCATACACACACGTACACACACACTCCAGTGAGGGACTACATGCAAGAGATGAAAACAACGTGCGCGCCACCGCAGCGGCGCATTTCTCTACCGCTGCCGCTGCTGCAGACGGCAGCGATTTGAGTGGGTGTGCGTATGTGTGTCTGCCTGCTTTTCCGTCTGACGTTGGTGTGAATTGACGAGTCATAGATTCTCTTCTCATCTGCTCCCAACTACATGAATGCATTTCCCTGATGTATGCGTCGGTGATACAGACAGAGGAGACATTAACAACATCCACCCACACGTACGCGAGATTCAGCTGCTGCTGCTGCTGTTGCTGCCGCTGTTGCTGTTGCTGCCGCTGTTGCTGCCGCTGCTGCTGTGCGATCGATCTCATGTTGGTTGGCTGACATACATACATTCATAAATTCTCCTTGCAAGGGACCATTTAGACGGACGGACGGACGGATGGATGGATGGCTGGCTGGCTCAGCGCGGCATAGTTGACCTCTACCACTGATGACTCATCGCGTGTTGCCCAAAGGGACGGTTGGGTGCGATAAGGTGACGAATGGCAGCCATGCGACACGAGTGACGTTATAGCGCGTGACATTTCCCCTCCGCAGCTGCTCTAAGGAGGTCAGCCACACGTGCAGGACATCACCGAGCTTAGTTGCGCTCAGCACTGTGTGTGCGCGATCGCATCTTCCGTTATTCTCTTTCCGTGTTGCGAGGGGTTATTTAGGAGAGGGGAAAAAACCGTTGCGTTGCGCTGAAGTGCGTTTGGTACGTGACGACGTTCACGCAACCCTCTCAATCGCACCACTTCGATGTTGCATCTTTTGAAACGACAACTGCATCAATCACTGCTATCGATGAATAGACATTCTTTGAAAAGCAAGAAGAATGTTTCCCGTGGCACATCTGAATGTTTTTTTTTCTCTTTTATAATATAATTATTAAAATATGGGTAGCGAGCATTATTTCACATTTCTTCTACTCCTGCACATCCAATTTTTCAGCACTTTCATGGGAAGGAGGCGCAACTGGTTTGGTAGGAATGGAAAATTTGGGCGATAATTTCCCGTTAAATTACAAGTGGGATTTAGGTCAATAAGCAAATTTATACAATTGAAAAAATGATAGGATCTGAAAAAGATCGATCCAAGGGAAGCATTGTTGTGCTGGCGGTGAGATGAAAAGTACTCCTTTGTTTTTCCTGCATTTCTGTTGTTTTATTTAGGAAAGTTGTGATTATTGGAATTGTTTAACGTTATCGAATTTTTAGTACTAAATTAAATCTGATGAGATAAATTATGGTGCATCAGTTGTAGGCTATTGAAGTGTATCGAAACATAGTCGGACTAACTGCGACAACTTCACCAAATGTATGAAATACGATGTTTCTCCAACTGAGAATCATAAGGCACACACACATTCTCTGCTTCATTCCTACTCCAATTCACTGAATTCATGGAAGCTTCCATTTCTGAGTGAGCATCGTACTGCGTGGTTGTGTTAGCTTAGCTTAACACGTGTGATATACGCGTATGTAATGCTACGGTTGGGGATATGCAATATTTTTTTGATTAAAGTGATGAGTGACAATTTGGTGGTTGCTGTGTTGTACAACGAATCTCTGATATCCATCATCCATCCGTCACACCCTTCTTCCCCTACGTGCTACACGTAGCAATCAGTTGGCGCAACTCACTCAATCATCTAACCTTTCCCACCACACAGGTCAAAGATTGTACTGTACGTTGGAGAAAATCGATTCCATGCGATCGCTACATTTCAACTGTTGCCAATAACAGTATGAAACAAGAATAATTGATTTTGCAACGAATAATGCATTTGAATGTTTTGAAAAAAAAAGGAAATCGATAGATTGACAGTGAGAAGGAAGTGGAAGTGATATTTGTGCTTTTTAAAAGAATCCAAAATTTTTAAATATACATATAAGATAGGCGCAGATGTGTTAACAACGAATTTCTCTACAACAAAAATAATTTAAATCAATCAAAAATAAAATATCAATTATCTGACATTCTTTTGTATGTTGATTTTTGCCGTCTTCGTATTGCGATATTCAAAAGTTATTTGAAAGTAACATTTTACAATTGATTGAATTCGTAATTTCACCGAACACATTCGTTTAAATTCTTCAGCGGACGGGTTAATTTAATTGAATGCTCCCTTCCCATTTTGAATTTATCATGGGAAGATTAATGTTTTAATCATAAATTTTCTATATCGTTGGTTAATTATTTGAATTCGTAAAATTTTATGAGAAAAGTAAAATTGGAAGGACTGACCTAATTATTCCAAGTATATCTTCAAACTTCTATTTCTAGCTGTTATGCTAAGAGATTTTTTGCGTAAGAATGTCTCACACGATTGATAATAAGATTATTGTCTTGTTAATTAATTAATTAACCATCACTAACTATCGCCATAGTCTGATTTGTTGCAAACACAAACAATTGATAACGAATGGTATATTTTAAAATTGAAAAAATTCACAACTGTTATTGATTTAAGATTTCTAAAAAAGTTATTGAGTGCATATTTGTTGTCAGTTAAATTTTTTCAATTACCTTTACTTATTCCAATTTTATATTAATTTATTCTTTCAAAATTAAACTATTACATGTCATATAGTATTTTCCTATGCCAGAAAAATAGAGTTTATTTAATTTCTTGCAAATCATCCAGCGTGTTTTCATTATCCGCTCCTGTCATATCCGAATCAGCTTCCTCAGTTGATATTCCTTCTTCCGTCGATGGTGCCTCTTCCTTTACTGTTGATGACTGCAAATTTAATTTATTCACTGTTAACAACATCCTTCTGGATTCAAAGGGAACCCCGACGATCAAGGCATTTCTTAGTGGTATGAATGGAGCAGTGCTAAATTGCCATTAGCAAAATGAATTTTGAGAGTGTACAATTCATAGCGAGAAAAAAAAACATTCCGGAAAGTAGCACACCGAGTCTTTCTCTACTTGTTCATCCGGATTTCTACGCCTTTTAGGTACCACTTTACCGGCGACATCATCAAAATAGCGTCCACCACTTTCCCAGTCATACGGTGACTCATCTTTGATACTACAAGAAAGAAGAACTCATTCCTTCCCATATTATCTATCATATTCAAATTAGCAATTTTTAACTTCCGGACATTTCTTTGGCATGCCATAATAAATCCATTTTGTCGATTGCATACTGAAGTGAATAAATGGAAAAAAATAAATTAATACGTAAGAAATTTCATCACATTAATTTGAAAATTTTATTTTTCAAAATCGTACTTTTTGCTTGATAAAATATCATCAAATTTTTTTTCGATAAATTCATAATTTGGTAAATCGTTATATTCAAGTCCTTTTAAATATGCATAAATTGCTATAAAATTTCCAGGACATTGCTATAATGAAATTGTTTCTTACGCACTTCCTATCAATTGATAATACAGGAACCGTTCGGAGTTTTTGTCTTTTCGGTTGTCCAAAAAATTTTTTGTACGTTTTATGGAAAACATGAAAGTTATGATAAATTCGGAAAGTTTAATTAACACTTTTATTAATTGATAATACTGAACTGTTTACTATTGTATGTGTGCGCGTACGAGAGTGTTACTTAATCTACACTTCGAATATTTCTAAAAATTTACATTGAAAAGTTTCTTGTCTGGTACACTTGCTTTAACGGTGGCAGATTCACGTCGATTCAATCCTCGCCATGGTAATTCACCAGTGATAAGCTCAACGATCGTGTACAACAGTGATATCAGATCATCATGTCGGCCCTGTTCTTTGTGTTGATGCACGTTAATGGAACAATAACGTACTGTACCTCTAAATGTCACCTAAACAATCCTTTCGATTGAATGTAAGAGGTGCAAATGAATGCATTTTAATTACCCCTATAAATTTCAAATTACATTTCAATGCAACACTAACTTTTACAATATCACCAAATACTTATATACCGTATTTCTTTAAAGGTTAAAGGCTAAGTAATTATTTTCATTAAGAAATAATTGATGAAATGGGGAAGGCATTGCTTCACGTTAGTGGATTTTTCATTTTTCTTTCTGCGAAAAAAGCTTATGAACTTTTTTTCTTGGCTCTCGAAGTTTCATCTCATTCGTTCCTTGTACGGGCAGGAAAATTTGACGTGATAGGCCAAAATCAAACAGAAATAGAATTCGTTTTGTGGATGGCGTTGATCCGAGGGAAAAATTAAGTGGTTTTACATCTCGATGTATAAACCCGACACCGTGTAAATCTTTCAATGCCTAAAACTGATCGATAAATTTTTGAACTCCAAAATATGTTAATTGGTTTAGGGGAAAATACGAAGCAGAACATTTTTGTTTAATTTCTGTGATGAAATCCGGGAAGTATCGGTATTCTGGCACTAAAAACCGGAAAAACAGCAATCGAAATAAATTTCTCAGAATCGTTCTGTCCCATTAGTTTTTTTCATTTCTTTGGTTACTGTTGTGGAGGTAGAAGGGAAGGGAGGAGGAGCAGGAGGTAAAACACTGCGATATGGCGGTAAAAATTTCAGTAATAAAACGATTAAAATTGATGAATTGTAATGTTTAGCCCTCAAGGCGGTATTTTTGTAAAATTGACGATTGTGGGTGGTAATATTATCTGAACGATGATTACTATTGTCACTGTAGCGATTACTACTTTATTACAATCATTATTGTTATTACCATCATTAATTCTTTGGCATATCAAAAAACTTCAATTATCTCTCTTCTTTGAGGATACAGAAGGAGAGAGAGAGAGAGAGAGAGAAATAAATGCAGCTCAAGAGATATTATCGGTATGTGTTGATTCCCACACGTCCTGATTGATAAAATATTACATACAGTAATGCATTTAAACCAAACGTAAAGCAAAAAGAAAAAGCATACCTGTAATCCCTGTTTACCTAATCTTATGCTTGTGCATGTTGTAAAACGTTTAGAAGGCATCATAAATCGCAAATCACTCAGATTCCTACAAATCACCAAAGCGAACTAACAATAATTGTTCCACTTGGTAAAACAGAAAAAGAAAAAAACGAGGGAGAGAGAGAGAGAGGGAGAGAGAGAGAGGTCTCGTAGTCAATAATTTGAAATCGATGCTTACTTTCCAAGAAGTGACATTATCATATAATTAAATGTGGTTGTACGACCTGCGGAAAATAATCGACAGGCATGTTTTGATTTTTGCATTTTTTTCAACACAAATACTTCCATTTTCAAAATCTCATCATTGCTATTGGCCGCCAACGGTTCCACTTTCATTGCTGCATGAGCCTACTAATTAACTCAGTTTTAAAATATGCGAAGAGTTTCATTTCACCCAACAGGTACTATTTGTGATTGTGAGACAGTTGGATGATGCCTGGAATGCTCCCAATGCACTCGTCACTCTTCCATCACCCTCTTCCCTCATCGCCGATAAAAGCTAATTAATATTCGAGTGTAATACCTTCGGATTTGAAATGTTGGCCAAGAGGAAGACAGTGCCACAACTACCTTCACCTAACTTTTTCTGAATTGTCCATTGCTCCGCAATGACAGCACCAATTCGAATTTTTGGTTTCAAACTTGAATCACCCATTTATGATTGATTGATTGATTGATCGTCACACTTCTTCTTTTCACCTTCCTGTTTTTCTCCTTTGAAATCCTTTGCAAAACGCACCACACAGTGCACCACTTACCAATACAAATATTCTAGAAATTATAAAATGGCACTTAGCCGACTTGTCTATTCTTTTTTATATTTAACAAACATTTTTGCATATTTCGGTAAGAATTTGAAATTTCCTCACGTTACTTATTGATTCCTCACGTAAAGATTATAAATGTACTGTGCTTTCAGCTGCTGTGCCATCTACAAGGGCGATTTATCTATTTTTCTCAGCCTTTTTCCACCCATTCTACAAAGCTCAGAAGTTAGCTACAAGCGATTACTGCTCAGGATGTACGTGTCACTCATCGGTTACACTCCTCATCATTCCTTCAAGCGTGCGTGTGTGCGTGTGCGCGTATGTGCGTGAACAAAATTGGGTGAGTGAAAGCGCTAGATAGATAGAAGGAAGGGATAGATGTATGCATGTCATGCTTCATCTCTTTCCATTCTATTTTCTCATTGCTGCATCTCTTCCCCTACATTTTCCGTTTCAATCTGTTCGTTTTGTTCTTCCAAAATGTCTCGCATATCTTTTCGCCTTCTCTTTTCCTCTCTCTCTCTCTTTTTTTTTCATCATCCAAATTACATGCTCAATTTTCTCTAATTCACGTTTCAACGTGAATTAGAGGATGAAAGGATAAAAATAGGCATAAATCGATTAAGGCATTTCAATGATTTAGCAAGGAGAAAGGTAAATATGCCAAGCCTAACTAGGCTCCTTACGTAGTTTCATCCTTTTGCTTCGATCACAAATTCAAAGTGTCTGTTTGATATTACTTTTAGCGTGTATTTTTGGATGTTCATTACCTGAGAAACGCTCTTGATGTTATCCTTTCCTTTTTTTAAAATTACTTATTTAATTACACTGTTTGATTTTTGTTCAAATTCGTTTTAGTTAGATGTCTTCTTTTATTGTACTAAAAATGAGGAAAATGTGATGAAAGCACTTTTTACTGCACATTTTGATTAATACTAAAGTGTCTTAAAGATTTGATGTGAAGTAACTTAATTGAATAATTATTGATCAAAATAGTAATATCCTCTTAAATCCTTTCCTTTTTTTCTCGTACGTTACTTTTTTTCTTCCATTTTTTACTAAATATCATTTCATCGACAAGTTTTAGGTGACGGAAGAACAGAACACTTGAACGCTTTCAATAAAGTGATAATACAGTGCATCTACAGTAATACAGTAATAATGATAACTGCAAAATGATGGTTATTTGGTTTTGGCTTTGGCATCGATTGCAAGCTTTCTTGCAGTAAATGTACCTCCATATTACAGTACTACTTCTTCAACTGCTGGAGTACGATAAAACCAATGGAAAGCTTTCGTCACTCCTTCCAGGAAAGTGTTACAGTTGCTCATCCGAGAATATTCTCAAACGCTGGGTTAGAACTGACCATTTCACTCCCAAACCTTTCCTTTCTTTCTTTTTTTTTTTTGAACAGAACATTGTTGCAAAATTTTTTTACGATTGCAAAAGAATGAAGTAAAATGGCGCCCACGTACGTGAAGATTTAAATGTAATACCTGCAAGAGAGAGAGAGAGAGAGTTAAGACTATGTTTTCATCCTACGAATTTTGATCCTCTTAAGCCACACGATGATTCCAATCACATACACTACCTGAGGCAATTGCCTTATTTTGCAAACGAATCGTGCGAAAGAATGATGAAGTCACTGCCGGTAGTGTCATGTCACCGAAGTGTTTGCGTCAAACTGGTCATTCATACTCCATCCGTCGTTGGTCGTCAAATTTGTGGTACCAAACTTTCCTCACTTTAACTGTCAAGCACAAAACGATGATCTGATGATAGCGTTTGAAAATATCATCAAATTTTGCACTAATAACATGTGTTTTGCAAATTATTTTCACATCTAAAGCTTGAAATTGGTCAGGATTTCTTGATGTTAGCTTGTGCTTACACGCACAAATACGTTGACGGGAATGCGGACTTGATTTTCGAATCCATAAAGTAACCAATAGATTTTACTTGCGCCATTCAATTTAAGACAATCAAGTAAGCTCAATGAAAGAAGGCCAAGGGGTAATTTTGTAAATCGAAAGGTAACTATTTGATTTCCGGAAAAATTCACTATTGTCTTACATATGGAGACATTGCAGAGCATCGTCCAACAATTGTTCGTGATTGCTGGAGTCGAGCTATGTGGATGGATATGGATAAAAGTATATTCAGGCGAATAAGTCAAGAAGGCAGTACAAAAGTTTGCCATAATCACTTGAGAAGTGTTCATTAGTGAGAGAGCAAGAAAAGACGAGCGAATCGTCAAATTTCGCCTCAAATAGACTACTTCGATCTAAAACATATTCCTCCATTAAAAAAAAAAAAAGCACTCAATTATTCTTTTTTTAATATAGAGAAATAGTGCAACTACTAAAATATATATGAGAATTTCATTCATTTCCAGAAATCTTGAAAGTTCAAGTATTTAACAAACATTAGACATACAACATGCAGTTCTTTTTTTTTTGATCAAAATTTGAACAATACTCTTGTGCGGTTGAAGATGATTGAAAGCATGAAAGGAAAAGCAGCAAAATACAAAGTTAACTTTGTTCCCTTGTATTTCTCCCACTTTAAGTGTCTGCTAATCGGACACGCATCTATGAACTGCAATAGAAAATTCGAAAAGTAAGATTCGGAGTTAGAAAAATAAATTCCCTGAAATGGAAATTTTTACAGTTGACTAGCTAGTACGATAGCATAATTTTCATTTTGATATCACATTTATCAGCTATTCTGATCATCTCATTTGAAATTTTCACAAAGTTATTGTTCGGAAAAAAGTATTTTGTCCATGAGAGAAAATTGAACTGTTGCAATCTTAATAAGTTGATTTCTGGAATTGTGTTGCAGTAATATGAAAATAATTGATAATATCAGTTTTGCATTTGTTGAAATATCACTTCCGAGTGATTACAACAGTTTAGAATTTTGAAAGAGTTATTTTTAGATTCCATTAATGGACACCAAAGTGGAACATACGCAGGGTATCCTGTACGCTTGCAACGGATACCTTTGTAATGGTGGCACTGCGAAATTTCACGTTTTTGTCATGTTTGATGTTACTGTCATCCTCATCTTGTCTTCCCATTTATTGTGATGTGTACGAATGAACGTTAAATAATATTTTTTACTTCTCTAATTTATTCCGTTTTTTCTCGTAAGAAAAAATTTGCATCGAATTTTCGCTGAAAAAAATTACGGAAGTATCTTGGTGATATAGTTACTTTTGTGTTATCGGTGATAATTTCAAAAAATTTTCCCATTTATTTGATAATAGTTGTGAACTCTGCAGCTAATAATTAATTTAATAAATTTGACCTTATGAGTGCGTTGTATTTGGAAAAAAGACTAAGTGGAAATTAAAAAAAAAAACATTTGAAGAGAAAGAGTATAAAAAAAGTGAAAGGAAGTGAAGTTTTTGGTTTTCAGCAATAATTGTTTGACCATTGATAATAAGGAAAAAACGAAGTAGAATGGAATTTAGGAAGAATATCTTCCTATTTTCGCTATTTTGCTGAAAAATCCTTTCATAGCAATTTTGAAATTGAAATTAATTGGATTTAAAGGTCGATGATTTTTGCTGCGCTAATTATTTTCATACTTCTTCTGAAATATCAAATGATAAATGAATCCAACATCCTTTGCTTACTTTATTCAAATTTCAATTTTATTAACAGTCCAAATTTATTAGCAGTGGAACACTTCTCAAAATGTTTGCCCAATTACAAACATTCAACAGTAGTATGAATTAAAAATAGAAAACCAGTGGTACTTCAAAAATACATTTTACTTATATAAACTGAAAATGCTTGACGTACAGTACTCATCGCTAAAGCTACTGCACTCAGCGCTTAGAAATGAAGCATTCCTTACTTGAATTTTTGTGCGATTAAATTTCGAATTAAATTCTCAACTATAACAATCTATTAAATTCACGTTCGAAATAATCGATTTACTCATATGGTACATTTTTTGATAATGTGAATCGTTGTTCATGGAATTGACCTTTATCTTGATCCTCGGAATCATAATCATACACAGGAGCCTTGACCGCTGGGCGTCGTCGTTCTTGCTTATTTCTTCCTCTTCTATTTCCATTATTAAATGGTCTAGGAAAGGCGAAGTGAATGGGACTAGCTGATAGCTGATTTTTCATACCAAATGGAAAAGCTGGTTGTATTGGCAAGCTAGATAACCACTCCTCAAAAGTTGGGATTTGTCCTGGGATTTGTCCAGGAGGAAAAATCGGTGCATTAATTAGCCTTTGCTTTTCCGCACTATCATCGTGCGATTGCTCCTTCTCTTGAATGATTTTCGAACTATCATCATTATCATCATAATCACTATCATCATCATTATTATCATTATCATTACTCATCTCATCATAAGCATCTTTGCTTCCACTTGCTTCTTCACTACTAGCCTTCATCTCAGCTAACTTGTCTTGTTGTCGCCACCGATCAATTTCATCATTCTGATCGCTCTGAAGTGATTTTACATTTTGTAATGATTTCTGATTCTCATCATTACCACGTAAGTTTGTAAAATCTTGGTCAGAATTCACTTTCTCACTTGTCTTATATTTTTGCTCGTCGGAAAATTCATCTGGATTTTCAGGATTTGGATTATAGTAATTTTGATCTGTTTTATCGCTATCTTCATCTTCATCGTCAAAATCGTCAAATTCAGAAGATTGAACGTTCAACATTTTCGTTCGCGGCAGAGTAATTGAATTGGACTTTGAATTCTGCGAATTTGCTAAAGTGGTAGCATAAATATCTGATTGTGGTTTGATATCCTGCATTGCTCTTTCACGTTCATTCGATTCTGAAATCTCCTTGATTGCAGCAATTGCGGATCGGTTCTGATCGATATTGTTTCGTTGATCTAATTTGGTCTTTTGCATTATTGCTGGCAGTGGTTTTATGGAAGATAACTCTGTTTCTACAGTAGCTTGAGCGTCAGTGTAATTCACTTGAAGTTGCTTGAAATGAGGAATTTCTTGTTCAGCTTTTCCCATTCCATCTTGCAATTGAGGCATTTCTAGGGATGAGGTCGAATTCCGTGCCCTTTCCTCATTGTAACCTTTCATCAATAGATTCGTGTTTTGTAGACCTGTAGGCTGAAGTTTTTTTAAAGCGCTTCTGTTATTTACTGATGATGTCATTCCAGCATTATCAGCCGCTACGGTTAGCTGAAGTGCCGAGATCGATTCATCATCTAATCGATCTTGAGAATCTAATTTTGCCGTTGATCCGTTGCTAGCAAGATCGATAGAAGTAATAGCATCAGAACCTGATTCATCTTCCTCCTTCTCTGTTTCCGGTCCATTTTCCACAATTGGCCATAAGAAGTCATTGAGGTTGACCGTTTCGGCGATTTTAGCAGTACGGTCTATGCTGGTGCGCTCTTGCTTTTTGAAAAAACTGCTTTCCCTTCGAGTAAAATTTCTGTGGAGGACTGATTCATCTCTCCGTGGCTCTTCATTCGTTCCATTTTTCAACACATAGACTTCAGAAGGCACCGAATCCATTTCATTACTCTTTTCATTAATATCGTAATTCTTCGTCATATTCATATCGTAACCGGGACGATGTTTTAAATAGATATCCGGAGATGTCTTCGAATCTGGTGAATCCGATCTTCTGTCATCCTTCTGACTATGATTGTTTAAGTATGCTGTTGGTATATAACCTGCTATCAGTTGCATGTTGTAACCAACGAGCTTAGCGCCAGGTGGTATTTTCCAGCTTCTCCCTTGTGTATTCTTCGATGATAACTTTTCAAAAGGTAATTCTGAAATTTCGTCATTTCTTCGTTTACTACTGTGATAATTATTCCACTGCTTTTGCCGATGAACTAATTTTGGATTCACAAACGCTCGGTCAATATCGGATCGACGTTCCAGTAAACCGTAAACCGGTGGGGGCAATGAATCCTCAGTCTGATACGGTGTTAGAGGACTGAACTGCGGTTCTGCACCAATCTCAGCACCTGAAAATAATTAAATGTGGCAGAGAAGATGTATAAAACATCAGTCTCACTTTAACTACAAGTTTCATCAATCTCCTTAATCGATAAGCTCAATAAATTAAAAGCTATCAAATGTGGCATTTAAAATGATAGTAACTTTACGCCAAGCCAGTAAAGTTTAGTTATTTTTTCACAGTTCGAATTCAATTACTTTTTTTTCATTGATAAAGCAGGATGTTAAGGTAATGAATACACAGCTTTTATTATCTAACAAGTTTTTGCTGTGTTTTGTTTCAAACATAAAATCAAATGGATGCAATGAATCTCATAAATGGTAAATTTGAAATATTTGAAAATGAACTAACTGAAAATATATTCGATGAGAGTACCAATGAAGATGAATGTACAGTAAGTTGGCAGCATGCACTTTTTTTATGCACGAGGAATGATGATATTGCTGAGAAGATATTTTAATTTTCAATAAGAAATACACACCACTAGATGTTGAGCGCTCTTGTTGGAATGAGGACAACTGCGCAAGGTAGAAGATTGAATATGAAACAATACTGGACGATTTGCTTTCTGATAAAATAGGGCGCATTATTGAGGGGAAATGGGAGGGCAGGGGAGTTATTTTTCATGAGGAAGCTGAAAAATTTCCTCCTTTCAATTCATCGCTATTATTTCCGATCGTCCAACAGGATCAACTGCATGAAATTATTTATTATTTAATTATACAATCAATTATTACTTCACAGACGTTGAATGGGTGAGGAGGAACGATGGCAGGGAGGGAGATAGATGAAAAGAAAATAAATGCAAATGCATTCCTCTTCGCTTCATCAAAATTTTTTCCATCCTTATTACTTACTTGCACATTTTATTTTTATTTATCTATTTATTCCTTTGTTTGTTTGTTTACTTGTTTATTTATTATTATGGTCATTGTTTTTTCGTCGGTTAAAATTAGCATATGTTATGAATGATGAAGTGAAGTGGCAGGAGAAGCATTTCTGACGATAGCTATTGCTATTGTAAAATGCAATGTTGTACTTGATGAGTTCATATTGAGAAGCCTGTTAAAAGTGTCCTTTTTAGGCTTCAAGTACCACAACCATTGTTTTCGGGATAGTGCGGAGAAGAGAGAGTGCTGCAGGATGGGAGGAATAGAGAATGGAAGAAGTCGCAGGAAATAGTGAAGGGGAAGTGCGACCGACGATGTAGCAAGTATCGAATTTTTTATTTTCAATTTGGATTTTAGCGAGATTTCGATCTTTTGAAGTCTGCTAGACGAATGTGTGGTTTTGAATACACGCGCGTGTCAAGTAGTTGCAATTAGCTTCTCCTTCCGTCATCTATTGCATTGGTTCCGTTTAACGTCAAATAGAGTTCGAAAGACGTCGGATTGCTCAAAAAAGTTTGATTATTCATTTAGTTTACATTTGTAGCTAGTAGTTTTCATGTGCATTAAATAGACCTTCATTCTTCACGTGTTACAGCAGAGAAATAGCAAGCGAAACGAACTTGCTTAGTCAACGTAACGCAAGCAACTGTAAATTATCTAGGCATTTGAAAATTAATTTCTATTTGAAGTTATTTACGTATAAAATTTGCCAGAGGCCGAGTTAACACTCTTCTTTCTAATTCTGAACATTATGCAGGATGAAGTACGCATATCGAAAAATTGATGTAAAGAAAATTCAACAGTTATAATTTACTTCAGGAATTTTTGAGCAACAAGCAAGCTAATAATTCTTCGCTTAAAACTTGAGAAAATAATCATTTCGAATGGACGCTAATTCCAAGTTTCATCCGGAGTATCGGTCGTCTACAGCATCAACGTCTATGAACGTAAGAGCTAATTTCAGCACATTTCTATTCATTTAAAATCTTTTTACTACTTCAAATATATCGGGTCTCTGTAAATGTCAGACGAACAAATTTGCTCTTGGAAAAAGTGAGGGAATACATTACTCGAGAGGAAATGGCTAATGTTTTTTTGTTCCGAATGTCCCTTTTTAATAAGTCCTTGCTGACGCTTTTTTAGTGAATCGTATCGGGAAAAACAGGTGTGATGAACCTTTTTGTTACAATAACGTGTTTGTTATGTCGAGCGTGTTAATGATTCAGTGCATTCATCCTTTACGACAGTTACTACGAAAAAATTCTATTCAAAGTGAATGACTGAAAAGCAGCTTTCTTGTTCTACCACTCCTACTAATATTAAGATTGGAAACGTTATAGGAAACGGAGTTGGATTTCGAGCCTGTCGTCAGTGGTCTATCAGATGCTGCGGCTATAACGACCGGACAATTAATAACACAAACAGTCGGTGGCGAAAACGTGTATGATGTAATTACTGCTAGTTCTTCAGATTCCTCTGACGGAAGCAGCAATGAGTTCGTGAAAGTGGAACATAGCGATGCACAGCAGAGGTTATCCCTTTCAACTATAGAGTTAGCAGATGTTTGGCTTGAAAGCAAGAAAGATATAAAATTGATAGTTTTAAATTCATTTATATTAAAAAAAAAATTTCCGGATTATTTTTGCAGTGACCTTTTTGATTTTCTTTTCTCTTGAATTATTAAGAATGGCGATAAAACTCGTTTAAGCGCCGGCACAGGTTTCGCAACCTTAAACAAATAATGAATGAGAACGATTTCCATGCTATTTTCACTTTTTTTTTTAAAAAAATCATATCCTTTCCTTGCGAAGAGTCAGCCAAGATATTTAAATCGTACTTGTAATACTTCGATGTTTCTAAGGTGATACCTACACTAACTGCAGCTATCCGAGACCTGTCCTGGACTATTTCCATTAACACACATTTTCGTACGAGCCCTGTGATCGTTCTTTTTTATAATAATGCTGGCTCTTTGCAAAATTTGTTTTGCTTGGCGCAAATTGTTGTATTATTAATCCATTAGATTTTGAGAGTTTTTTAATTTTTCCTCGAGACATTTTCGCAGTTTCTTGTTTTTCGCAATTTCATGCTTTTACATCTTTCAGTGGTGGATCAATCGGTGACTCAGTGTCATTCAAAATATCACAAGTGCATAGCGATGGCGATGATAAGATGAACAGAACAGATGGGATATTTCCTATTGTGAGTTATTAGTTAATGCTTATACACTTCTTGAAACAACCTATTTTTAGCATCTATAGTTTAAAGTAAATGAAGGTTTCCTAATTTTTGTATTTTTAACTTAATTCTTTTGCTTGTCAAGCTTTTATATAGCGTTTGGGTTTTACTATTTGTTGACGAAAGTCAGAATAAAGCTCTGAATATGTTGGTACTTTCCCATTATGATGTCCACATATCATGCGGGAGTCTTTGAACACTGCTTATGAAGGGATTCAAGATAGCAGAATTGTGCAAGAGAAATTTATAGGGTCAAAAATTGACTTTTCTTTGTAGACTAGACAGTTGCATAGAGTTTTGGGTCTTGCGTTTATGTCAAATGCATGCGACTGGGGAGGATTGTTGTGAGGAACGATTATTTTGAGGCAACTGAACTAATTTAACGATAGCATGAGTATCGATATTACCAATCTTATTTTTATTTGCGCTTTAATAAAATGATTGTATTAGGTCACTTTTACAGCTCGCCATCACATTCAGATTTTTACGTCTCCTATTCTGCTTTTCCAAATGCTTGTCAACGGGTAGCGGTAGAGAGAAAGGCCTGATTTTTTTCCTACACTTTTACTTTGACATGTGTCAAAAATTGAAGAAAGTAATTGAAGTACGTCAAGAAGTTTGTGGTAGTTGAAGGTCATTAAATTATGTTCATATCAGGTAGTCTTGATCACCGTCATAAACAACCTATACGCAAGATTGCTTGTGTTGCCTGATAGGTGATGTATTAGTTTTTGATCTTAATTCTATAAATCCTAAAAATGCAAGCCGATCATCGGCATCGGAAGTTCCCATAGAACAGAAATGTTGCGCAGTTCGTCGTTTCATTTCATATCTGTTATTCCAGTAGGGGTGCAGGAAGAGGAATGGTTTTTCATGCGGTGTGCAGTGTCACTGACGGAAAAATGCCCTCGACAAATTCAATAGAATAATTTTTATGCTCCTTTTTTTTTGCTGAACTAGGAGAATGCTTGGTGGTGCGGTTGCATCGAATGGATGGAAGCATTCCTCATGCTGCTCCTTCTCTTCCTCTGCAGTGCTGGCTGCCACAAAGTGCGGCATTTGTATCAATATGTTGAGGTAAGGGGACGGCGGGTATTTCCTGCTGCTCGATGGAAACCAGTTCAACTTTTGCTGTTCTTTGTGGAATGGAACTGAATTACTCTCCTCTTTCTCCCTCCTACTCCTCATTTCCATCAGCAGAGAATTATTTCGTGAAGTTTTATATGATGATGACACTGAAGCATCGTCATGTTGTGTTATGTAGTATGATGGTGCATCGATTGGCTCGTGGTATTCCCCCTTTTCTTTCAAATTTTTTAGTGACTGATTTACCTGTTCTCTCTCTTTCTCTCTCTATCCCATTTTTATTCTCTTTTCACTCATCATTTTAGCATGCAATCGTTGTTTTTAAAAATTTTCATTTAATTCTACGGTTGTAAACATTTGAAACTAGCTATTATTATTGACATTAGTATTATTCGTGCACGTCTGCGCTTGTGCATTTCTTAAGAACATCGGTGGCATTCCATTGTAATGAGGGGGCAGAAGCAGAGGAGACTGGATGCATAAGCTGTTAGTCATCGATTTCGCACAGCCGGACGAAATGCACGATAAGTTTTAAACGTACAAAGAAGTGGCGCTGTTCTAAATTTGCTCTTAGTAATAGTCTATCAGAAGAAATAACAAGCAAAGGTGAGCAGAGGATCTCTTCATCCTGCACGGTCACTGTAATTTTTGGACAAGTATTGTTAAGGGTACTTTATGCACTTAATTGCAAATTACCTGTGACATATTTCGGTTTGTGACCCAGAAATTACGAAATTTGATTTGTAAGCTGAAATACAGTATGCTAATAAGACGTCATTCTGTGAGCTGAAGAGTGCTACGCTATTAATAATGCTATTCAAGGAAAACATAATGGAACACGAAGGAGAAGCGCTTGACAACACGATACATCTCTTTCGTGACAAGCTGAAAGAAACAGCTGGACACGCAGGAGAGGTAGCACATGAAGCAGTAGAGAGGGCGAAACATACTGCATCAGATGTGCTGCCCGAAATAGTTCGTGATGTCTCGAATGCATCACAAAAAACTCGCGGTGTCGGTGCAGATGTGTTACATTCGTTGGATGAAAGCGCGAGTAGTGCGATGCATAGTTTCAAAGGAGAATTTGATGATGCCGTTCACGGCATTTTGGATGCCACTCATCATGCTACCGATGTTTTCAAAAACACCTTGCAGGAAGCAAATCCTCCTGGTGACGCCTTTAAAGGTCAGCAATTAAAAGTTAACTTGCGCTGTACACGCGGTTAGGCAAACCTTTCGTGCTGAACCAGCCGCACTGGAAATTTAAGATGTGTCATTTTAGGATGAATATTTAAGATTTGTGCTAGTCACCTTATTATCTGTACTAATTACTTTCCAGACCAAATCGTCGGCATTCATCACGCGGCTCGTTTAGAAAAAACTTCAGCTTATATTTGCAGGTGCAGCAGCTCAAGTTCATTCTGCTGAAGGTGGCTTGGTAGATTTAAAGCAGGAAATAAAGAACACTGATTTGTATGCCAGGACCGAAGCAAATGATGCAACAAAACCCGCAAATGAAGACTTAATTCGACTTAGCGACGAGATTAACAATGCGTCAGAGCGTGATGCAAGGCACGGTGCGGTGTTCAAGCAGCCGTTAGATGGTGCCCATCAAGATGTACGTTATCCATCACAGCAGTGGGGTTTGGATTGGAGACAGCATGCAAACGAAGGAGCGAGAATCGATGCACTTCGTTCCGGTTTTGATGTGAAAGCAGATCATCCTACGGGTGAGTAACGCTCAAATTTGGGTTCTTATTTTTATTGCTGAACATTTATTTTTATGTTTTTTTATAAAGTGAACAGTAAACCTCACAGCGGAAGATGTAAGACCTAAGCTTTTGTGCAATGTGCAAAGGAGCAAAGCGAGACTTAGTGGGGAAAAAGGAGAATATAAAAGAATGAGAAAAGGCATAGCACTATGTTTGTATGTTTCTCTATCTGATTATTGAGGGCTTTTGAAGCACAATGCAAACTAAACAAGTCAGCACTTTAATTAAGTGTTTTAGATGATGGCAGTGCAGAAGAAAGTATGCTTGAGAGGAAAGGACCACTGACTATACCACGCCAGGTTAGCCTTCTTTTTTTTATTTAATAGCTACTTAATTGTAGACATTCTGAAAGGCATGTTGAAGTAAGTATTCAGCAAAGGAGCTGATTGATAAAACCCGTAGTGCTATGTGAAATCCGTATTGTTGCTTAAAAATATATTCTACCGCACTTCAATTTAATTAAGTGTATTTTGTTTCAAATACAGTATCTCATTTTTTGAATTGTCATATTTTTAGAAAATTAATAAATTCCAATTTATAATCGTTTCAGAGCCCCGATGATATAATACAGCTCGACCGCAGCTTTGACTGGTCAAAACAAAGGTAAGCTCTGCATGAATATTTTCTGAAGAGAATGAGGAAAATAACTGTGATAATAAAGGATGAAACGATAGCTTTAAAAAGGCATCAAAACTGAAAAAAAAAAGTAAACTGTGTGAGTCTTTATCAGACCACTTTCAGCGGTTTTGAAGTGTCGCCGCGTCCGCCGACACCTCCAAAAGAGCTCGATGATGAGGATGTGAAACCTACCACTATTGATTTAGGACAAACAGGTAGATTATGTGAGTTTCTCATTCTTTCGTTTTTCACTTTTTAATTTACTTTTGATCAGTTCTATTACTATAACCATATAATAACACAATCTGTATGAAAGGTCCTGCAATACAATTTGCAAGAGTTTGGCCTCTTCATTTTACTGTTTTTGACGTTTGTGTTTGTCGTCGGAGAGGATAATTTGGAGTTATTTGAGTCCAAATTTAATTGGTAAAGAACAAATACGAACATAACTTGATGAATGAAAGGGGGTTAATACTCAATGCACTGTGGTTTAGCATCCCAATAAGATATTGGAAATTTTGTGAGTACTTCTATGAATAGGACAGATAGTGGAAATTCTGTTTCCACAACAACTTCTATGAATAGGACATCCTACACAGCAGTCGTTAATAGCTGAAATATTTACGGTTAATGATGCAAAATATGGTTGATTTCTTGAATTTAATGCCGTCAGCAAAGAGGTTTGTGGAAGATAAGTTTGATTCTTTCTTAGTAAGTTCTTTCATGGAACAGCAAAACAAATAAGTTTTTCAGTCGTCAGCGGTGAACATCCAAGTTCCATATTGAAAAACAGTACACAAGGTGTTAAATTTAATTTCAAGGATATGGATGCGAGATGTAAGTTGTCAATGTTACATCGGATTACTCTTTGCAATTAGTTTTGTTAGTTGTCGGGTAAGCATACTGAATGTGAAGTATTATATTGCCTTTAAGTAGACCAAGTATAAAGCAAAGTTATAAAAATCTACTCTAATCAATATATGGTACTGTTTGATAAACACCCCATCTATCATCCTGTTTTTCATTCTTTATGATGTTCGCAACGTTTCCTAGCATTTTGGGAGCCAGCGTTTAAGAGATGAAGGCCACATCACTTCTTACTTTACGTAGTACTGGAGTTACTGCCTAAGGCAACTTGCGTGAATAATGCATTCAATCATTATTAATTAGAAATTGGGGTGATTGGAAGTGTGATGATATAAAAATCTACATATTCGGCATACTACTTAATGCTTGTGCTGATGTTGATTCGGCTGCATGATTACGTTGCTGGAATCTTCATTAGACACTGTTGGTAAGGTGTCACTAAAGCGAAGGGTTGTCAGAAAAAGGTGATGAAGAATGTGATTTGTTTGTCAATTTCTCTTCTGCGCTGCTACTTCTGCATTTATAAACAAACACATTATCAGATGGTAGTTTTAAAAGGAAACTGGGAATGGTATTTTTGAAATTTTGCTAAAATTAACGAAATGAGGCTGTAGGTGCTGATTCAAAAGGTTTATTCTTTGAAATGTCATTTTTGTTTTTCGTTTTTTTTATCCTACCATTTTGAATTTCCAAATAATAAGCAATAATTAGTAACCAACAAATCAGTTCAGCTTCAATTCGCCACATTTTGTTAAAAATCGTTCCAGTATAGCTGAAGAGCACTAGATCGGTTAGTTTATTAAGTTTATATAGATGAAGTAGTCTTTCTTACAGCATAGTTTTGAAAAGAGCGGTAAATTTTTTCGTTCACTGTTTTTTCGTTTTGTCAAATCCTCCTGGCATTGCTGTGAAGAAATTATTCATAGGCACAGTGCATGCAGCACTTGTGAAACGATGAGAAAACAGCTGTAATACATTAGCAATGTCTGTTCCAAAACACATTGAACAGTGCAGATTAGCAGGTGAGGAAAGCATTAGCAATTGCGTTTTTTGACCGATAATATAGTCTTTTTCAAATTCAGTATCGTCGGCATAGGATGAGGGAGGGGGGGGGGTGGGTGTGGAGAAGTTTGTGATCAGTGATTAGAAAAGAAACTTTTGCACAAAAGCTCTGCTTTCGCATTTCGTCAAACACTGTGCGTGATGATGAGAGTGTTGTGAGGGAGTGAATTTCAAATGGCACTCACTGATACTCGGCCTTTCACAGATTATTTCCATTCTCAGCGATTGAAATAGCAAGCTGTCTTGCAAGAGAGAACGCGGCTTCTGCCTTTACCATTGGTACGAACGGAAGAAAACGGGCGGTGATGGTTTTGTTGAACTGTTGCACTTACGCGTTAATGTCAACAAAGTGTGCATGCACATGTGCCCTTCTCGTTTCTTTCCAGATATCTCACTACCATTTCAAATAGTTTTCGCCTTCCCCATTACACCTCATATTCATGCAGCGATGGGTTGGCTGCTTATGTCCGAGTGCTTCTCTCTGAAGTCCGATAGGGTCAGTGGCCTCTGCGTCCATAACATTGCCTCCTGGGCCAAGTATGCATCACTTTGTTTACACTACTTCATCCTTCCTCGTGCAACTGCCGAGAGGGAAGACGGTGACGGTGACGATGAGTCATGAGGAAGGAGTATGCTTGTATATCTGGCAAAAAGTGAGAGAGAGGGAGATGGTGTGTGTGTGTGTGTGTGTGTGTGTGTGTGTGTGTGTGTGTGTGTGTGTGTGTGTGTGTGTGTGTGTGTGTGTGTGTGTGTGTGTGTGTGTGTGTACATAGTTGCTCGTGCTGCTACTGCTATTACTGCTGCTGCTGCTGCTGTTGAGTGCGAGGAAGCAGGAGGAGAGAAAGATCAATAGGGTGGGTTATTATTGCCTTCTCCCGCGGTTTTATAGCCTCTGCGCTGGCTTATCTCGCCACACTCTCACAGCCAGTAGCAGCAGCAGCAGCAGCAGCAGCTATCACAAACTTTTTCTTGTCCACTGCGTTCATCCCTTTCACTGTTATTGCAACGCGCGACGCTACGATTCCTGCTTTCTTGTTCGTACCGTTTGCCTCACCCGCATGACATTTGACACCTCGGATATCGGGTCAATGGATGAAGCAAGTCTCTTCCCACACACACACACACACACACACACACACACACACACACACACACGCACACACACACACACACACACACACACACACATCATCCTTCTGTAACCTTCTCTAACCTCTCCGTGAAGTACTAGCCAATGCGCGGAAAATTTTTCTTACAGCCGCGTCTCCCATGGTGACAGTTACATCTATACCCCATGTTCACTCTCTCTCTCTCCCTCTCCCTCCTGTATATGTATATATAGATCATTAGAATGTTACATGAATGTCTGTTTATAGTGATTTTAGCTTATTCTGGATGACTGGCAGCAGTGTTCTGTCTCACATCGCAGTTGAAGGTTCTTGTAGCATGACAGTAACATATTCATACTTGATTCGTTCTTTTAGTGACATAATCAATGAGTTACGCATGAACGCTGCTCGATTTTTACTCATGCGATATTTAGGGAAATAATTTTCATCGTGTAATTTGCTGCATACTGCGCCATTGTTTTTCTACGTCAATAGGTACTGTTTAATTATTTTCGTAAGATGTGAAGTACTGTCACTTACCTTTCGTGTGCAAGTTTCTTAAGATGGCTGAGTGGTGAAAAATGTATGTTATTGGAATTAAGTGCAATTTGTCAGGTTTACAGAGCTCTTCTGTGACAATGGCAGATTCAAAAGCTGGTAGTTCAGGTATTTTTAATATCCTGTTCAGTGTTGCATATGCCTTGATATCACTAACAACTCGTACCATTCTTCGGTTTGGCCTCACAACGGCTTTGATTGCAACCGGCATAATCACCCTTCATGCCGCAGGTCAATTTAGCAAACGAGTTTTATCAAAAAGGCAAAATGGTAATCATTTGAGTAGCAATTTAAAGATTATTTTAAAGGAAGAAAGCTTATGCTACTTTTTGGAAATGCCACCTAATTTAATTTGGGCGCCACTAACAGGAATGAAAAACATAAAGAGACTTGTAACATTTTTATTGAGAGAGAGAGGAGTTTGTGATATGATAATTCACTTATTACTTTTCTTATGTTCTTAGATAACTTTGATCGAATTTCGCGAATTCCAAAATTCTTCATATAAATATCGAACCAGTTTTAATCGCAATGAGGAAGGCTTACATCATTTATGTTTTTACCCGAACATGCATCTGTGACAGCCTTAAGGTGTTGTTATGAACAGTAAATGCTGTCTCTAAAGTAGCCTCAACGGCGGTGCTAGCTAACCGATTTCATGATTGGAATTATAGCGGAAGATTGCATTTGACTTTTCACTCTAATATAGGATTAACTATTTGGGACACTACATGGATTGTAAAATTTATGCTCCTCTTTTGCTGATAAATTGATTGCATATAGTGCACAATTCTTTTTTCAGTTTTGGACATAGTTTATTGGCGTGACCCGAGAAAGTCTGGTGCAGTACTTGGTGTTACTCTCTTTACACTACTAGTGTTCGCCAAGTTCCCTTTGATTGCTGTGCTTAGTTACGTTGGATTATCAATCCTTGGTGGTACACTTGGTTTTCGCATTTACAAGTTGGTTGAAGCACAAATTAAAAAAACGGATGGCGCAAATCCATATCAGTAAGTTGCATAATTTATTACCGGTCTTAACTTGTGACAAAGTATGTTCAAAAAATTCACATTAAGTTAAGAATCATAGTGAATAATAAATGACGAATTCTTTCATAAAAATAGAGATGTTGAATATTCTACCAATTCTCTGTGTCTTTATCAGCACTAAGAGTTGCTGGGATTTGCTGTTTAAATGTGGTTTTGCACATGTTAAATCTAAGTGCCTTTATCCAGAGGATATTTGGAAGGCCGGGAATTGCACTTACCTAGAGAAAAGGTACATCAACAGGTGGACGCACTTATCGAACATGTGCAATTTATCGGTGACAAGATGAGACGATTGTTTTTGGTAGAGAGTATTGTGGAAAGTGTCAAGGTAACTTTGTTTTTTTCTCGCATGGAATCTCGTAATGGTTTGCAGATATCGGAGTGTTGACATCTAAGAAATATCTGTGGCTTGGTTTCTGCTGAGTTGTTCATTTTTCAATCTCATATAAATAATATATGTTCATCTCAGAACTTCATTGGAAAAATTATGATGGTAGTAATTTCAGTTTGGTCTTTTACTTTGGGCGCTTACGTATGTCAGTTGTTGGTTCTCTGGTCTTTCCCTATTGATACTTGGTGAGTTTTTTAATTTTTTTCATATTAATAGCTTCGGCAATGCATTCCGTAAAGAAAGTAGCAAGTGCACATTTCTCTACTCAAACATTAAATTTTCATCACATACTTTCCTCTTGCTTTGCTCGTAAATAGCAGGCAAACACTTTGACTGTTATTGGTGATAGTAGCTATGATAAAGTAACGCTATTGAATCTTAGAAGGATCGATAGTAAGATGTTAGTACACTCATTTATACACTACTAAAATCCTTTTGCAGCTCTGTTAGCTTTATTTACAATCCCAAAAGTGTATGAGGTGTACCAGGAGCCAATTGATCGTAACGTTTTCATAGCAAAACAACATGTCGATGATATAAACAAGATGTTAGTACATTACAGTATTTTTACTTTTATTTCATTGTTGGTGTACTACATATTGTGTACGCAAGTATACAAAGAACTGGATAGTAAATTACAGTAGCTGAAACTGGTCCGTAATGTGGACTTAATTTTAGGTAGGCAAGTTACTTCTTATATAAATAATTGATAAGAAGTAATAGTTAAAAGAACCGTTTCAGGATTGGCGAAAAGATGCCTTTTCTGAAGAAGGCAGCAGCTGCTACTTATAATGCCAGTCATGAAAAGTCGTATTAATCGTGTGTCCGCTTCTTCGATGAGTGTAGAAAATTGCTGTGTATAATGCTCATTTCGACTCTTCTGTAACTATTTTAATATTTTTTAAAGCCCATATTTGTTAGTGTTAATTTTGCTTAATCGTACATACAACTTCTTATAATCATACAACTTCATATAAAAGTTCAAATAACAATACGTGGGCGGATCGGGAAGAGGAAGGGTTTATTTAGCAAATCAGTTTGCTCTGATTTAGAAACATTTTTAGTACTATGTTTCTTCCGAATTTCTCATTATTTCTCTTCCCCTTCTAGTGCTGCTTTACCTTCTTTTGTTTTGGTTTAGCACCAATACCACTATATGCTTTTCCTGCTTAATTTTCTTTCATGCCGAGTTAGCAGTAGTACATACCCTTAGTAGACATGAGGTCTTATGTTATTTGGAGATTTCGATTTATAGAATTGGGTAAAAACACTATATATAGAGTGTACAGTGACATCGTTCAAAGGGATTAGGTACGTCAGTTGCTGATAACTGTATTGAGCTTATTGTTTTCTATAAATGGTAATTTTTCTTGCCATTAATTTGTTGAAATTCTCAGTGATTTGCATTACGGTCAGATTCTACAGCTCTCATTTTGTTGGTGTGTGAAAGACTGCTACTTATTGGTTTGTTTACCTTTTGATTATCTTTCATCATTGCTGTTGGTTGTTATTAAGGATTTTTGTATATGGATCAGATGCAGCGGGATTTCGAAGCACAGTTACACTAAAACAAGGCGACTAATAGGTCATATTAAACAAATGCGTGCATAAGTCGAACCCAGGTTTTCTATGGTTTGAATAGATTTTCTGTAATATATCAAGTACCAATACTTAAGGACTCCTAATCCTATCAAGATAGTTTGACACTAGTCGGCACTGTATATTTGAAAAAATTTCTGCTTGAAGTGGTGTGTACTCTGCTCTACTTATATCAAATACAGTGAGTTTAATATACTTATATGACATAATTTGTTTATTCGTTCGATCGTGCAGTTTTTAAAAAAGTTTCAACTGTAAATTAGATTTGATGATTTGTTTACTAGTTGCAAATTCATTATGCTTATTCTACAATAACAGTACTTATCCAGAGTTTTATCACGTGAAAAAAGAATACATATTCCTTGCTTTCTGTGTTTTTTTCAACGGTGCTTTCAACTGAAGCACGTTGCTGTTCAGCAGGCACTAAAACTGTTTTGCAAATTTTGCAGTTGAGTGCCAGTTTCCAGCTGGGATACAATACGTATTACGGGAAATTTGTGATCCATTAGTATGTGGCAGCGCTCTTGATATGCCGTTAAATTCAGTGTGTTTTGTCATGTCTTCAAAGTGAGTCATTTGCAGTTTCAGATACTTCGATGAACTGAAGAGAACCGTTCCATGCATCATATATGTTAGGGAAGTGCGAAATGTTGTTGGTTCCAATTCGTATCTCGAAAATATCAGTTTAAGACAAAATCATTAAAGTAAGGAATAACACTGATCCTAATAAACTCTGGTATCAGACATCATTCGGAAATTCATAGACCCTCTGTCTGAACAGAGCTAGCTGTATGACAAGCAAGTACTGTCACTTTCCACCATGAGTGGTCTATTTCAGTTCGAATTTGTCAATAAGGTAAGGAGATAGCACGTTCCAAAAAAATCAATGGTTAGTGACAAATATGGGATGCATTAAAATAAACCCTCTACGTGTTACGACTGACTTACTGCGCGAACGTCGTCGCTTCACGAATTTACAAAATTTGTAAATATAGTGAGAGATATTAAAATATTACACAACATTTAGAAACAGTAGTGTCATGCATCACTGCTTAAGATACATAAACAGTTTTTTTCCATTGTATATTTGAAAACGCCATGGAAATATCAAATTCAAGTCACAAAAACTAGCTCATATATCATTATACAGAAACACATGTGATTCAGTGAATATTTGGAACGATTTGCAACCTGCCCCATATACTACATCATAGGTTTTCAAGTCAATCTCATTTGTCGCATATATATATATATATATATATATATATATATATATATATATATATATATATATATATATATATATATATATATGCGTATGAATCGTCACTTGATGCTTGAAACAAGTGCTACGTAATGATGCAACACTTGAAAGCTATGAAGAAAAGATGCTAGTAATCGACCATCAATCAAAAAAAGAAGTAGGTAACTAAAATACAACTTAAGAATTGCAAATGAGAGCGCGTAAAAATATCCTATCCATATTCTCCAACAATAAATTCACAAAATCAGACAAACTGATAATGAGTAATAAAAACCACAACTATTGTTCTTACGACATAAGGAATGTACAAACTGGTATCAAACCTGGCGGCACCGTTGCATCCATCAGTATCACACGACTGGACGCAACCAGAATACTGATGACCCTTGTAGTTAAAGTGACCACAGTGAGATATGCGTACAATTTCTAGAAATGACTACTATACTACAAAGAATTAAATTATTGCCATTGTTAAAAATTGTGGCATTCTCCTTTCTGAGAAATTAAGAAATGCACAACATAAAAGCACCGTGGTGCTTTAAAGGGACAGTAATTCTATCGCATGGGTAGAAATGAAAACGAATTTATTCCATTAGTAAAATATAACCTAATTTTGTTTTTTAAATCACTTAGTTTGCTTACAATCGAATAGTGATATATAGCATAAGAACTTAGGAAAAAAGGAAGATTTCACTATTGGACACGTACCCGTATCTGCAGTGAAAGTACCCGAATCCAGCGCACACGTTCGGATTACCATAGTTTGCGATATGTCGTCTACTGTAAGCATCATATAGTAATTAAAATAATAATGTAGTACTCAGTGTTATAAGTACATATGAGCGGAAGATGTAGCTGATTTACATCATGCAGTAAGTAATGATAGCACGCAAAATATCGCGCAACTTATAAGCGATAGCTTGAATTTTTAACTTAACCATAATAATAATATGGAATGACATCATACTTCGATGTCCATTAACTTTGATGCAATGATCAGCTGGAAATAAGCCTTGACGTTTTTTTTTGAGGGCCCAACAAGGATAATGGTAGTTGTCTACACCAATCCTATTCGGTTCTTTGTGAAGTATTGTAGAGTTAAATGTATCCTCGCAGGTTGGATCCGATCCATTGAATGAAAAACAAACAAAACATCCGATACTCTCCGCTCCTGCAAAAAAAAAATGAAGAAGAAATGAACTGAAGAATATGAGACATTCTACGTGCTAGTCTTCGCTTAAGTAAAAGCTTTAGCGGTTGACGTGTAAAGAAGTTAATTTAAAAGTAAAATGAAGTAAAAGCAAAGGAGCAATGAATGACTCTCACTCACCCTGCATTACTAGCAACATAATGAATAAGGATTGACCGATCTTTCGTATCGGTTTGTCCACTAAAGAATTTATACAAGGCGCCATACACGCACTAAGCCAAAGCGACAGGAAACGTTTGGACGTGAGCTATAGCACTTGTTTGAACAAACTACCGCCACTCGTAAAACAATTGATCATTGACTGGATGATCGATGCTGATAATCCATTTCAAAGGCACTGCCAACAATTGCGGTGATGCTAATATTGCAGTAATTTAGAGCAGAGAGAGGGATAGCTGTTAATACCTCGGAGTGAAGTGCCGAGCGGGCGTCCCCCTCCCCCTCAACAAATCCGCATGGTCACCACGATGTCGTCGATCCCTCAAAAAACATTAAAGAATAAAGCGACACTGCTACACCCTTGGATATTACACGCTTCTGATTATTCCTTCCTTATCTCTGTGCTTCTTTCTCCACCAAAACAGACGATACTCTGAAAGTGAACTTGGATGATTAATAAATTTCACCAGCATATTGCAAATTCGCTCTACCACAGTTACAGTTATGTGATGGGTACATCGAAATGAATCTGAAATTCCACCGCTATTTCCAAATGACTCAAAGCCCACTAGATCATTTAATTGTTTTTGTTATCGATAAGGCAAATGGGTACGAAAAGGCAGAAATCATTAACGCTGTACATGAATCCCTGCAATGCTTGTGGTATCAGTAGTCAATTGAAATACTAATATTCAAATAATCAAATTAATTAAAATGCTATTAATTCAAAAATTCCCTTGCAAAATTTATCAATTCAGTCATCATAATCTGTATTTCCATTGCAAATTAAGTTTTCAAATTAGCACAGAGAAGTTGTTAAGTGTTAGACGAAGTACTGCGTGTAATCTCTCGCAGATCTTGTCATCATAACTCATAAAAGTTAGTGGCGTCTTTTACGATCCATTACTTATTCTCTTTACATTACCATATAGAGAAATGAAAAATTCTTGTCAACCTGTTTTCGACAACCTGAATTGTCAACCTGAATTGTTTTCAGCTAATCATACTGAAATCAGGTAACAGTAAAGAATAGCACTGGAGTGATCTCTCAATAGTTCAGCTGCAGAATTGCATGAACGATGAGAGTCATGTTCCGTTTAATCTTATCACCACTGATAATAGCAATATGAAGGCGCAACATGAGAAATAGCAAATCCTCATGAAATTCGGTGGAAAGAAATGCACAGAAGAAGATTCATCAGTGTTCGGAGCTAGCAAATTTGAATGTTCCACGAATTCGCTCCGCTTATTCAAAAACAACAAAACAAATCACTGCAACTGGGCCAATCATGCCGATAAGTTGAAATTGAAAGAGAGGAAGAGAGAGAGAGAGAGTTTAGAATAACGAAGAGGAAATTGGAAATTTGACCATTTCCTGGGAGGAATGAAGGAATAGAATGAATTGAAAAATTGCATGCAACGAGAATATTTAAATACAAAATCTTCCACTGCAGTGATGTATAATTATGAATTAATTAATTTAAAAGATATGAATTAATAATTGAACTTGAGAATAGAGAAGAAGCAACGAATGATCCATCCATATTATTTTTTGTCTGCTCTTGAGGACGTGTATGGATCTGTTTCACATACTTTGCTCTTTTCAGATTTCTCAACAACAACGGAGAGAACGGATGCTTTGATTACCTACTACACCTAAACGATTGTCACGCTATTCTCTCTTCTATTCAAATATAAAAGTTGTTATTCCATCGTAGCAAACAAGTTATAATAGTCGATCTGATCAGGCTATTTAAATCACTAACGAAGATAATGAATTTTTAATGTTTTTAATCTCTTTCGGTCTTGAGAAGACTCTTGAAATTGAAAATGAAGAAGCAACTACGAAAATTGCTTATGTCAGCGAAAAAGTTCTTTGCATTTGCAGAAGGCATCGTCGAACAAACATTTCTCATCCCAAAATAGCAATTTCGGAATTGCCGTAGCAGTTGCATGATCTTCTGGAAGAGAGGAAGACCGAAGCATACTTCCACGTTTTTTATGATGTATTTGCATTTTCATTTAAGTAATTTTTAAGCAACTTGGAAGTAAATTTAGATGCATTTAGTCATTGAAATGCTTTATTTGCTTGCATCAACCTCGCGTAATGACGTAATATTCGGTGAACACGGTGAACACGTATATATCCATCCAATATATCCAAAAAAAACACATCCCTATCCATTGTCTAGTAAACTATCATTTAAACAGGCTAGACTCAAATGTATGAACGAAGCATTTGGATCTCAGGCTTAGGTTTATAGCACAAACAACCAGTATTGCGATAACATTCACATCAATGAAGTGAAAGACAGCCTAAAGTAAAACATCGCTAAACCTACGGCTACTTCAAATGACAAGAGAGAGCCATTTGAAACAGTTTGCTAGAATCATTGAATGCTTCGAAATGATATGAATATCATACTACTTGGCATCACAGTTTTCACGAGAGTAATTCAGGAAAGTGGAAATAAATCATGAAGACACGTCAGCTAAGTTATGAGATGCTCGTAGTTCACACTAACCATTACTGACGGGACAGGCAAAAAATTCACAGAGAAAGTGACGTGGAGAAAATTGTTTTGAAATATTGCAGACGTTCGTTTACTACGCGAAGACGCTAACAATGATGAGTGGATGAAAGAAAGTAAGCCTAAATGTGAAAAACAGCTCAGTGCAGCCAATAACATACTATTTCAATAGTGAAAAGGAAAGTACAGAGAGAATGGAAATTGGTCGACCTGAAAGGAGAGAAGAGAAAAGTGAGGGATAGAGCGTGAAAGAGCAAAAGTCCGCAGGGAAATTGATGGAATTGAGGGAGAAAGAGGGAAACAGCGGGGAGCAGTGAGTTAAGAGAGAACGAAATGAAAAAAAGAAGAAGCAGTGGTACTTGTTCAAAAAACACTTGACAAAATGAATCCTTTCCTTCTTCACATTTTGCCCATTAAAAAAGCCTAGCTGACTGGTTAGACTATAACGTTGAGTTGCTTGCAGTCTTAGCCAGGAGGCTCCCCTATAAAACCATCAATAAACTCATAGCATAACTCCATGCCCTTGCAAATGCTCCAAACTACAGCTGGAATAAATCAATCGAGAAAGGTAGTGCAGTTGCAGCGTAGTAGCAGTACCACTAGCAACAGCAGTAGCAGTAGTAGTAGCTCATAGTTATCGTAGTAGTAATAAGCTAATCTCCTCACTGCATTTAATTACGTCTGTGCCGCATTTGACAACCAATAATAATTCACAATAATGCTCTCTCATTTTTGCACGAAGCGTCGAAAATGTCTTATCTCAAGCACTTCCAGAACAGCAATACCAACGAAAGACTTCCGTTCTTTTATGATCTTCCAATTCTCTCCAAATCTCCAAAGGAAATTTCTTCGGACTAAATGATCGAGTAGCATGCAATTACTTCTCGAGAAAACTTATGCATTTTCGAATATGATTATTGACTATTCTGCGTTACAATATCATAATTACAAAGTTCGTTTGTTTAATAAACGCAGCTTGACTTATCCACAAGTCATCAGCAGTGCAACTGCAAGTATTTGCTAAATTGTGCTAGCTAAAATTCTCTTGTCTGTTTATAATTTATATAATCTCCCACTAATTCAACCTTGTTTCTTAGAGAGAAATGCCGAACTGAACTCCGGGACTTCTTTCTCTTTCTTTGCAAGAATAGTAAAAAAAAAATTCTGATATGTTTTACTACAGAAATGAATTTACAGTTGCAAACGACCGATAAATAAATCATTTTCCCATCATATATCACTTTCCCCAACTTCATCACTGCTCCAGCTTGATTGTGCTCGAACAGAATTCGTATCTAACACATGTTCATTTATTCTATAAGTCGATTCTTCCAGTCCGGAAAATAATTTCACGTCTATTTCCTGCTCCCTACCTCCGCATTCCTCACACGTTTTCTCCACTGGGCCACTGTTCTCGTCATTCTTGGCAACTTGTTCATTTTGCAATGCATCCTACGTTGTAAACAATAATAAAGAAGGCATTAAAAAGGATTGCCACACTAGAATTTAGAGATAGAATCTGACGTATTAAACTGATTTATGTTCACACGAACTGATGACACTCCAAAAAGTGCGCCACCATTTACTTCACTAAATAAAAAATCGCACTTTTAATAGACCTGAATCATTTTTTTCGCGTTCTTTTTGTAGTTGTTCCGCACCTTCCTGCTTGAAATCATTTTCCGCACTCAAATCTAATATGGAAATATGGGGAATGATGATTTCATTTATAGCACTGTTCTCGTTCATTCCACCTGCACAGTTATTAACATTAAGGAAGATAAATAGATAAGAAATACAATGCGGGAATAAATACCACAAGAAATATATTTATGCCAGTGGATATGATATACGTAATTTACAACGAACTTTTAAAGGAAAAAACAAACCTGGACAAGAAGCACAAGACGGTTCTGCACTCGGGCAATTTTCCGCTTCTGATATCATCTGAAAATCACTTCAGGCTGAGGACATAATCAACCATCAATAGAGAGTAGCAAAAGAAAATATAAATGTACTTTCAAATCAAGTTCAGCAGGTCTCGGTGGTTCCACCATATAGAATAAATCTGTGGGGGAAATCCAAGAAAACCCATGTTTAGCTCGAGATTCAAATACTGATGACCTATTCAGGCCACAACCAAGCGAACCTAGCAATGACATCGTACTTATTTGGCTGTCAGTTAGTCCACCTATAAGCCTTTGTCGAAGTGGCTCGTGTATGGATGCATCCCATGGCATGAGTCTGAAAGTTTTCAACTGCCTCCTTATGTAACTGAAAGAGCACTTAATCCAAATCTAGAAAAGCCCACTAGCTAAGAAAGTAACAGGTCATCAAAAACATATAATTAGTGCTCTTAGCTTTGTTAATTGCATTATAACGAAAATTTCAAAATCCGGCGTTGAATATATAGCAGTTCGATAAAGAAACAATACACGATACGATACACACCTGATAACGTTTGCATCGTCCATATCAACGGGATCATATACAATAGACCGACTTTTCCTGTAAAACTTTATTCACAACATATAAGTAAAAAAAAGCTGTACATTGCAGCATACAAAGATGAAGTGTATGGGCCTCCATATCACTGTTTACAAAACGGACGGTATGATTTGAGAAAAAACATAGTTCGCAAATAAAACAAAATCCCATTACTTAGTTTTCAGAAGAATTTTTCCTCACCTAATAAGCTCGCTGGCCCGCACTCTGTATAATTCTCTATTATCACGAAGTAATGTTGCTGCTTCAATGTTAGCGCATGTCGCTAGATTTGAATCGAATGTAAAAAATGTCCTCTAAAAGAAGCAAAATAGATTCATTTATTGAAACATTTGTTTGTTTTTTTTGCATCTCCACAGCAGTTAATGTATTATAAACAATAATTTCCGCTACCATAACTTTGCACATGAGATTATTATACCATCTTCTTCTTTAAAACTTTCTTCAAGAACGAAAAGCAAAGTAAACAGTTGCAGTACACGCCTGTACAATAAGTAATATGTGGTAGAGATGATATTGATCAGATTTCCATCCATCAGCAAAGTACTTTTTCAAATCCAGCTCTCGCGTGGCTGGATTAATATGCGGATGGAATACGTCTAAATCGAAAACTACTTTCTGCAAAAAACATACAGAAAGTTAAAAAATAAGTCAGAACTATTGGTGTCATGGATTTAAAAACTTCAACAACGCTTTCATTTTGTAAAGCATAAAGTTTTAAACTCACTCAGTAAATGTTTCAATAGAAAATTCATCTATATATTAAGGATTTAATTATTGGGAATGAAGTAAATTGTTGGGAACAAAGATTTTTCACATTCAACAGAATACGAAATTTGAAATAATGTTACAGGTAACTCCGTAGATGGGAAATCAACAGGAAGATGCAAAGTGAAGCGTAATATAGCACCAGCATAGACACCCCGTCGTATAAACAACAAACCGAACCATTCTAAAACAAGCAAAACGGAACTACTGGTAAGTCCTATCTCCCTACTTGTGCGTTTACCTCTACAAATGCTACAGTGAAAATGTTATCGCAAAATGAGTTTTACCAATGCAATGTAAATTTGAGGTTCTAATTAAAAAATACAAAAAAGAATATAATTTATATACAAGGTTTTTTTTTGTCCTGACCACTATACTAACATGAAAACATTCAGTGACTTATGATTTGGCCTTCTCTAAAGTCGTACTGCAAAATCATACTTGTAAGCGTATAATTTGATAGAAATCTGGAAAGTTAAACAACATAATATGAAGAAAAGAACAGTATTGAATTACCGAACTTATTTCGCGCGCTTGGTACTGCATACAAACCATCTATTGGATCTCGGCAAATCATAGCACTGCAATGAATGCTATGAATAATGCACAAATATATTGAAAACAGCAGAAAACTTACTACTCAGACATGATAATATGTTCGGTAATTAGTTCCTGCGGTAATCGGAGCGGTTCAGCTGGTGCCATCTCTGTAGCAATCTCAACACCTTCAGTGCTGCCAAAGCCACTTCCTGATGAAGAGAAGAAATTGTTTCGACGTCTCATGCGAATATAGTGAGAAAGGCCCTCTGTCACCACAATATTTCAACTTCCATCGCCTTCACCATGTTACCCATTGATCGATATAACGATCGTCTTAAATATGATGTAGTAAATAGTCACTGACGAACGAGCACCAGTAAAAATACAGTGAACCAGTGAATGGACTCACTGTACATTCTTTAAAACAGACGAAAAAACGAAAACGGCAAATGAATTAACACATGATTTTTGTCCATTTTCTCCATTGTATGCAAGGCAGAGCGCACCAGAAAAACTCAACCCTCTGTGATTTATTAAACCACTACAAAAGCTAAAAATTTACGAAATCTTGACAAATGACCAGCAGTTCAGCATTTGGTTCGGAACATAGGCTTTTATTATGATAACGATATACCGTAATTGCAAAAAATTTTAAAGTTGCTTGAATACTAGCATATAAATTATGCTGTTGATAATAACGGTAGAAGCAATTTTTTACTTGGTACTATCGAATTTACATGGCATAATAAAGTCGGTTATACATAAACAGGAAAAATACTGTCAATATGACTCAGTCATGAGCTCTAAAAAATATAAAAACGACTCATTTAAACTTTTACACACAAACAGAGATACCATCGAAATGAATATGAATCGAAATAATCAGTTACGAGAATGAATACTAGATGAGAGTATCAGTCCACTTACAGCCCTTTTCAAAAACTGCAAAGGCAGACGCTATAAAAACAATGTTTCACGAATTTTTCATGCTAACTAAATATTTTTACAATTACGGAAATAGATTTAAAAGCTAACACTTCCTTAGAACAGAAAACTTATGACAATCTCTGTTCAGATGCAAATATAACTTGCTAGTGCAATATTAGTTTCGACCTGGCGGTATGTGTCCTGCATAAATACCCACTGGCTTCTGCGCGATTATTGTCGGCATACTGAGGAGAACTAGTGATAATGGTACCACGAGCAGGAACTTAGCAATCTTGGTAAGAAGAGCAGACGAAGGTAACGCATTTTCGGGTGCCATACCCTTCAATTCCGTGTTAATCTGAAAAAAAATTTGTGGATTTAGATCCATGTGCGGAAAACAGGGATGCCTTCACCATTAAACCCATTTCACAGTAGGTAGTTATGGGAATCTCAAATCAAACTTCATAGCTCAAGTCAGAATAAGTAACACTCCTAGCTCACATGAAATTGCATAGAAAGTTGGGTTCATAGAACTGCTATCAAAAGGGAATTCCTCATGTATTTTAAACTCAAAAGTGGAGCTATACTTCTACAAAATGGAATATGTTAAAACTAGATTGCACTGCATGCACCTTGTTCCAAGTACAACAGAACTGAAAATAGTATGAAATTGACAGATACAGTCCGAAAATTAAAATAAAACAGCTATCTTGTGATAGGAAATAAAATTCTGTTTTGCTTGTTTGTGTGTCAGCATGCTCACATATCCTAAAAAATCTACTACTGAGACGAGTAAATTTCATTTTTTTTACGGAATTTCTAATACAAAGAAATATCTTACAAAGAACTCCTGACATATTTCATGCAATCCCGGTTTATAAAGACCATATTTACCCATCACGAGCTTTCCGACTCTCGTCCCTTCTGGTAGTTTTGGCAGCAAACGTCCCCCCACCTGAAAAACTCAGTGTAAGGAAATCATAGGGTAATTCCGAAACCGTAGGAAAATAATGATTAGCTTAAAATTTGTAAAATATATTCAGATACAATTCACATAAATCCCTAAAAAAATTTATGAAAAGTTCATTAAATAGTATATATGAATGTAATAGACTCTGCTAGACAACACAGTTACACTTGTAGAAGAATAATAAAGTAAACTAACACCAAGCTGCCATTCAGTATGAACAAGCGGATTCCATTCAAGAATGGGAGGTGGCTTTTTTCCAACACTACCAGCAGCTCCTTCACCACCTCCACCAGTCGTTACTTCAGGAACAGCAGAAGCTTTCGTGCTTGTATGTAATGAACCGATTTGTTGATTTTCTTGTCCACCAAGACCGACACTCCAGTTCACATTGGCTACATCGCATTCACGAAGTACTTTACTTGGTGTACTAATTGTTTGTGATAATCCACTCTGCAAGTAAATATTTTTATATGATGTTAACATTAAATGTTGGAACTAAACATATACACAATTACGATAAAATTCCATTCTACCTCCGGTAGTGCGGACTCAGGCACTGGAAGCAGACGATTTGCGAAAGCGGAGAAACGGAAACGTACCATTGATTCCTACCAAAGAAGAAACCTGGAATATGGTTACGAAACGTGTTGTGAAAATACTGTTCGTAACAAAACATATACTTGAACATGAACTTCACCCCGAAATTTCACGTGTTTCTTAGCAGTAATTCATAAGCATTTTCGTACATCACTAATAAATTCGCAGCCAGCAATGCAACAATAAAGTGTTGACTAAACTTTATTCACAAAACTAATAGACATAATACTCCCTGGATGGTCGTCTACCTTTGAAAATGGATACATACGGTAATGCCTAAATACTTCTTTGGTGTCTCTTAGATGAAAACTAGTAGTTCAATATTTCCCACTTAGTTCTGCTGTAAATATGATTCGCCGAAAAACTTAAAACTTCTTCGTAGCACAACAGTAGCGACTACGCTTTTCTGACGCGATCATACATTTCGAAAAAGCAATAAATTAAGATTCAAAATAATTTACACGTGGAAGTTACCGCGATACTAGGCCACACACTGCTCTATCCTCCCCTCTTGGGTCCCCCGTACCACGGAGCAACCAACCAGAAAATGTCCACTCTCGAAACACTTCGCCCGTAGCAAACATTGCTATTCACAAATCGCGAAATAAAACAGCTTCATACAGAATTAGAGAAACAGCGCAAGATAACAAAATATCGTAGAGATATGCTAAATATTAAAAAAGATCACTACTTTTAAGTGTTCCAGAGATAAGCGAGACTAAAAAATAACACCGCAAAAGTGACTAGAAACACTTTTTAAAGAGCATGAAAATTAAATAGAGACAGACTCCTATAGGGATAGAGAGTCAGATGCAGGGTAGGAGAGAGGTAGGAAGGACAGGTCGAGAAATTTTTATGTTTCGTAATGAATTTGTGAGTATGACTGAGCTAATGAGAAGGCAGAGTAACGACTGGTTATGCGGAAGCTGTAGATAAGGTAAGGTAAAGGTACACTTTATAAAACCAGAGAAAAGTGACAGCTAAGGAAGCTTCCCAACAGAAAAGCATTTTTGTTAGCTTCCATGCTTGAGGATTTTCGTAGGGCACGACGAGTGTTGGCGAATGGTTTAGATTTAGCATTACTCTCAAATGATTCTTTGATAATAGGATGCAACTTGACTGATCGCCGTTACATTTTGTGGATTTTCTTAATCACATTGTTTTCAGATAGCACGAGAAAGAAAAAGAAAAAGAGAAAGGAAAAGAGAAAGAAAAAGAGAAAGAAAGAGGGAGAAGGAAGCATAAAGAAGAGATGATAAAAGAAGATCCTGAAGATGGGAAAGAATTGAAGGAAGAAGTGGAACATGCGAAAGTTGATGGTAACGGTGGTAATGCCGACGACGATGATGAGTAAGAGCATTCTTATATTCTTCAGCCCATTTGAGGATTTATCGTGATGAATGGAAAGTGTCCTTTTGCGGCGGGAATGTAGGAGTCTTGGAGGATATCCCTTACCAGTATGAGGTATAAAAGGTACTTGCAATTCATTTGGATAGTTCAAAATCTGTTGTTCTTTTTCTCCGTGAAAAAGTCAAAATGAAAATGTTATGCAGAAATGGAAGCATCAGCAGTGAAGAAGAAAGTGTTGAACTTATGGTTACAAACCGTGAAAAACGTTCGAACGCTGGTAATAGGATGGCGCAGTTGTTGGAATCCGCTGAGCAGGAAGATGAATTCTACAAGAATACGTACGATGGCGGATTCCTTGAGGTAGTTTTTGTTTCCTCTTCTATCATGTGGTGATGAAATTTTTAGTAAGCTAACTAGAAAGTTTTTGTTCTAAATTCATTTCTCTACTGAAATTGCGATGAATGACTTCATAAAGATTGACTAGCTACCAAATCATTCTTGAATCCCTTCTAGGATGATGCCGATGATGCATTCGAATCACCAGTGGAGTCGGATCAGGATGAAGTGGATTCTGACTTCGATCGTCCTGAGGATGAAGACGAACCAATTAGCGATACAGAAGATGAGCCCAAACGACGGAAACGGAAAACTGGTTACAAGGTAAATAGTTTTATCGCATGCTTTAATACTTCTCATAACAAAGAGCAAACAACAAAATCAATAGTCTGGTTTTTAAGTATGGGTTTCCTTGAGTACATTATTGTGGTATTTTTGTCAATTGCTTCTTAGGAACCGAAATTGGGTGGTAGTTTTTCGAAGAGAGCTTTGCTAGAAAAAAACAAGAAGTGGGTGATGGCACGAATGGGTTGCATTACTGCGATCGCTAACACAGTCAGTCCTGAAACTCAGGTATGTTTCTTCTTCATTCTTCTAAGTTAGTTTTTACTCTATAATCACTATCGAAACAACTGTTAGTCTGCGAAAAGTCGACATTCGTTATAGTTCAACTTTATTCAGTCTTCTATTCCAGGCACAGTATTTGGAAGAAGCCAAAGAAACCGAACGAAAAAATATTGCATCATTAAAAAAATATGAGCAGTTTGAACTGGAAAAGAAGAAGAAACGTGAAAAAATAAATGTTATTCGGAAATTGAAACCACCTTACGTTAGTACTGTGGATGGCCCAAATGGCAAATGGATGGTTGTTCCAGACATCAAAAAATTTGTGAAACCAGAAAGAGTGGTTAATTTTTACTTCTCATCAAAATTTTCACTTCTCCCTTTTCCGGTTGCCTTAAAACATTTGGCATGTATACTTTTCGAGAAATTCGGCATGCGAGTCTATTTTCCAGTGACTACAAAATGTCTTAACTGTGTCACAGTAATACATCTTGTAGATGTTTTATCAATATGCAGTAATTGCTTTTATTCCGTATGAATCGTTTTATACTATCTGTCAGACCATTTCAGGTGAAACTTCTCTGTTGTGTGACGTCGCGTCCTGCAAGGTATCGCGATCCATTAACCGGATTACCGTTTGCAACTCTTGACGCATTTAAGCTTATCCGAGAGAAATATGAAGAATATTTGAAAAGCATGCCTAATCATCCGGCAGTGAAATCATGGCTTTCGAAGAAGTATTGATCCCTCATTTCTCTATGCGATTATTCATTCACGTGTATACATAAGAGCTCATGATGATCGATCTCGGGTAATTCACTGAAGGAGGTCGCGATAGTATTTCAATAATTCAAGTGGTCCTCCTCAAATATATCGGACAAAAATAGTACAATATGTTATAATTAGAACAATGATGACGAGGAAGCCATGTGCTTCCATATTTTCCCTTGGCATTCTTTTATGTGATAAAATCTCTAGTCATAATGCTTGTTCCTAGTTATACAAATCGTATGATTTGTGTTACTTTGAAATTTGAAACTCTCTTTAGTTTTTTTAACTATCGAGAAGTGAAATTATAACAATTTGAACACAAATGATATTTATTGTACATAAAATGTTCCCCTTCAATCACAAGTGCTGAACACATCTCGATTTAAATTGACCAGAGAAAAATATCGAGGCATGATCAGAAGGATAAAGAAGGAAAACGATCCGACGTATCCTTGGATTTTAATTTACAATGATGCCTCAAGAAACGGAACTTCCGGTCCCGTTCGCTTTATTTTTGTTCCTATGTTCGACTATTAGGATGAGCACTGCCTTTTCAGTCTGGTAAAATGAAGCATTCCGGCCCTTTGGTCAATAGTGAATTAGCGATGTTAAGAAAAATTTTTAGCAAAAGCCTTTAGTACACGATTTGGAGAAAGCAATTTTCGAAGCGCAATTCCCAGCATTTTCTCACTACGTAGTTGTTGGAGATTCTAGAACTCTAAACCTTTGCTGATCGCAGTATCTCACCAGGATTATCTCTCCAAAGAGACTCACTCCTTCAAATGCACTTAAATTCGTTCTCATCCAACTTAGTTTTGCGATTTCAACCTTCGCTGGGGAGAAACTTCATTCTATATTCATAACACTGGAAAAAACAGACACAAAAACCCTCCGCATCCATTTTGTGCGATCACTACCATTTTGTTTTAGCTTGTAGCGCGACATATTCGCTTAAACATGAGTCCTAACATTTGTGTTAGGACTCATGTTTAAGTTCATCCGGCTGAATACTTCGCATTACTGAAGTAAATGTTACAAGTTTATTGATTTTTGATTACAATCACCATCTATAACATTTGCTAAGAAATGAAAATACACAATTTCACTTCTTTGGTAAAAGCCCGAAAACGACTTTGGCGGGAAGTTACTATTTTATACTGATTCTCAGAAACAAGAAATCTGTACTCCACAACTTTAAGGATACGAATTTTGTATCTATAGCAAGAATGATATCCAAGCCTTACTCCGAAGAAAATAAAACGATAATATGTATCACATCAAGAAGCATAAGAGTAAAAATGTTATTTCAAAATTTGAAATCTTTGTATTTCTTCTGTTGCTGCGTTGACTTCTTTTGCTCCTGTACCTTTCTCTTACGCTGCAAAACAAAATTAAAGTAAGAAAGAAAAGTAAAAAAACAGTGAAGCTAAAAAAGATGTAAAAAAGCTGACGTTCTGTTTAGCGGAGTGTTCAGCCACCATATCTGAGAAATCTTCATCATCATCCTGCCTTCCACGAGTTTGCTTCCGCAACTGTTCTTCATATTTCTTCTCCAGACCCTTTTGATCAGCTAAATCGAGGTCTTCTGGATTCAACGACACTTCTACTCCAGCATCTACTCCTTGTGATGAGGGAGCTGGAGTTGGTTTTTTCTAAAAAATATGAGATATCAAGAATTTTTATTCATAATCCACAACGCGTCAACCAGTTTAAATGCATTGTTTTATACATAAAACAAGAAAGGAAATTAACGAAGAGAAAATAAAACATCACGAAAACTCACCGACAAGTCATACACATGAGTACTGGCCATCATTTGCCCCGCAATACGGTCAATCTTACGTTCTTGAAGTACCGTGTAGAGTGCTGGTGCAGGCGTATCACCACCCGTTGTACTGCTAAAATTTCAATTTAAACTAGAAAATTTCAACTTCACAAAATAAAGGATTTAATCAATCTCAGAAATTAATCCCCTTAACAATGACTCAAAATAGAATCATGTCTCATGCATTTTGTGTGGTAATACTATACTCTCGCCTTTTATTGAAATTGAATACTTGCCCAAAAAACATTAGAACTCAATAAAACCTGTCTTCTATCCGCTTGCCCTTTCGTAGTTCAATAGTATCCGGAGTTTCAACACCAGTAAGAACGCCAGAAGTCATTCCTGACGGCGTTGCAAAACTAAAAAGAAAAATCAGTACCTTATCTTTGAATTACTTGTAAAAAAAATTTATATTTTTGCACAAAAATGGAACATCAATAAACATTTCGTTAGATTATATGCTGTTAAAATCTACCCATAATCTCCTGCAGTATAACTAAGACTAACCCTTCGGTAGTAGCAGGAGTAACAAAACCTGCTTCAACCGCACCACCTTCACCCTCCTCCTCTTCTTCACTTTCCTCACTAGAATCCTCATCACTACCAATTTCACCCCAGTGTCTGCGTTCTATTCGTGACTCATCATCCAATTCTGGCAATGCTGGAGCCTGAAAAAGCACTATGTTTTTTTTTTTTAAAAAAAAATTAAGCCAACTGCAAAAATGTGTAAAAACTGCATATCTAAAACAGAACTACATTAAACAGTGAACAAAAACAAATCACTGGATTAAAAAGAGATCTGAATGTACTGGTCGTACAAATACACTAATACAACCTTCAAGCTTCTGATTCAGCGCAATACAAACTACGGTAAGCATTTTACAATTTCCTACCAATATCCTTTCCATTACACACAGAGTTAAACTGATTAAAATTGGCTTTCCGTTATTAAGAATCAGCAGCCAGGTAAACTGAAACCTCTGAATTTATAGATAGAGCCAACAACCTGTTCCGTTGAGAAAAGAGATCTATAATTGCGCTAAACATCCTGGTAGTTCACTGCACCAAATATATAGTAACATTTTGATGTCCAATCTATCAAAAGAAAGACCCCTGTCGTAATGCTAAGCTTAACCTCAAAAGAAAAAAATCTTCCTGAATCCTTTTAACAATTAGTATTAATTTTCAACCTCAAGGCCGAACACATCGCCATACAGCGGCTTGCCCATTTCATCGACTGGAGGCTTACCCCATCCACCAGCATGATAACCAAATGCACATCCTTCTGGAATAGGGCAATTTAATCCTGGTATTTTCAAGTTCGGATATGATGGAGGTGGTCCATATCGTTGCATTGCAATCAACCAGGGCGGCGGAAATTTGTGAGCGTTCTGAAATGACAACAAATATCGTTGGCATAGTACTCAATTGCCTATTTTATGAGTAGAGAATTGCACTTACAGGTCCGACAGGCATTCCTAGCGCAACTCGAAGTTCATCGGTCAGTTCACCTGGTTTCTTTTCACGCATGACCGTTTCCAATTCTTTACCTTCATAGTACAGTTCACCCATCTGAGTCATTACGGGTTTTGTTTGCCATTTGAAAAAAGCATCATGCAGCTTTTGGTAATCGATATCGATCCGGCCAAGTTTCGGTCTCGCGCGTTCGCGCATCTTCGACTTTAATGACTGGGCATCTTCCTAAAAATTACTGAACGTTAGTAGAACATATCAAAGAAATTACAACCAGAAATTTAAGCACCATATGATGCGGTTTCACATTCCAGGATCTTCTTCACTCGTTTCAGATTCATGATCCTGCAGGAGTAATGCAAATTAAGTAATATAAACCTATTCAACTCCAAAACAGATTAGAAATTCGAATAAAATCTCTTACTTTTTCCCACATCGTCTCACGCATTTCCATTATGCCTGTTCTCTTGATAAAATCGGGCAAGTCAAACGGGGGTCTTTCAAAGCCACGTTTACCTGCCAAGTATTTCCTCTTGGCATTCCAGTGTCTGGGTACAGGCACGGTATTCCTGTATGCTTTCAAGGTAACCAAGAGATGAGGGTCACGTGAAGTGACATCCGCCCATTCCACCACGTCTGGCCGAGCTGTCACCTGAGACATTATTGAATAACAGTATTTAAGAGATTCACTATAAGTCTGTCATAAAAGGGTAAACAAAGTTCAATCTCCCTCACACTTAAGATAGAGATGTAACTGAGAAAAGTTTGTACGTCCTTTTTTTTGTATATTCATAGTAAAAATTATATGAGAATGGGAAGTTATTAACAATACAAAAACCCAACTTGGTCAGGCATGTGACCAACAAATTCTAAAGGTAAACAAACACATTATTATGAAACCTCTTTCAGCTCGGCAATGGTCGGTTGCATTGACAGACGAAGTTTTCTCTTACTCAAAGTTTGTGCTTGCCCTGCCTCCTCTTGTTCGCGCTGAAAACAGAATATGCGACAGCGTTTTCCAACCGTAAAATGAGCAACAATGATTAGATATTCCACATGACATATGTGTCTTGCGATCCATGCAAACACAAACATATACCAAAGGAAAAAACAATGAAATCTCTCAACGATTACCCGCTTCTCACTCATTTCTTCTTGCAAAATCTTTTCCGAAATAGAAGCCCTTGTTGGTATTTCTTCTTTCTTCACTTCTGGTTCAACTCTCTCGACAGGTTCCTCTTTCTTGACTTCCTCGCTTATCTGTATGATGTATGAAACCATTGTTGCAGTTTAAAAAGAATGTAAATAACAATTAGAATTTTTGCATGAAGGTTAATGAAAAGCTTTTTATTCCGAGTTCATGATGTGCCTGCGTTGAAAGAGAACATCAACGTAAGATAAACAGAACAAATCAGTAAGGAAACCTTGAAACTTTCGAAAACTTTTGAGAAGTACTGATAATTCGGATCACTGGGATCAAGCTCTAGAGGTTTCCCAACATAAATTACTTCAACGCTGTCATCAGTATCGCTAGTTGCCGGAGTTTTTTCGATGCCTAAATTTTTTCGAAAAGAATAATTGTACAAATAAAACAGATAACATGGTAGTAAAACGTAACCTACATTAACTGATATTCGTAAGAGACAAGTGCACGAAAAGGCAATTACTAAAAAACACGGGAACCTGAATCTGAATTTCTGCCATAGTCTTCTCCATTCGTTATTCGTAGGATTTTTTTCTTTTTCGATTCCTTCTTTTTCTTATTTTTGTTTTTCCTTCGTTCCAGTTCCTAAGAAAAAGTAAACGAATAAGGTAAAAACAAAGCATGCGATGGAAATTGCAATCTCCTACAAAGTTTCATTTTTATATCATTCACTTCAATAAGTCCAATATAATAATCCCTCGCATTAAATCACGTGAACACAGTAACTGAAAGCCACTCCAGCAACACCAAAGATGTTACAGCACTTTACTGTTTCAGAAGGAATTTTATTAATCAATTAACCTTCAATTCTTTTTTGGTAAGATTAGGCGGTGCCTCCTCTTCCGTTGAATCAATCGCTTCAGCTTCTGTCATTTCTTAACCTGAACGTTCAGTAGAATTTCAATAAACTTCAAATTCTATCTCTTTAGATTTACCACACTGACCTATTTTTTTCGTACCTAACGCCATCGCTTAACAAGTTAGTTGAAAATTTTTTTGCTTAAACTATTTGCTCATTAACAGACCTCGAATAAGGTATGAAAGAGTAAGAGGAAAAAGGCAATCCCATGATTCTCAAAACAAAAAATGCCCCAAGTAAGCAGGGATGGAAGAAGTCAAAACAGTACAACCGCTCCACGACGAACTTCAAGCGTCACCAGCAGCGGACTAGGGAACGACTTGCGATCGGTCCGTTGGCCCATCACCCGCACCCTCACAGTGTATTTGTCTGCTTATGAAATAATGTCGTCCACCTGGAATGAAAGTGTTGTGAGATGTAGGGAAGGAAGGATCTCTTAGCGTCAGTTCACGTACGAAGGGAATAGCACAACAAATCACTGTCTAAACGAAATTGAAAAAAGATTTCAGATAATTATAATTTAGCATCAGTGTTAATGTTAGGCATAACTGCTCATCGATAACACGTCTTACGAACCCGGAATGATCGTTGATACTACGCGAGAATTGTAAGCAGAAACGCTGCTCATGCTTGACAGAACAGGATAAAGGTAAGACGTGTTGTTACGTGATATCTGAGGAGAAGCATAATCAAAGGTAGAAATACTGGTAAAGTTCAATATTGAAATCCGTTGATGCAAATCCACTCCTTTGTCTAACTATTTCTCTTTCTAGGATTTCTAGGTTTTCCGTGGTGCAACTGGCTTCATATGCTAAATATAAGATTGCACGGGACACTGGAAACGTTTGAATACTGTAAAGTAACAACAGTTCACGATCTGTCCAAAAGGCTACAGATTTCAATTGTTGCATGCTTTCATGTAACCGAATCTCACAGCGTAACAAAATCATTCTAAATGTCAAAACCACAATTATTCCATCCTTTCATCTGCTATATGCTTAATTAATCTATCTGTCTGTTGACGTCATATATTCCCAAGCAAATTTTTCAAAAAATGTTCAAATTTCCGATAATGATAGCACTCATGTCTGCTAAGTTTTAAACTCATTGAAAAGAATGAATGCTACTATTTATTGTGTATTCTTTAATGAAGCATTTCTTTTTTATCCCATACAATTATTACCTCGTTTAGCACTCACTCATCCATCTACATGCATATCTTATTGACTATTTTGAGCTAATTTTCAAATTTTAAATTCACCTTTAAAATTAATGAATTGGAAAAGAGATGGAAAATAAATATTAGCTCATCATGAGCAAATCCACTTCATCACGCAAACTGCTCTGTTATCTCTCAATCTCCGCACCTTGAAAGTGATTTAGTGAAATTTCCATCTATCACAAAAACCAATGATTCATTCAAATTTTTCCTCTCACAGTCCTTAATGATCGCTTGCATGATGCCTATCGGACTAATTTACACAATTTCATCCAGCAGTCAAACGAATTGACTGTTGAAGATGAACTCCTGCGATTTCCACTTAAATTTACAACTTGTCTTTTCCTTATTCCTTTAGTGGTGGAAGAGAAGCATGAAGAAGCATTAAGAGATTTTATTCACAAGTGCTTCTTCACTTCAATTAATAATTCGCTGCAAAATGATTTCATGCAATTTATAAACAATTTTGAATGAAATAAAGGCGAAACCTGTTGAACCTGTTTTTCTTGTTTTTCATTTCTGTACGATGAATTTTTGTAAATGCTTAAAAGTTATGCATTATGTTAAAAACTCTGAAGTTAATGCCTTTAGATTAATTGGTACAAAACTTAATGAATACAGCATATTTTCCAATATTTCACAGTTAGTATTGGATAACGTTTAATTTCTTGCAATTATTAAAATTTAAAGTTAACTAATTAATTGCAGTTCACTTGATTACAATTAAGTTTATCCGAAGCATTTTTGACGTTTTTGCTAAATGTGTGAAAAAGAAGTGAGTGATCAGGTGGAATTTTGCTAATTCACGCTTATTCCTCATTCATGACTGTTTTTCCTATCAGTGATGATGCTCGATCAGTTATGCTTAATGGGATTTAAGGGAAATATAAAAATTGAATTGAAAGAAAGTTAGAAAATTTTTAAATGAAAATTCAATGTGGAAGGATGCAAATTCCTGTGTAAAATCTCAATAATATCACTTTCAAATTCTAATAAAAATTCAATTAGTGATTTTCAACATAACACATGTGTTGACGAATAAATTTTTTTTTTCAAATACAATATGTCGGAGGAATTATGGGATTTTTTATGTTATTAGTTTTGGAAAATTTTTAATGTTGAAAAAAATCCATTATTTTTTGGAAAAAAATACATTTCGAAAGCGATATTTGATTTTCAAATTGAAAAAAATTATTAAAATGTATGATTAGCTGAATATAGGAGAGGAATAAGTAATGAAAGTTCGAGCAATTATTGAAGTAATAGTATAGGCATTGCTTCTCCTTGACGAATTGTTAATAGTAGAAGGAGTGAAGGAAAAGTATGCTAACTGAACGGATGGGCGGGTAAGAGTGAGTAGGTGGAAACGAATTCGTTAAAACTTTAATGCAACATTTGCATAGTTTAAGAAATCAGCAAAACCATTCGTTTGAATTGTTTCACTTTTAGCTTGCACTAACCAAAACTTCCAGCTAACAGTATTTGCATATTTTCATAGCTTTGCCACCAATACACACACACATACACAGATACACGCACAGAGAGAGAGAGAGAGCGTGAGAGAGAAAGTCATTCATGTTTTATTTCGCTTTATAAAGTTATTTTTTTAATTATAATAATTAAGAGTAAATCGGAAAGCATAGGTGTGCATAAATAATTGAACAACTGCTCTCTGTAATATTGGGATGATCCATCAAAGCTTCACTCCAGCATTTTGCCGACATGTAATCGAAAAGATAGATTTGTTTATTTTTCAAGAAAAAAAAATACACCACTTCCTGTATTTCAATCATTTGGGAATTGTTAAATTATAGAATAGTAGATTATTTTAGATTTCAAATTTCATGCTACATGTGATTACTAACGAAACAAATTTTGTGCTGAAGAAGGTGGCATTGAATTATTCAATTAATAATTGTTGGAATGAATTAAATTTGAACTCTTGAGGTCAGTCTATTTATTCGGAATTGAAAATTTTCATTTCCAAATTGAAACTTTAGTTGAGAAAATTTTTCAAATGTGTTACATATTGTTTGAAATTTCCAGGGGAATTACGTTCTACTCTTTTTGTACTTGTCATCATTCTTTCCTTTTTTTTTTGCAAGTTAATTGATGACTTCTGTTTAAAGCTTTCCCAGCAGAATATCCTCTTTAACTTTTTTTTTTTTGTTTTTAAAACACTCTCTGTTAGTTTTGAGTGTTCAATTCTTCAGAGTGAAATGAAACACGAATAGCTTTTGTGGCCATTTATTAAAATCACAGCACAACTATAACAGTTTAAAAAAAAGAAAAAAGATGTGAGTAGTTCGCTTTGTTGGTGGTGCACTTACGTAGTACCAGAAATTCCCAAACAATATCGTTCGATAAGTGTAATTTTAAAATGATACACTTTTACTCTTCTTACTTATGCAGTAGCAACTCTTCGAGTAAGTGCCGTTGTACATCAACACTGTCAAATAGTATCACAGATGTATTCATTAATTTGCTTAATTAAATTTCTTCTTTTTTTGGTTTGCAGTATTTCAAAATTCTCTTCCATTAACAAAAAGCACCAGTTTGAGAAAATTTTCCCATCCATACAATTTTTTTCACAATAATTTTTATACACTTTGAGAATTAGTTTTTGTTTTAAAAAATTAATATTAAAAAACTTAATTAGATGTTATTAAAATCTCTTGATATGTTATTAATTTTTGTGTAAAATTTGCAAAAATTATTTAAGAAAAAGGGAGCTTTCAATGAAATTGAATTCGTACAAATCATTCTTCTATTAATTAAATTGATCAATTATTATTAGAGTAATTGGAGTGGAGGAGTAGAACATCAGTGATTACTAATCAATCATTTTAACATAAGTGATTACTAATCAATCATTTTAATACACTGATAACGCATATGCCTTGGTCAGTTTACTTTCCGATGCTTTTCATCCAAATTCTGTCATCTATTCATATTGCAATTTATGATTGATTTTAAATTAGCAATAGTGCTGTAACTACAAGTCTGTAGACGATGCTAATATGATAAGTATGATAAAACTTGACAATTCCTTTCACAAAACGAATTTATCATTTCATCAGCCGTAGCGATTAGTAACTCTGATATTGCCAGTGACCTCCAAGCTATTTCCAGTTTATAAGGTATTATTTGAGCTGAAGATTTTGCTTGCATTTCCATTTACGCCATCAAGTACGTTTCAAATTTAAAATATGCCATTACAAAGATTTTCATTCTTGAAAGAATTTTTTCCTCTTAGCAAATCCTAAGCTCTGGAAAAATGGCAAAAAAAATTTTTAAGAAGAATTTTGAATCACAAAGAAATTGTTCGAAAATTACCAAATATTCACAGTTCTTTTAAAAAAAAAAATTCAGGACGAAAAAAAATAGGAATAGAGTTGTCATTTTTAGAATATTAAAATTTTTTTTTAGTTCAAGCTATTTCTTCTTTTCTTCCAATAAGCTAATTTGTAAGCAAATGGGGCAACACTTGCTATTTGGTAATTTATTGTTGAAAATGAGTTAAAAAAAAAACTTTTTTTTGCTTTTCAAGGGAAACAGTCTAGACAGTTCTCGCTAAAATACCAAATTCGCTTGTACTTCAATTTTCTTTTTTTTTCTTACTTAATTTATTTAAAATAATTTCAATACTTTTAATGATAAGCTGTTATTCAAGGCATCTATTTTGGCCTTTGTCGATTTCCTTCCGCGTTTTAGTTTTTTATTTTAGCAACCTCATTTCTCATTTTGTTTCTTTCTTTCTACAACTGTTGAAAAAAAAATTTCCCTTTCTTTTTTTTTCGTTTGAGAGTAGTCTGATCAATGATGACTAACTTAAAATTCAGTGAGTAAGAAAAGTTCATCTAAATAGCTTAACACTACTTACACTCTCACTCTCATAGCGCAAGTGTACAATGCTTTTTCTTTTCATCATTTTCCCCTTCACATTTAGACATCAAAATGTTTAGCGGTTCCTCATTTATCGCTGGCTTAATTAACCTTTCATGTGAATATCTCATTATTGCCTTATTAATTAAAATAAAATTGAAATGCCATGCCATTGAAATAGCGATGAGGTGGGGGGAAGGGGAGGAGGGGGAAATTTCGGACAGATAGGCTGATAGAGTGTCACAGTCGTTTTCATGCTTAAAGTAGAAAAAGCAAAAAATCCATGCAAAAAATATTCCGCGTCACTTGATATAGCTATTCTCATCATTTATTTACTGCTATTTTGACCTTTTAGCTTTGATGAAATACTCGTTCATCGCGTACGACTAATTATTACCAATTTCTCAGGTCTGATCTCTTCATTTCACTTTTTAGCACTAAGTCAGAGATTAAAATTTTGCTGGATAAAGGAAATTTTCCTTTTTAAATGTTTCAATCTTTTCAACTTTTTATAATGAATCGTTTTAGCATGTTTGGAAGTGGCAGGATAGGTTAGGTGGCAAACTTCTGTTGTTAGCATTTTTGAATTCAATTTGTCTAATTGTTCACTTTGTTGTGGAATTAATTAGCTAATTATACTTCCGATAATCTATGATCCAAATGTTTCGCTATCTCTTCATTATCAATTTTGTAATGGTAAAAATTTCATCGGCGTATCATATCAATTTCGAAGTTTTCGGAAAGACAAAACAATGTGAGAGCGAAATTACATGGGTAGTTTAGTCTGTACATTTTTTACGATCTTTTTTTTTCCAATAGAATTTCATCGAAAAATACGACATCGTTGAAACTAACATTTTCTCATTCTTTTTCAATTTTTTTTTCTTTCATAATAATTTTTGTTCCTTAACGATTCATTCAACAATCATTTTGGTCTTTGTTGAGTGTGTTTTCGTTCTTTTTCCATTCTCAAATTATGATTACTTTTTACTTGTAAAATTGCACGTTATCAGCAAAATCAAACAGCACCGTATCGAACTGTACACCTCGTACCAATGCATCAATGAATTGAAAATAATTGATGAAGCTATAGTTTTTATACGTAAGTTGTAAATGTTGTTAAATTTAAAAGCTTAAGTTTATGTAACCTTGGAGTATGGATATTATTTGGTTACTGTGTAATTTTGAAATGCAAATGAGCATTTTAAAGTTAGCTAAATTCTCTTATTACACAAAAGAAACGATAGGAAGCTGTGCAGTGCAAGAGGAAGGTAATTAAGTTGATGAGATAGCTGTAGCTAGCTATAATTGCATCGAACAATATTCCTTTGCTAAAAATTCATGACAAATTCTTGAAATAATTTTAGAAACGATAAAAGCAAAAAAAAAACAACATGTGACACCTCGAAATGATCACCGCATTACCGTAAGTGATCGGTTTTTGTTTTTGCTTTTTATCAAAAAAAAAAAAATAGGACCAAGGGATTTTGGTGCATTTCATCAATGTTACTTACGAATTAAATTTAAATTAGATTAAATTAATTAATTTTCCTTTGTTGCTGAATCAATCATCTCAATAAAAATAAGTGTATTTCACGACTTTTCATCTTTCCTATTTATTTCTTCCTTATACAAATGCGGAAAGATTCAGAGAAGGAAGAGAACGTCGCACCAAGAAGTTTTCAACAAAACCCCACAATACAATCAATGCTTATTAAAGCATATGCTTTTAAGAAAGTATTATTAAAGTTCAAAAATCATTCGTTATCAATGAACAAGTAAGACTAAGACTAACTTCTCAGTGAGATGGTAGACGTTAACGTGCAATCAGAGGATTCGCGAACGATGCAAATACGACGAGTTCAGCCGATGTTAATTTTTGAAAATAATTGTAAAATTTGTAATCCTTTAACACTGTAAACAATTGAAAGATTTCCGCTACGTACTGCGAAGGGGAGAAAAAAAGAGTATTTATTTGATGTTTGTTATTAATTTTAAAGATAAAAAAGCCTTGTGAAAGGATTACAATTTGTGCTTTAAAAAAGGAAAATAATACAATTAAGACAACGTATAATATGAGTAATTGTCACTTCTTTTTAAAAATTTATTTCAAAATTTTTTAGTACAAAAAGCGATGAGAGTGCTAAAAATTAGTGCAATGATGGAATTAAAATTCATATCTTTACAATTACAAATGATAAAATAGTTAAGGATTTTGGCAAAGTAATATTTGAAAGGATCATTGTAATACTTAAAAATAATACTAATAAAATTTACAGCAAAATAATTTTAATGGATGGATGTACTGTAAAGGAATGAGACTGTACGTCGTTTCAATCATCATTGGATTGCTAACGATCATTGTATTATCCAATGTGCTCATCATCTGTAATATCATCAAACTATTCGTATTTAATCAAGTCTGTTTTGCTAATTACTGGTAGTTTTAATTGTGAAATAGGAAATAAGTGTAAGTAAGTAAGTAAGTAAGGAGAGTAGGTATATCAACAAACTCTCTCTCCCTTTTTTTTTTAATGAAATTAGAAGAGTTAGCTCGCCAATCGTACCAATAGAGTTGGAAAAAAAAATGTTAAATTGAATAATCATATGGCAGTTCAATTCCAAGCACAAGCACTTACTTGAAAGTTTGTTAAAATGCATTTTCGAAAGCATTTCTGCTGCCATATGACATTTTAATGATGTTTAAAGGAAATTTCATTTTGTCTTTTCTTTCCTTGCTGCTATCACAAAGATAAATTTCATACAGAATATAATCAAATTGGGCACCGTTACGACAGCCAAAAATTTCGCTAGCACCATTCGATCAGGAAAAACATGCGGTGTGTTTTTATGGTAAAAAACGAAGAAAAAACATTTTGATGATTTTTTTTATTTAAAATAAACAAATATTCCGATTTAGATAGTGAAATTTTTGAAAATTGTATAAATTGGAATTGTACTGCAATTAACTACTCGACTAATGAATTAATTAGTTTTCTTTACGATCTATTTTACTTCACCAATTCTTTTTTCCTCATTCCCCTCGTTTTCCTCATTTTCTGCAATTTTTTTTGGTAATGAAATTGTGGTCGAACATTTGCACGTTCAATTAAGCCTCTAAACGCAATCTGCTCAGATTTTATCAAATAACAAATTTAAAAGTAAAAAGTGAAACAAATGAATGCAAAATGTTACTAAACTGAGGATCATAATGTACTACTACTGTTTCATCAATCTTCACGGCTTACTTCCGAAGTGTTAGTTCGTTTTTAAATTCCCAACTTTTATTAAAACTTTGCATCACACAGAAGCATTTATTAATAATATGATATCAATTCTTATCATTGTTATTAATCATATCAGACGCAATTGTGACTACTGCAACAGAACTGAAACATCGACATCGGCACAAATTTAATACGAACCTCGGGAAGCATGTGAGGGTGAAGAAGCCACAGCTGAAGCAACCAAACAAACATAATTCGACTGTAGCAAATTCGATCATCAATGCTACCTCTAATTTCTATGTTAGTGATAAGTTAGCTTTTCATTTCATAGGATTGTTTTATCTTATAATTTGAAGAAAAACGAGTTTAGCTTCAAAAATTTGAATAGCATGGTGCATAGTTTGAATTTTTTTTTTTAATATTTCAGAAGCAAAGAACAACTGCAGCTAGCAATACTGGCTCGTCAGTTATAGCTGATATTTCAAATATTGCATTTATCAATGAAAGTACAAAAATATCACTCAAATGGAATATATTTACGTCACTTTCTTCTGATACTGTTGTCATCGTAGCGACACAACCGCCACCACCACCACCGACAACAACAACAACAACAATGACATCACCACGACCACCACCAACAACAACAATGACATTAACAACATTAACGACAACGTTAACAACGCTACCAACAATATCACTGCCAACAACAACAACAACAACAACACGACCAGCAACAACAGTATCACGTATTGTTGCAGGTAACTACGAACTGTTGCCATCACTGTTGCTGTTACTGCGAAAATAAAACTGTCGCAAATAATTCAGGAAGTACCATCTCACTAATCTTTTAACAGATATCAGTAAAAGTAACAAATATTCAATTATTACTTATGTTTACAAGTATGCTTCATCGCTAACACAGCGGATGCTGCAAAATTCCATCACTGTCAGGATGACCAGTGGTAGGTCGCACAGTTTTTATTACCTCTCTCTCTATCTTCTTCATCAACGTCTGCACCACTCACTGCCTTCATCTTCCATTAAATTATGAGAAAAAGAAAATATGTTGTTTTTATTGAAGAGAAAAAAAAACGATGGAATTTATGATTTAATTTAAATTAATAATGCATTTTTTTAAAATTTACATCTTAATGTTTGAACTCTTTAAGGCTACAAACTCAGGCCACAATGTTTCAATGTTCAGATTTTTTGAGGTGAGAGCTTGTCGGAAATCTCAAAGGATTTACAAGCAAAATTGCAAACTGAACAAATGCAACCTTTACCATCATCGCTACCTGTCAAAATTACCACCTATCGTCAACCACCATTTCTTGTTTTAAAAACTCATCGGGAAGTTCAAAGTGAGGAAATAGTGAATCCGTTGAAAATTGTGGGCATTTCCCAACAGACTACCACTCCATCACCATGGTTAGCAATTAAAATATTTTAACAAAAATCGGATTAAATTTAGAGCTACAATGCAGAATCGATAACGCGTTAATTTTCAAGCAGCTGTTAAAATGATTCAGCAGCAAAACGGATTTCAGAAATTTGAATCTAACATTCAAAAGTGCATATATTAGTCTGTTACAAGAAAAGTTCTTGAATGTCTTCCGCAATAATTTGTCAATGAAAACAAAATGAGAAATTAACACTTCTTCGTCTATAAAAAAAGGTGTAATTTTAGGGTCAGAAGATCAGAGTTTACTTTAGTAACAGCTTTACTGGACATTGGAAGAGGTGATTGGTGGGAGTATCGTCGCCCATTGGAAATTTATTATGACTTTCTGGAAAATTTGCTAAAATTAAAAGTTAATTTAGTCATTTTTGTTGATCAGAAAAGCGTCAGGCATGTTTACACTCGCAGGAAATTACATCGATTGGAACACATTACTAAAGTAAGTCTCACTTTAGATTTTGCTATACTCTAACAAAGGATACAAACGCCTATGTAGATTAAAAAATGAATATATTTGATATTTTCACAACTAATTCATAAAAAATGCACAGTTTGATTAATGCCACTCAGCTCAGGTGACAAATGCGCCTATCTATCCGAAGACCAGTAGAAATCATAATATTCTGAACCTTTCAGATAATTCCAATTACTTTGGCTGAACTTCCTCTTCATCGGTACATGAAAGCTGCAATGGACGTGATAGCAGATGAACGAAGCGGTAAACGTTGGGATGAGCGGTGGGATCGCTCGATGAGTTCACATCCGGAGGGGAAAAGTGCAAAATATGACATATTGGTGAACTCCAAGTCATACTTCTTATACAACGCTTCGGTAAATCTCTCAAAACAACTGAAACTTTGTAAAAATATGACAATCTCTTCATCTATTTCATTCGACATGTGTAGAGATGTTTTGAAATTTGAATAAATGTTAAATAAAATGAAATAAGCATGCTAAAATAAAAATGTCAGGAATTGTTATGAAGTAGACAACGTAAGACGTGATGTTTTCATTGTAAATTAATTTAGAGAAGTAATCCATTCAAGAGTGAATTTTTTGCATGGTTGGATGCGGGTTACGCACATGGCAATCAGTCCGTATTTCCACCATCATTTCATTGGCAGCCTAATTTAGTGCCACGGAAAATTTCCCTCATTAAGGTAAAGGTATCATTCAATTTCATTCTCATTCCCTAAGTGTGAGCTTATGCAGCGATTCAATAGAGGATTCTTATGACAAAAAACAAGGATGACGAGGATGTTTACTAGTGGTCGATGAGTACGAGAGGTTAATATCCACGATTTAACAAAATACATGAAGGACATCTCGTAACAACAGAGTAATCGAGTGGTAGCGATTTATTTACTTAATACTATTCAGATTTAAATTCAAAGGTTTACTGATATCACATCAGTTAACAAACTGTTTTACGACTTCCATAGGAAAGATTCAGTTCGTAATGACGATGAAGCAGCATGTGAATCCTCTTTAAAACGGTATAATTCATATTTAATCTTGTTATAACCAAATGCGTTGTTTGAAACTAGCAAATATTCTGGAAATATGTAATTTGAGGTGACACCATGGTACGACAGTATATCTCGATATACGCTTACCGATTTATATCGCAAGAACTGGGCTGTAATAAGCGGTGGTTTCCTCGGTGGTGATATCTATTCGATAAATCGCTTCCATCATCTATTCCATCGTACAGTCGTTGGCCTAATTTACCGAAAATACGTCGATGATGATCAGGTGAGTTCGTTATTATCGTACTTTAAAATATACAACAACTTGTGCATTTTCATTTCAAATCAATCTTTTTGTCCACAAATCTGTTATTAAAAGGATCTCTGAAGTTTTAATGAACTGAAAAACAGGTGTTCTTAAGTCTAATGAATATATCAGAAGCATATATTCATTTACCTCTTAACACTCGTTTCAGACAACTCTCGTATTGATCATCCAGCGGCATCCAACACTGTTCAATGTGATACATGGAGATTGGTTCGATGCATTCTATTTATTTCCTTAATTGACATTTATACTTTCCGTTGTATTGTTTCTCACTATACAGAAAGAGGCTTTCTTAAGATAAATTCATTGAGAATCTACTGATGCAAAATATTCACAAGGAAAATTAGATACGTTAAGTTTCCTTGTTAACTGTCGGTTACATTTGTCCTTATACTTGCTGTTAGTCATGGAAGAATTGCATTACTATACTCTTTAATTTACACTTTTAAATTCCTACTGTGTTCAAACCTAGGCATATTCGACTTTTGTATGTGTTAAAAGAGTTTTAGGTGGTGGCATATGTACGACACAGTGTTGTTTTTTTTGGAGCTTTGATTTTATTCTGTTATTGTTCTTACTTGTTCATCCTAATTTGTTTCTTACAGTAATACTCAGCGATAGCAGAAATGAAATAAGTTGAAGAAAAATTTCAATTTATGATATCGAAAGACCTAAATAACTAATTACTTCCTAAATTTGACATCAGAAGCGAAATTCAGAACTAAGTGAACAAAAGATAGACTATTAGGATGAATAGCGAAGCGGATAATTTACTCATTAGCATTCCAATTTATTTTCCATATATCATTTCATCAGTGAGTTTGATGTTTACTGCCTTTTCTTCTTTTGCAATGCCAATTTCATCTGCCATTTGTCAAGTCATTCAAAATATGTGCTGTATGTAATATATGTTTATATGAAATCTGAATTTGTGCTATTAAAATGTTCTCACTCACGTAACTTATTACATAAAGCTTAGAGAGTTATTTAGCTGATTCTTATTTTTTGCTACCGCACTTCAATGTCTAAATTACAGTAAACTAATTCACATGCAAATGTTTTTAGTCTGAAAGCTAACTTTATGTTCAGTAAAGCAGGTTTCCTTCATACAGCCGTTTTTTCCATATCTATCCTTTATTTGATAAGATTTTGTCACATTATATTATATTTGTTATAAATTACTCCTACTCTTAGGCACATTAGAGTTATGTATAAAACAAGGTAAGCGTTAATGCAGTAGCGTTCCGTTCCTAAACGGAACAGCCTCGCCATCAACATTCTTAAACCGCTACGAAAACAAATGCTCCAATATCATGAATACATGCGTAGAAGTTAATACACAAAACAAGCTGCAAAAGTGAATTATTCAAAAGAAATTTATTGTCGTTTATAACAAAATTAAGTAACTACAAAGCATTTATACCTGTTTTGAACTGCTAGCAACAATAAACTGCCAAGATTTTCCTTCTGTCTCACTTCGTACAGATTCAGTGTCATCAGGCAGCAGAAGTAGCAAAGAGTACCACAAGGAAATCAAAATTTTGTAAACCGCAAAACATAAAGCATATCTATATTCATTCCGAATCACTCTCTGGCTCTGTCTTTATTCCGGAGGTATCTAAGTCGTCCTCTGTTTCAGATTTAACTGCCACCTGATCATCGGATAACCAATCTTTTGTATCATCTACCTCGCCCTGAATGAAGTACCTAGTTGAAATGAAGCTTCAAGTCCCCAACTTTTGTCCCCGAATTCACATCAACGGCATATAGATGTTCGAAAACAGATACTTAACTATTTTTGATTCCATCAGTTTCTTCTTGAAGTTCTCTGCGGAAACGCCGTGCAACCGGCGTTTCTTGCTTGTCATACTTGCTACCGATGCATCATTTAGTTCTTTTTGTCGTTCAGCCACTGCGTTAAATAGTTGGACAACACCTCTGTAATCAAGTATTTTCCTAAGTCAATCGAAATGGACCACTATCAAGATAATATTTCTCAATTAAATGTGGCTGCACTATTAAGAGGAAACGCATTATATTTGATGGGCTCGTGTTCCGGCAATATATCTTAAAGATCGCGACACTCTACTAGATGCATATTTTACTCAAGGCAATAAGCTTACAACGACTAAGAAAAAACACTGTATACAATTTCTTGATCTGGAAGTATTCTTGGTTGACGCAAGATAATATTCCCCAATTAAAAAATCGTCGTACTAAGAAATGAATGCTTGCGGAGATGTACTAAATGCAACAAGCAATGAAAAAGCAAATGCATTGAATGAAAAATGAACTTCGTTGCAAGATGAACAAAATTGCGTTCTCGGTCTCGATCCAGCACCGGATCTGGTAATACTATGCCCATTCGATCTCGTTCATGTTTCGCTGCATGTTCTGCCCGTAACTCCCGTTTCGTACGTTTTAACTTCTATGAATTATAAAAAATTTAATGCCACACATAACATACTTATTCTTAACTTCCCAAATTTTCTAAATAAATTAAAGGGAATAAAAATAGATCACATAGAAAAGATTACTTCTGCTACAACTATTCCCCAATAATCTTGAAAAATAAGTTGATATACGTCAGCTACTACCCTCTACAAAGCCTTAAATCCTCGAAAATTTCAATGAAGTAACGGACTTTCTGCTGTTTGCCATTTTCAAAATAAACTATCTTCTGATCGTCTGTATTTTTCTGTGTTACGAGAGCATCTGAAAGAGATAAAATCATTACCGAAAGAATGCTAATAACAATAAATATGAAAAGAATTTGATAAGTGGAAATTTAACAAACAGTAGAAAAACAATGCATATTCACGATTAATCGAACCATCATCTGAGGTTGAGGAGGAACTTTCGCCAGTACTGGAACATAATTCCCTCACATCTAATTGATCCATTTTAATGCCTGACCACGTCACATAAAACTCTTGTGATATCCAGATGGAGAATTACTGAACCGTCAATAACAGAAACGCTGCGAAGCTAAAATACCTAAGCGCGGATTGCTTGTCTACAAATTCCGCATCTCACAGCAACACTGTGCTGCAACAGGTCTACTCACGTTAGCCTTCCATGAAAACTGTGATCTCACGCTAAGGGGGAAAGTAAAAAGTGTGAGGGTGTATGATCCACTGCGGTGCATTATTGCTAGAATTTCTTGAAGTCCTATATGAGATTTTCCAGGAAAATTGAATTAGGATGAGTTCTATGTATTTAAATGTACTGAGATATCTTCTGTATCGAAGCTGAATGTTCGTACCGTAGCTTACTGTTATGTCACTTCTCGTATAGTACCGGACAGGTGGTTGTGGATGATGGATTTCGATTTAAATCTTGTAATTCAGTTGCTCTCCTCTTTGTATACTCTTTGTGAGCTTTAAACTGAGTGGAATTGTTCTAAATGTTCGACATAACTGAATTATTAATTGCAGTTGCTCAAATGAAAGGAAAAAGTATAATGCGTTGTTATGCATAATCGGATTAAAGATGTGAAGAGTGGCAGTGATGATAATGGTGGTATTGTTGAAGTAAAAGATAAGATTTGCTTCGATGGCATTGATATCGGAAAATATGCAAATTTTCGTACTTTATTCAACACCTTAAAGAAACGAAATGCATCATCTACAGATGCTGATCATACTCATCACTTAGTATCATCTCAACAGGAGAGGTATCAGTTAGGTTTCATTGTAATTACAGTGTCAAAAAGTTCCCAATTTTTAATTTTGGCAATTAGGGAAAGAACCAAAGAAGCAGTTGGTTAAAGGAAAGAATCCCAAGCAGCCATTTATTTGATGACCAAAAATGCAGGGAACTTTTCTAATACTAAATACGAACAAACATGTGAACATTCGGGAAACACGATATAGATTATAAGCAGGAGTTCATTAGCAATCGTTTTCAGAATTTACCCGATTAATTTAGACACCTTGCTAACACTCCTAAAAATCAAGGTGTTCCAACTTTTTATTAGAATCTGAAAATCGGATTTCTGTTAGTAAAAAGCTTTGATTTAAACTTTAGGAAGTTCTTTAAGTCAAAAAGACATCAAATTTTTTTCTGAAGATCTCAAAACTGTAATATAACATGAAATATGCCACATTCGTAAAAATAAATGTGAGTAGCTTAGTATTAAGCTACTTCCTTCAAGTTTTCCCATGCCTACTGATCAACTGTGCTTTCACTCTTCCAGTTCAACAGGCCTTTCCTGATTCTCGTGCTTACAGATCAGGGTGTAGAAGTGTATCCGTAGCAGAAGACTGTACACCAAGTATACCGTTCCAACAGTTAAATGTTACCAGTGAGAATTCAAATGACGAACGTATTGTCGAAAACTGTCAAGCATCCGATGAATTGCAACCTGGTACATGCTCAACTGTAATGGTATGCACCTCTTTTGGTATGAGAGCACAATAAATAAAGTTATTACTTTAGTTGTGATTAAACTTTTAACAAATTTATGCGGGATTTAGTCATCTTGTAGTAATCACAAAGGTTAGATTGCCATCCAATAATGCTAAGCAATTTAATAAATACACCACCATTTGGTAATCTGACTATCTCGCCAAATGAAAGTGTTCGAAATAGAACACTCAGTATTTGAAATTTAAAAATGATAAATGCAAAAATATTGTTTAACGAACACTGGATTCAAAAACACAACGATTAAGGAACAGTTCAATCATCTAACCTCCACTTTAAACTAACTCTAGTGTATTTATCTGTTTACAGATACCAACTAATTTTGTTCGCAAGAAGTTGCAGTTACAGGTCAATAAGCAAATTTGCTGCAAGGAAATGGCAACATTGAATGCAACATCAAAAACAAGGGAAATTCCATCCGCAGCTTTTGATTTGCTTCTAGACTGCAGCAAGAAGGAGATACAAATAGATAAGGACGAAGGCAATAAAGTGAGGACACATATATTTAATACAAAATATCGACGAAATCAAACTTGTGAAATTGTGAATAAACCTTATGCTTCTATTTTTCTCCTTCATTTCTGTATCACTTTTTTCTAATCTTTTTCGTCATATCATTCTTCATGCATTATTGCTGCTTAAGAATTATCTCAGCTAATGCGGTACACATGAGCTAGTATTTTCTCCAATAAATTGATTTATTCTTCCAACTTTTTTCACTAATTGGTCTTTTGTTTTGAATTTAATTGTTTTCGTGGACTGTGAATAGCAGCTTATAGCAAATTAAGATGGAGAATTACATATAGTCAACAAAAGCCAGAAGATCCGGTCTTTATGTGCCGGTAACTGAAGAAACTTAGTTGGACTGGCAATTCTTCACAGTGTTAATCCTGCCGTCAAACTGACCAACATGGGAATGAGGGAAGCGTAATCTAAATTGACTTACACTAATGCTAAAAATAGTCAACTATTGACAGATCTTCATTGGTTCCTCTTTTTTATGTATTTTGAAAATCTGCCTTGAGATGTCGTAATAGCTCAGAATTATTTGATGTGCTTTAGAATTTTTAAAATTTCTAATAGGATGGAGATTGAACCGCAATTAGGCGACTCTTGGCAAGCATTGTAAGTCTTTCCACATCATTTTTTCTTTGCATTTGTGAACATTCACGTTTGACATAAGGTGTTCGCAAAAGTGATCTTATGATGTTTTCCTTACAGTTAAACAGTTAAATGATGTAATTATTGCATGCAGAAGGTATGGCAGTTCTGTGATTTTTTTTTCTATTCATTCTGTTTACTTTATAGATTGTAAACGATACAGCACCACTTGTACGACCGCATCCCTTCAAGAACGGTACCGCCCGAAGTATTGAAACTACTCTGTTCGTTTAGTTTTTGAATTTACTTTCAAAAATAATGATGAATTTGGAAAATGGAGAGGAATAACGTATAGTACAATGCATAACAGTCAATGCACAACATTTCTCGTCAAATGATGAAATAGTGATTATTAATTAATCAAGTTGAAAAGGTTGAAATTTATTGATGCAGTCACATAATTTCGCCTTTTTAACTTTTTTGGCAGTGGCAGTACTACTCTCCCATTTACATTTCATTAATTTACTATAAATTGTCAGTATTGCCTTTACGAAGAGTAAAAAGCAGAGCACACAGGAAAACTACTACTATAGAGGTGGTTTTCTTTTGATTCAATAAAGCAAGCAACGAAATGGGTCGTTAATTATTTGTCGTACATATTGTAATTGTCGCTAATTATCAAAATCCAGAGGTAATTAAATGTCGATATACTTATTTTAAAGAACTGATGCATTTCAGAGCATCATCTGAGATACAGATGCCATCTTCTAGCTTGTTATTCCGTCGAACTTTTGAATTTCTAACACGGGAGAAAGAAGGAATTGGAAGGTACTATTTTTCTTTATTGTGTTTGTTTTTTTAACATCTAAGAAAGAAAATACGTGGAACTTATGTGTCGTTCTTGTGTAATCTCTAATGTTGTTATATCACTTATAATAAAGTAATGGATAAACAGGCTATTAAGTAAATCATTAGTTAATTGAATAAGAATTGTCATTATATAGCGAACGTGTTGTGTCATTTCTTTGCTGGGTGATTTCTTGATAGTGATAAAATTTTTTTTAATTGATTAATTTGCTTGCCATAAAAATAACCACTTTCTGGAAACACGAAGGCGGTTTAAAAGTTGAGAGAGAAGTACGACGAATAGCCAGCTTCCCATTATTATTCTTCCAATCTCTTCATTTCATCAACTTTCAAAAATTCATTCTTTTTTCTACCTTTTTTCGAACCTTTTATTGACATGGTAATCTACTATATGAGCTTTGAAATAACGGATAAACTGAATTGAGTCATGGAATGACTTTCCTCGAAAGCCTCAGTTAATCAAGAAGAGCTAGTCACAACAATTTAGTCTCAGTTATTCTGTCGGTTGCGTAATATCTCATTGAAAGGATTGGCAATTGTGTTGACTGATTTTAATTTCTAGCAATGCTTAAATGAAGCTATTTTAAATGTTCGAATATCTTCTCGTGTTGGATTTTATGAATTTTTTGACTTCTTAATTTCGTCTCATTTTTTACTATTGACCTTTCATTTGTTTTCATAAAGGTTATAATTAAAAATAAGGCCCATTATTTAGCTCACTATTGTAATTATAAAATATTTTTATATAACATTTCTAAGGATAAATGAATAAAAAAGTAGAGCAACATTTAATCACTTTTGCTTAGCGTAAAATTTTAATGAAGGATCGACAAGGGTCCAGTGGGGCGAAGTTTGTCTTTTGATGATGCATACACGGTAACGAAGGGGAAATGCCTTGTACGAAACACAGGTTTAGATATTAAACCCTTAGTCGTGCTAGATGGTGAACGCACGGATCCCAATTTGAGGTCTATTTAATGATTTTTTTTCAACTAAATTATTTAGGTCTAGGTTCTTTACAAATTCTAATTTGTAGTTTAACTATTTTTAATCTCTCTAATTTCGAGTCATTTCAACTTTTTGAGAGAAAGAGAGAGAGAGAGATAAGTAATTCCCATGATTCAGAGAAAAGAGATAAGTAATTCCCATAATTCAATCTTTATTTATGGATTGTATCGTCAAAAGATATCGGTAAAAGCAAAAATTAGATTACAGGCGAACAGCGGAAAGTGATAACAGTAGCTCTAAGCTAGTTAGCAAGAAAGAAGTATGTTTTAACGAAGTAAGTTTTTGCAAGTTGTTTCATTTAGTTCCAGTTATTCCGTGACATTTTAAGTTACACATTATTCTCGGGAAAATCCAAAGAATCTTTCAAAAGAGTGGTTATTCCTGAGCCATGACTTTACTTGTGCAGCTGTACATCAGGGATTGGTCAAGAATAAATTCAGTGAAGGCAGAGGGACTTTAGTCAATTTTTTTCAGGGAGTTGAGAGTCATATTAATGCAGATAAGTTACAAGAAATCAGCACTTTGCGTAATATTAACAAAGTTGTAAGTTTTCATTGATTTCCTTTATGTTCGTACTTTGTCATCCTACCTGAGCATTTTCTTTTTTGTTTTATTCGGTGCATCATGGATCGTTGTCTTAGGATGAATTGTGGAATTATTGGCGTTTCTTTGGTTTTACTTTTAACAATTGCGTTTTGTTGCTAAATGATTCCTTATGTTGCAAGCGAATTTTCAGCTAGCTAGAAAACTGGCTAAAACAGAACGGATAGCACAGTTGCTTCAGATACAGCTCAAATTTTACGATAAAACAAATGACGCTAAGTTCGCATGCAGATTGGCTGGTAAGGTTGCGGTTTAGCTAACTGCTTTTATAATTTATTCAAACTTCTCTATAAACTGAATTGTCGGTTTATCAAGATTAATAGAGTTGATTGATTTTTTGTTAAATATCAGTTTTATTTCGAAATTCATGCTAACTTTCTGACTTATGTTTTTACTTGAAGTAATACGGTTGAACAAAACGAGTATCATTGCGCGGTTTGCGATTATTTCATTTCACTAGTAACAATCTTTGTTATAGATATCATCGATCGTCTGAAATTATTGCTGCCTAACGATCAATTTCGTGATAAAGCTTTACAGGTTAGCGGCATTTATTCGTACTAAAATGGTCAACTTTGTGTTCATAATGTTTCTTTTGTAGGTTTTGAATTCTGTGAATCCATCCATTGGCGTTAACGATGAAAAGTCTGTATTTCTGGATAATTTATTGAAAGAAATTGAGTACGACAAACGAAAATGTTGTGAAAAATTAGTTGAATATGTTCGCAAGCATCCGCCCCTTCTTATGGAATTGCAAAATCAGGCAAACGAAGTAAGAATTTGCTTGTTGAATTTATATAATATCCCGTGTTTTCACGTACTCACTATTTAAGAATTATTTAGCTGTCTTACAATACAGATATCTTCTACGCATTTTGTAAAAGAAACCATAGTCGTGCTGTCATAAGCAGTACAAACCTTTTACACATGTGTTGTGGCAATGAATTGATTTATGTAGTATTAAAATCTTCAATTAAAAGACAAATTCTTGTAACATGGTTCCTGTTGTAGTCTTGGACTGCCTTATTAGGTCTTATCCACTAACTTAAGAGAAAAAAAGGAAATCTTTTACTGTTACAAATTCTTGTCGTAGCGTAATGACTGTTTTACTTGGTCAACAACATAACTCTTCATTAACCACCTTTTATAATGCTTATATTAGTGTAACGAAACTATAATATCTAATAAAAAAATTTTGACTGCCTTCAGTAAAAATCTGTTGCTGCTGTTATCATTTAATCAGATTTAATAGAAGGTGCAACAAATTCTTTCATGGGACATATACCGGTTTAGCAATCTTTTGTGAAATTTTGAAAAATATCTATTTATTCGATGCAGAGGGTAGGAGAGTAGACAAGAAGATTTTTATCTTCAGCACATAACAAAAATGTTTTCTCATCTCTGTTTACATTGCTTTCAGTTTATAGAAGGTGTGGATTTTATCTGCTAACATTATGATTGTCTCATCTCACTACGCTTTGGTGTTCATTTGAGGAAGTTTTTTCTGTTGTGGATGGAGAAGAGTCAGTATGAAAAAAGCTGAAAATCGGTGTAGGTCAATTAAGTTTCACACTCTTCCCTTAGATATTTGTACGTGTGTTTGTCCAAGTGTCATGTAAGATATCAGTAGCAACTATTTCTCTCTGTATATATGTGTCATTTTTCTTTGATCGCTGGTATCTCGTTGCCTTGAAGCTTTTTCATATTATCACTATGCTGCTTCTATGTGATGCTTTCTGTGAAACTCATTTAAAGGAAATCAAGCGGCCGTTATTTTTTGGGTCCATGTTGGGAGCTCTGTAATCACTATAGAAGTTTGTATGCTAAAAATGCCCTAACGAATAAGCAGTTGTTTCTGATGCGGAGAGTTTATATTCAAATATTAACTGCTATGTGAAGCATGAAATGTTTTTGATTAGTGAAGTATTCCAGTTTTCAGTTTTCAGTTGTTCCCTCTAGTTGTGCAATCATCTGCGTGATTGTCTCATTAACAGGATTGCTTTTTTTTTGCGAAGATCATGCTGTGTGTTTAACCTGTCCACGAAACTATCGAGAAGAGTTTCTAAATTTTTGTTATTCAATGAGGAGCAAGTCGAGAGAATACTATTTCTCCATTGTTTATTATATGATCTGCATGTTTACTGGTGAAAATCGACACCATTTAATTACTGTCTTCTCTCTAATAACTAGATTGTTTATGAATGGCTGAGGGTTTTTCACCCGCATACTTTCGAATAAAGTTTTATTGCTTTTTTCTCATGTTACTCTATTAAAGTGATTTTGCTTCTAAATCTTGAAATTACCACAACCGCAGAGTTGCTATGCCTATTTATATTGGCTTTTTAAAATAGTTGGATAGCTTCAAGAAGGACCAATAATTAACTGATACTTCATTCCCTTTTTCTCAGTGTTGGTGTTGATGTACTGGCATTTGAATATCGTGTGGTTAGGTTAGGTTCAACGCCTATAACGCTAAGCAGTAACAGAAGCGTCTTATGTCTTGTAGCGTCCTGTAATTCACATATTAATTAGGATATAGCTTATAGACAAGAATGGCAGAGCGGTTGTATTGCGAGTTTAAATTTATTATCCACATGTGTGGATGGTCATGAAAACATTCACCTATGAGTAAGGAGAGAAGGAGGAGGGAGTAAACTGGTAAAGTTATTGCACTTAACAACCATAAGCTACCTATTAGTTGTCGAATGTCAAAAGAGTCGTACGGTCCTAAAAAGTCTTAGCTATTGCATGTAGTCCTAGCTACTGCTATACTGCTTAAATATGATAACAGGAATGGAAAAGAAAATATCGGTATGAAGTTGATATGTATCTTTCTACGTTTAAGATTTTGGCAAAAACCTATTTTGCCGTCATTCCGACGAAGTCAATTAGAGTTGCAAGATGAATCCCGAGGAGGAAGAATAATGAAATGAATCGTACCTTTTTTTTATTGTCTTTTTCTTTGGGACCACTTAAATAATACTCTGATGTCAAGAGTACTTAATCCCAACTAAAACGTTATTCTCACAAAGTACTATTTGTTCTCAAATTTTCTGGAAGTAATTAAAAAATCTGGTTCCCAAGTCTGTTGCTTTTTACACCATTTAAAATCGGTGTTAAACTGGTACACACATACAACTATATAAGTGTTGTGACAGTCATTGTTTAACACAATTTATCTTTATTTAGTTTTATTCGTTGTGTTGTTTGATGTTGTACTTCTGCTACGACACTTTAGAAATTATATTTTTCTGATATTATATCCTCATGTCCCATATCGACTTATTTGAAGCAATTATTGCACTTAGTTTTAATTGAAAAATACATTATATTTTCTTATAGGTAGATTTAGAAGTTAAAACCCAAGAATCCTCCTCTCGTTTACCGTTTCCTTCCTGGATACATATTTAAAACTTGAGGATATGTGCCAAGGAGCATTTATAATTTTCCTTCTGTTTTAGAAGCAATTTACAATTTAATATTCTTTAGATTGATTTCAATTTTGTAATAAATATTTGCGAAATGAGACATTCACATCTCATTTCCCAGGCGCCTTTTTCTATCATTGCACAGTTCCAGGCTAAAGTGTGCATTAATGCAAAACTTTTAGATCTTCCACAAAATTGATTCCCTGCCTTTATTACTTCCTTTGATCTTAACTTACCTTGTTCATGTTATCATTTTTCATCTTCAGCCACAAATTGTAATATAATTCTTTTTAACAGAGCTCATATCTTGCAGATGAGAGATAACGTTGAGCATGAAATGATGATGAAAACTACTCCAAATGGGAATATAATTGATGGAAGCTGCGAAAATCATCAATGTCAGGTGAAGTGATAGTTTTCTAACGAAATAACTTTTATATCTGAAATGGATATTTTGATTTCAATTTAATTTAAATAGTTTCTTGAAATTTTCGAGTAGCAGAATGCATCTTGGGAACTTCAGTTATCTAATTTTTTTTAACATTTCATTCTAATTCAATTTATCCTTTATTATCATGTCAATACAGATCACATCATTGGAAGCAAATTTGATGCTGCACCGCGAACAGTTAGCAATGAAAGATGTTCAACTTCGAAAACTTGAAGAGGAAATTGGAAATGCGCATCGATGCGTGAGATTATTTTTAATTTAATTTTTTCTTTCAAATTTTTGGAATTAAGATGTTACACGAGTTCAAACATTAGTGATCGATCACGTATGGATGGCATCAATATACATAATGTGTACTACCCCTAATTATGTACATCTAATGATAACTAAGGTTTTTTACACCATTTCGCACTATTTTCAAAATTTTCTTGTAGAATCAGCAGTTAAATGCGAAACTTGGCTCAATGGTTGCTACGAATGGCATCAATTTCCTAAATCAGGAAAAGGAACTCAAAGTAAGCTTAAATGTTCGCATAATCTGGGAAATTGGATAGGTACGATTGTTGAAGTAATGAAATTAGAATCGCGGTACCGTTTGATAGTACCATGTCTCATTGTTTAAACATCGCTGTTCCTAATTCGCTTTGTATTTTAGGGGAGAGGGGAGTGCAGGTAGGCATGTAGTGCTGTGTTGTGAAATAGAAAGGTGTGTTAATTTTCTTTTTGGTTGCGTTTTTAGAATTGCGAGAATTATTGCATTTAAAAGTACAGTCTGCGGCAAGTTTTTTTGATCTGAAAGTTGTTATTGTAAGAACTGCAACAGTGATATTTGTAGAAATCAGTTTTTTTTCGAAGCTTAGATGAAACATAACGCTTGAGCATTTAAGTAAGGTTTATTGATCACTAAATATCCGAAATATTTTAGACTTCTCTTTTCCACTGAGTATACTTTAGTGGTTTGTGAATATTCATTTTCCATTCAATCTTTATAAATACAGAATTATCATAAACACATAAAGTTTGATCATTTGATCAGTAGAAGGTTCAAATTTCATTCCTTTTTAACTGCTGCCGTGTGCACAAATTCGATACAATGAACTCTTTGATCACCTCAAAATTAATGGAGTCAATGGCGCAGTTTTCACTTATTTTGATTGGAAAAAAAACTTATTTTGATTGGAAAAAAAACTTATTTTGAAAAAAAAAAAACTTATTTTGATTGGAGTATCGATTTTTTAAGTAGGTTGCTCTAAAAACTACACCTGTTCTAGGATGTGAGTAACCTTGCACCATATTTGTTTTGCCCAAATTACATCTTCATCTAATTTACTGCTGATGATACGTTCAAAACCTGAAATACACTAAATTCAGGACCTAGCTAGTCATAAAGACCATAGGATTTCCCTAGTTTCCGAAAGTATGTCTCAAAATGAGTTTTTGTTGAAATTGATTTAAAATTATTCGGTATTGTCAAATTTCACTGAATATTTCTTCATTCATTCATAAATAATAAGATAAATCCTTGAAAGTGGATATTTTTTCATCCCCGACGGCAGTATTGTGATAACAGTTTACAAAATGAATTGAAATGGAAGTCCTTGATGGAATGGTTAAGAAGATGAAACACATGATGTTGAAATATAGCTATTTTTTTTTAAATAATTATATATTTTTCATACTAAAAAATTTGATGAATTAAAATTTCAAGGTATAAATGGACGAACTAAAAATTCAACTCTTCAGGAAAAACTACATTGAGTTACCTTTATTAAAAGCAAGCCACAAAGTTCGTGGACTTTCACCAAGAGTACAGCATAGATAACAGTACGAGTCGAATCTATCAGTTAGCTCTGCTAATCCATAATTGTTATCATATGCAGCTATTATTTTGTCCATTGCCTGTATATGGTAATAGATCGTTATGATAAATTATTAGCTTGCATTATCGCAAAAAAATATTCCGGATTCATTAAGAACTCTGTGGTAGTAGTAGAGTTGTAAGACTTGATAAGCAGCTTAATAATGCTTGAAATATTACTGGAATAAATTAGTTACCAAAGTTCCATAATTAATTTCCAATCTTTAATCAGACAAACTTACATCGATGGTTTGGTCGGCAATTTCTTTCAATTTTCGTATGTACTTGTTTGTTTTGGGTTTCTTCTGGCAGTAATGTTGGAGTGCTTCGTACAGCTATAACTACTCTCCCTCAAATTCTAGCTTTTTTTTTCAAACTTTGTTACAATAAGCAGGATGAAATGTGATGGTAAAGTCTTGATGATTTCGATATTATTGTATTCATTTCATTTGTTCGCTGTATTTTTCAGTTTTTTCGGGTAGAAGAGTGAGGACTTGCTTACACCTAGATATCACCACTAACCAGAGTACTACACTTTCTGGTACTTCCATCCTCTTCCGTATATTTTGCTTGAATTTGACGCCAAATGGTTGTTAAAGTCTCCACTTCATTTTTTGATAAGCATTTTCGGAGGTAATTTTGTCGTTGAGTTGCAAGTCCATCGTTAAAATGTATTTGAATTTCCTCGAAGAACTTAAAGTAATGCAGTTGATTATTGAAAATTTTTAGTACGTTTTCCACCAGAAGAAGCAGACAGTTCGCAAAGCTAAATAAATACGTTGCATTTTCTAACAGTCGCAGAAGATTATAATTTCAGAATACTTCAAGGATAGCTTTTGTGACGTTTGCTTCGGTAATATTTTAAATAGCTGTAAAATAAATGTTTATATGCTACATGAGAATACAGTCAACGATTATTATACTGCGTAAGTTTTTGAGTGAACTTGAGAGAGATTAATTTGTAGTATTAACTTACCGTTTGCCAACTTTGCACTTGCTTCTCATTCATGCTATCACTGTCTACTTCATGTAAAGCCATCATCATCGACTTACATATTACCTGTAACAGACATCCGTCCAGAGGAAGCTGTGCGTTTAAAGGATGGATTTGAGAATCTTGCCAATTTCTGATGGTAAGCAAACTAAGAGGACTAGCTAAGTAATAATATTCAGATCAAACATGGTGAGACTGTGCATTCTTGCATTTCGGTTCTTATAGTTACGGTCCTCATTACTCTTCTCCACTTTTCGTATTCTTTTTTTTTGCAAGTAAAGTTACGTTCGTCCATTTTACTGATTGACGTTTTCGCATTTTTTAACTACTGATTGCCGACGTCTAATTAGAAATTTAAACTTTTCCTCAGTATGTGGTTCGTAAACGTTGTAGAAGAAGTGTCGAGCTCCGATGTTACGAATGAATTTGCTCATATCACGTGGCTCATCTACCGTTTCCATGATCGTTTTCAGTGCTGCTTGGAAACAGCTACAGTAATGGCTGAAATATCCATTTGTTTTTGGCAGCTTTTGGCAAACATAATAAGATAGAAAGGGATAGCTAGGTTAGTCTTTATCTCCGTTTACGATCTGTTAAAGTTAGGTAAACCAACTTGAATCGTTTGTCGTTGTAGAGCCTTTCTTTTTCGTAATTTCTTCCAAAGCTCCAAAGTAGTGCTATCGATTCGAATTTTTCGATTACATGGGCAATTGTTAATTGGATTACACTGAACTATAAAAAATACAATTTAAAAATTTTGCATTTACTAATAAAGTATTATTCGTAATTAAATTACACTAGTATGGGTAATTATCCGCACTATGAACAATTTCGAAGTAACCCAATAATGTTAGCTATATTGTCCCAAGAAATCTAGACTTTCAGCTGAACAATTTAAATAAAAAGTGATGTAATGCGATTTATTACTACTTGTAAGTTAAATTTAGCAAGTTGTATCCAATGACATCGTGCTTGTTGTAAGTGAGTAAATGATATGATCACTTCTTCTTCTTTTGGCATATCGGCGTTGTTAATTTCCTTTTTATTCTTCTGTAAAAATCAATCATCTCGTACTGATCTGCGTTAACATATTTATTTGGCTTTAAGATTTTTATTGCTGATCTTTACAGAATCATATATTTTATGAAAGTTTTCAACTGCAATATTGTTAGATACAAAAAAATATATATATATATCACTTCGGCTAACCAAATATACATAGGATGAAAGAAAATGTTATGCGAACTGCTAGGAAAGCAAAGGTTTAAGTTAATTTTATTAGTTTCATTGACGTATATTTATTTCTCCAATTGAATTATTTTCCACCGCTTACAGTGGAATGAGATAAGAGTGAGTTCTAGGAGTTTTTTTTTTTTTTTTATGTCTTTAGCAAATGCTTCTTATCTGATGACAGTATCGATTACAAAATTTTCTTTTCTTTTACTCATTAAGTTTTGTTAGGTAAATGGATGAACATGCAATATGAATTCAAAAAATTTCAAAGAAACAAACCGATTCTTTTGCTGCGAATTGTTTAACCGCAGAAATTGCATTTGCGAAAACTTCCTCAACTAGCTGAAATCCTAAATATGTTTAAGAAGTGATTATAAAAAATTCATACAAGCACGAAATTTAGATGAGTTAATTTTCAAGTAAAGCCAAAAAAATTTGTTTATATGTTTGTATAGAAAAAAATTGAGTTCGTTGTAAAACAAAAAAAATTTTATCGTTATTGATACGATTTTATTGTTCAATATAATTTGCAAAAAAAAGGAAATCTAGAGGAGGAGAATACAACAAAAATATTTGTTGAATGGTTCTTTTCCTTTTCTCTCTGAATATTAGTTGTAGATGAGCGACTGTTCAGAAAAGATGTTTTTTTTCCTACTAGGAATTTATAAAATTAATTTTAGAAAAAAGAGAGCAGGAACTTACCGGACCTACAACTTTTTCGTTTTCCATTTTTGTTTATGTTAGTCTGATCGTTATCCTTTGAAAGTTTTATACGAGGAGTGCATCCTATCTTCAATGATTAAGTTTTTAACATCTTAACTTCTTCATTAATTATTAAAATGAAATCGCACCTTTTAGATTGGATTTTTCCCTAGAAATTAGTTAAAACGAAGTTAGCGTGCTTAAGTAGTAGTAGCATAAATGCACTGCATTAGTAATTTTGTTTTATGAAAACATTACAAAAAAAATCCATATTTTTGCAACGAGTGATGAATTAAAAGTAAATTCTTCATATTTCAATATTTTTAACACGTCATCCACGTAAACTTGTCAATGACGTGCTGGCGTGCAACAATTGCCTAATTTAGAGCTTTGCAAAAATGCCTTTTGTTTCAATTGATGCTAATGAAATTTCACTGCAAACTAAGAGCGGTAATATCAGCTGACATTACGTAGGGAAATGGTAATTTTAAAGGTACATGTCAAAAGTTATATGTGAAAAAGCTTTAGTGTTTTAATTATAATTATTAGCATACTGATGAGTTGAAAACATGATTGCTGCAATTTTTATCTATCAATCTCGTTAACACCATGGATTATATTAATGCAACGATGAATTAGTTTGCATAATTTGATTAAAATTGTTCCACCTTTGATCGGCCTGTCTAGCACTCTCCATTCATCTAGTTCTTTGCTGTTAGGTGCATATTAGAGTAGCATTCACTTCTGTTCTGAGAATGTATTCGTTTGGTAAATTTTATTTTTTCGAAAAATATTCATGCTACTGAAGTTTTCAAATTTTTATCCATTTTTTTTCACTGATGGCACTTCTGAGTTTTGCAAAGATCGTGTAGAGATAGATGAAGAAGAAATACGATGAAAAGGCGGTTGCCGGTTTGAGCGGCATCGTTATCGTCGACGTTACCGCTATTGTCGTATTTTAAGGCTGTTTGCCTTACTGTGATTGCTATTTCGTTGACGAACGCTATGACCTGAAATGATGAGGAAGGCTTCGTTCGCGCTTCATTCTGCTTCAGCGATAGGTGGTAAGATCAGTCACCTTATCACCACTTCCGTTTCTTCCAAAAGCAATAGTTTCTTCAAATTTGCTTATGGGGTGGCGATAGGTGCACCATAATCGATTGCACTGTTGATCGTTTGCTTCTTCTTTCCACTCCCTCATCAATTCTCCCTGTTCGAATGTTCGAATGGAATGCTTGATGTTTAATTTGTTGATTCATCACAACCATCAAACCATTTTGCTAGTCAATATCAGCATGCACGAGGAATATTTCAATTCTCCCTCATAGCTTTCCTAAATGCTAGAAATTTCACTGTCTTCGTATTTTGGAAAAATTTTTTCTAAAAAAATAATTTATTGAATGTGTTCATCGGAAAATTCACCATATGAAAGAAAATATTATTATTAATTTTCCAGATAAAAAAAGAATCTTCCTAACATTAGCAACGAGTTAAACATTTGTTTTCTCCTTAATCGGAAGGAATCAGTGTAATCAGAAGTCTTTACATGTCCTTTTTTTTTTCTGTGAGCCGTTTTTTTTTTTAAACTTTTCAGTGCTAAATAAATCTTTAGGTCTAACATTTGAATTTGTTGAATTAATTTATCCTTATTACGATTACATTACAGAATATTTAAACTTTGATCTGGAAATTGTTTGTTTGTTCGCATGATCGACAAGTTTCTCAATTTTTTTGCTTCATTACAATGTAAATCGGCCAGTTGGAAGCAAAAGCACGTGAAGAACAAAAAACCACAAAACTGATATCTTTTAATTCTCAGAAATTCAAAGGTCACGTGCAATGGCAGCACATAGTTGATAATTAATCATTACTCGTCATTACAACCGTTATCATGTGAATTCCTCGAGAATTGCAGTTTTCCTTCTGAATCTTTGCCAATTCCCACCATCTTGTCAAATCTGAATTTTTTTTCGTTCTATGATTTGAAGGACATCTGAATGAATGGTCGGCAGTTTTCTACTGCAACATGATACTATTTTAGAATTCTCTTGGACATTTCCATTATGGATAGCAATAACATGGATAGAAGCAATTTTAGAAAATTTGCAAGTTGGAAATATTTTGTTGTAATGTCGAAAAGAGTTAGATTCTGTGATTTCATTTTATCACGTATTCAGGAATAAATCTGTATATTCAGCATTTTTTTTGCTTTCTTATATCATATCAGAAGAGAAGCCTGGAAGGATATTTCAGTGTTTGGATAGGCTCTTTCGTTATTGCTGTAACGATTTTGAATCGAAATTATAAGAGGCATACTCCAAATCGGATGCTCGTATGGTCTAATACATTCAAGAATGTTCATCAAATTGTTTATTTTAGAGAAGGAAAAAGAGAAATTTAAGTTTGTGTCGGCGCTACCGTTGGAAGTAATGAGTGCACAGCAATGATTATTCCTACTTTAAGGTCATCTATCTTATACACCATCGTTAGTTTCTTCTAAAATGACGCTATGTACGATTGTTAATCCTCTGCAATGGTAATTTTCTCGAATCACTTGTAAGCAACTATTAACTCTCAAATTTTTTTATTGAAATTTTAAATGTTCTTCTGTTCACGTTAAGTCACTTCACTTCACTTCAACTTCAAATCATCCATTCACAAAGAGATTTAAGTATTATTAACCTTAGTGCTCGATGAACCATTGAAGAAATTCTCATTGAATAGAGGCAGGTATCTGTCGCATGAGTAAAATATAGGAGATGTGCGCTGATTAACTGATTCGCTCTATTGATAATGGAGAAGTGTGAATGGAAGAGTTTGTATGTTTTGGGCGAAGAACGAGCAGATCTTTGTTGCATTTACATATTGTCATATCGAGGAGCTCGTTAGCTGAAGCACCATTCTCCATTTTTGTAACTTTTCCAGTACAGTACAGGTAGATAGATGTGCCGTGGTTTCCAATAATGAGAGCCTATCTAGTTTACCTGTGCAGTGCAGGAGGAATGCAACTGTAAACGACTTGTTGTGAGAATTAAGAAAAAGAGACGGAGTGCCATTTAAAACTTGTTTTTCAGTTTTTCTCATTCCTACAAGACAGCGTCGCGTATCTCAAATAGCCTCGTCCATAGTGAAGGGCATCGGATGGTGAGAAGCTATTATTGCTGCTACGTTATTTCTTACTTCCCTCCGTCATTGGCATCTACAATATTTGCATAATTTTCCCTCATAATATCTTACCAACGATTGTATCTTCCTCTCAACTATCATTGCAGTTTCCACTTGTAATGTTACCAAAAAAAGAGGGCGAAGAGCTTCCGTTTGACTTTTCTTCGTCGAAATTCTGCAATATCAAATTTTTTTTTGAAGAAATTATTAGTAGTTTCCAACGTTCAGCTCTGATAAATATTTTTGCAAAATTCTCATACTTCAAACACTTCCTTTTTCTGTATTTTTTTCGCTTCTTGCACGTACACATTGTATGTTTTTTAAAATATTTTTTAAGAGAAATTTTGCTATATTTTAAGTTTCATTTCAAAATATGCATTTATATACTGGTCTTTTTTTTTGAATTAAATGAAAAAATAGGTCAGACAAATAAGGTTTTGAAGCAATTTGAAAATTCCACAACTTTCGCTCCCTGTTATCTCTGCTCTTCTTCTATATGCAATGTCAAAAATAATGATTGTCAGAAGTGGGCACATTACCGGCTACTTTTTTGGATTACTGCAAAATATTTTTCTGTAATGAAATCTAGTTACGTCAAAAGAAGTTAATTAACCTAACTTTCGGTAATGTTGCAACTTGTAAGAGTGATTGGGCAGTTTTTGAATTAAAATGCCGATATTCTTGTAGTTTTTAAAACTGCATTGCTTTGTGAGTGGAATTCGAACGTCGTCATCATCCTAAAAAGACAGCAAAAAATTGAGAATGCAATTGCATAGTTTTTTTCGGTTGTTTATTGAATTGATTGCCATTTTAAAGCATAGTAATCAAATATTATTTTGTAACAGAAAAAAGGACTCATTTCGAAAAGGTACCGCTTTTTGGAAAAATTTAAAATATCAATCAGCCAAGTATTTTAGTGAATAATTTATATTGATCTTGTTGGACCATAGATCGAATGCTGTAATCTATGTGATTGTTTTTAGAAGTGAAATAATTCATCCAATATTTTGTTTCATACGTTTGCAATACAACAGGTTTAGGCATTATTGTATTTTATTTAATCAATGAGCGAATAAATAAAAAGTATTTCGACGAAAAATATTTTGGATTGAATGTAACTAATATCGAAATGTTACAGGTAATAGATTATCCTCTAAGCTTCAACAACTAAATACAGAAGGTGTTAGCATGAATGATGATGCGGACGGGTTAGAAGTGCGTTAGTTCAATGATTTGTGATTAGCATATATGTGTATTGCTTTAGCATTCATTATTCAAATTGCATTTCTGTTACATTACTCATTCCGTACCTGATCTAAAATATGCTTAATTTTTTTCATTGGTTTGTGAGAGAAAAGGTAAAGGAGTATTTTTAAAAGAAAATCAATAAATTGTATTTATTGATGGATTATTGATTGAGATGTTGCTAGGTTCAGTGACCGTTGTTTGATGAAGTAGTATTACTGATGATAATATGCTCCATTTCACACTTCAAAATGAGCTAACCATCTTTGGAGAGTCGAAAAGCAATAAGAGAGACTTTGTTGATCATCATTACTTTGATTTGAAGATCCTTACTTGCTGGAATACAAGTAGTTGAATGATAAAATAAATACTTATTCACTTACTATATGATAGATAATGGGATAAAATTGAATTTCTTTTAAAAGCGAATGCAGATAGATATTTCTACTATAAAAATCAGTGCAAAATCCAATTATTTTTAACTAACATGCAGAGCAAAGCATACGAAAAGATCAATTCTCCCGGAAATTCTTTCAAAAACTTCTCGAAGATGAAATCAGACGAGTGATAATAATTTAGTCCTACATTGGTTATGCTATTACTCACAAAGTTCATTACGAATATGCAATTGATGGGAATTAATTTAATATTTTTTTACGAAATAGTAGAAAGGTAACTTAAAGTCATGTAGTTGAGGCTTGCTTATTTTGACTCATATAATAGATGCTTAATCGGAGGGAGCCTGTATATTTCTGTTCGTCAGTTCCCGTACTAATTTCAAGACCCCAGTAAAGAGGGAATGATTGGTAACATTCGATGATGCTTGTCTTGGTTCAGGTACAATTTGTTTCAGATGTCAGCTAACAGCCGAAGACACTGTCTTCTAAACGATTTATAAAATAGCATTTTAAGTTACTTTCAAATTCTTAGCTACAAATATTCAATTTGCTTGATATCATTAATACCAAATATTCAATTTTGCAGAAAGCTCTTAGAGAGCGTACTTCGGAATGTGATTCACTAAAAAAGAAGATTGAAAAATTCGAGAGAGATCGGTAAAGAATTATTTATTTTCTTTCCGTCACATTCATTCAACCCATAAAATTTACAACTTAGTTTATATTTAAATTAATAAAAGCCGTTAGTTTTTATACGATCTGTATTAATGTTACTCCGTGAATTTTGAGCTTTTTTTTTGTAGTCTACTTCAGAAGAATTTCCTGAAATGTTCCAAAAGTTAGAAGTTTTAAGAAAGATGAACATCAATGTTTCAGACAACAGTGGGAGAATCAGAAGCGAATGTTGGAAGCAAGGCAACCGATGGATGTGCAGATACTGCAAGGCCAAAAACGAGAACTAACCATGCAATTGGATCGAGAGCAAGCCGAGAAGCAAGAGCTTTTTATGCAGGTGTGATTTTTTTGTGGACGTAAGCTTACTACCACTTCAGTAGGAAGAGCGGTATCCGAAGATGCATGACCTGTCTAATTCCGCCAGACTTTCACTTACAGCAGATGTTCTACAGTGGAAAATCTGCAAGAGCAAGATAAGCCATGCAAATTAATGATCCATTTTCAGACTAGGCGTATTTTTAAGTGATGCAGTCATTTTAAGATCACATCAGAAAAATATCATCGATATCGAATGAAGTGAGAGAATGGAAGAGGAAGAATTGAAAGCTTAATTTTAAAATCTGTCTGTGATTGCATTCTACAATTCTTTTTAATTTCAGATCAACAGTTTAATAGCGCAGTTAGCAGATACAAATCGAGATGGTTTAGTCCATCAAGAATATAACGTATTGAAGGACGAGAATGAAAAATTAAAGGAAGAAATTGCGAATATCCTGGTAAGTTTCGACCTCATATTTTGTATGTCTTTTTTTCCAGGAAGATAGCAATCAATACGTTAGGTTTCATAAAATCTGTCTAATAGTTTTTGATAACCGCGCTAATGTTAGGAGCTAGTATGCCTATTATTACTGAGAATTTCAGGATACTCAATCGCAGCTGAATGCAGACGTGCGCAACTTGCAGGAGGAGGTGCGATGCAAGAATCAGGAGGTGGAAAGTGCTCAGGATGAATCGAGAAGACTTCGTTTGATTATGAACAACGAGAAGGTCCAACTGGAGAGTAGTATTGAGGAGTTGCAGCGTGATTTACAGATGAAATCAGCCGCATTACAGAGCTTAATGCTTGCCAAGCAGGTTCTTATAAGGCATAATATTTGCCTCACATTTTCCTCTGATTTCCAACCACAAACACGGTCTTTTTAGGATGTCAAGACAAATGAAGCAGACTCAGCAATGATAACTCGATTAACCGTGGAAAATGAGGAAATGAGGGGTCAGCTTGATGAAATCAAGAGTGAGGTCAAGAAACGCGTATTCGAAATTGAGGAAATGAAGTTAGCTAATGAAAAAGTAAGCAATGCTTTATGGACATTGTGATTTTGTAATGAAAAAGTGTACTACTTTCGTGAAAGTAGCTCTAGCGATTAAGGGCACGTAGCAACTTTCTTGAAAATATTAAATTTCCTTAGGCTATTTGGGACGTTACAATTTATCGTGTTAGTTTACCCGAACTTACAATGGATTTTCTCTTCCGCTTTCAAAAGTGTATGAAAAAGATTATCAAATAAAAAAATAGCATTAGTTTGGCCGTGCATTTCACGTTTTTAATGTTGAGATATGGTGAAATTGTGTTTATACATTTTTATTATTTGATTTAGAAGCTTAGAACTCTTCAAACCGAATTGGAATCAGTACGAGAAACTGTAAAAGAGAAGGAAGCGGAATTGTCCAAACAGGCTGATGTAATTTTTTCATTCATCTTAAATTCGTGATTATAGTTTTATAATAATACTTTTTTCAACTTCAATATTGTACTGAAATTTAGGAAATTAAAAGATTGCAAAGTGAACTGAATTCTGAATTAGAAAATGTACAAAAGAAGGAAGCAGATCTGTCACTCATGCGAAACAAGGTAAGTAAGCTTAATTTCTCGCGCAAACCATTGTTGTCTGCTGTGATTTTACTTTTGCTAGTCTAATAAAATTTCAAATTTGGTGGTTTTTTTTCTTAGCACCCACCAGCTTGAATGAAAGCTTGTTCTACTAACCTATTTTCAAGATTATTCAATAACTGATTTGAATTAGTATGACTGTAGCAGAAAATATATCCCCGTAAGTTCCATTAACATTCGTTGAAATGAATCGTTTCAGGAAAATGAAATTTTACAACTTCAAGAAACTTTGGCGAAGTATAAATTAGATGGGCAAAAAATAATTGAACAGTTGAAGGAAAGCGAAAAAAATTTGATAGAATATAAAGAAAAGTATGTTTTAAATATTTTAATACGAATTCATTTGCGTTGTTCAAATTCCTTCATATATTTGTTGTTTCGAAGAACTATCAATTCCTCTGGCTATCGAATGTTTCTTATGTGAAAGTTCAATATCTCATTAACTTGTTTTCTTAATGTGTGATAAAGTTCAACAAGGTATGCACTAAATGAGGGAAAGAAGGATGAAAAGAAATAGGACTTAGAAGAGGGTGGAAAAAAGAGGCAGGAAGAGAAAGGATCACTTCTAACATGTATTCCTTGGTGTGCTTTTGGTTGCTTATGTAAGAGCGCCAAACCTGAAATAGATTTGAAAATCGATAAGTAAGTTTCTAGTGACATCGTAAAGCGACCACTGCCCCCATCATTGATTTTTTATGATTTGCACTGCTGTATTTTTCAAAAGCATGCGGCTTTTATAGGTACAGAGGAACTGCTGAATGTCTGAATGCCTTGGTCAGGCCTAACTTAGACTGAATCATGCTAAATTTTTTTTTTGGTGAAGTGAGATACAATTTTTGAAATGAGTGATGTCATTACTTATCTGAATCATACTTGAATATCCAGGTTCTATCTTACTGTATATCATATTTATTTATCGTATTGGATAATGTCTTCTTAATTCAGGTACGAAACTCTAGAAAAAGATTCCGAGGCCAGATTTGCACAAGAAACCGATGCTTTCGCAAGTGCTAAAAAAAAATTTGAGGAAGAAATAAGATTACAGGAAGTGAAATTTGATGTTACTTTCCATGTTTTTGAATTTTTGTTACCTTTAACTATTATTCTACCTGTCACAGTCAAATTACTATTTAAAAGCGGAATTTGATAGTGCGAACTCAAATTTTTACATTTTCCGAATAATGAGGCTAATTCGAATTTAACTGCTTCTTCATTTAACTGCTTCTTCATTCTTCAGTAGGAGCAAGTAATTATTTCAATTTTGATGTATATTTTCCAGGCTGTACAGTAATTAAAGTGTAGGTATTTTACGTCTTTTATTTTGTGATTTTAAGCAAACTTTAAAAATGGAGAGAATGCAAAAACAAGAAGCAGAACTGGAATTAAAGAGTTACCGATCAAAAATCGCTGATTTAGAGGAGGAATTAAAAAACTTGAGGATACAAAGTGATAAACGGCGCGGTTTTGATGAGCAGGTAACGTTTGAAACTATGTTTTGGTTGGTGTAGATTACTCTGATTATAAGAAGGCACTTTTAATTTAGTTGCACCTTTTTCTGACTTTCTGCAACTCGGCAAAAAAATCCTAAAATTCCAGTTAGTAATGAATATGCTAATAAAAGTGATGGAAAGCTTAGCATACTAGAAACATCTGAAATAGAACCGTGAAGATGAAGGTTCATTTAGAATAACATGCAGTAGTGTCGGGAAATTTATTTCGACAACTTGGATTATTATGGATTTATAACACATAAGGAACTCATTTCAGATGCAGGTGTTGCGCGAAGAATTAAAGCAGGCCAAATGCAAAATAGCTGCCCAGGCTGCGGATCTGGAAAAAGCTGAAGCAGATGCTGATGTTGGTAGATTAGTCTTAAAAACTAAAGATGTATTACTTCATTCAATTATTCGTTAATAGAATGTTTTTTTTTTTTTAATGCAAAACTCTTTTTTCTTTTATTTTTAATCTTTTGCATGTCTCAACCTCTCTTTAAATTCAATCAGATTATGTCCACGTCAAATTTAATAACGAATTTCAAGGTTGGTATGCCTTCATATAATTTCATTCTCCAAGACTGTGCTAAGAAAGATGGAGTTAAACTCATAACTTTTGTTTTCAGGAAGCAGAACGTTCCAGCCGGGAAACTATTGATGAGTTGGAAGAGGAAATTCGTTCTCTCCAAGAAAAGCTGAAAATTCTGGAAATTAATGAAGAAAAACAAAACAAACGTCTGTTAATGGCTGAAGAAGAAATAAAGAGGAATCAAGAAACTAGGTAAAAGACGAAACTAGTTCCTATACGAATTACTACTCATTTAATTGTTTCACTTCTCATCCTCCCTTCTACCACCATGTTTTAAAATTCAGTGAGAAATATGAAAAGAAGTGTGAAACGCTGACGAAGGAACTTGAAGAAGTTCATTGTGCGTTAGCTGATACGCGTGTAGTCCTGGAAAAATCCAAAGCTGAGAATGAGAAGCTGTTAGCGAAAGCAAGCTTGGAAGATGAAGTGCTCACCTTAGCTACCTCATTACAATCAGCCCGTGATGAAATTAGGTATATTAATTTTTCAGCTTCTATTAAATGCAGGCCAAAGTATATGATTTCTTAAATTTCATTAAGAATTCGAAATATCGAAATCATCAAAAATCACTTAAGGAAGTCTCATGTTTGTTTGATAGAAATTTCTAGATTACGACATAATTAACATTGCTTCCTACTTTAACAAAAAACAGTGGAAAAAATCATCACAAAAATTAGCTAAGATTTTTTCAAAGTCAAAAACAAAGCACAAATTAAGGTTATTTCCAGTTTATCTTGTTGTAGATTATGACCAATGTTCTGAGATTTGTGATTTCAATCATAGATTTATACCTTTTCGGAATTAATTTCTATGGAATGTTAAACCGTAAAACATGCATTAAAATAAAATTTTAAGATACTACTAATAATTATAGTCTCCATTACTAATTAATTTCAAGTAAGTTTAGTGTAAAGCATGATGAAATTGTCAAAATTCGGAAGGAATTACGTGAAGTGCGCGAAGAAAATGAACGTTTGTTGATGGATGTTAATGTACAAACTCAAGATGCTCAGTTAGCGTGGTCTGAGCGAGATGAAATGAAAAAGGAAATGGAAAAATGGAAGGTATGATAGAAATTTAATCAGAATTTTGTTTTAATTTTGTTTATGGAAAAAACTTATCTCACGATTAAATGAAATTCGAAATGTTTGAATTATTTTGGTTTTTAGAGTGATAATACTGTTCAACAACAGGAATACAGTCTCGCTTTGGTTCAACTTAAGGATGAAATTTCAAAACTTGAAAAACAAATAATTGAAAAGGTAACGAAATATTTATTGAGTTGCAATCTCTGGGGCTGTATCGCTCGAAAAGATATCATTTTTGCACCTAATTTGTAGTGAGGAATAGGAGCTGGGTTAAAGTGTTGAGGAGTCCTCCTGGTTTACTCATTTAAATCCAGAAAATGTGATTACATCGCTTAATTTATAGGGAGAGATGTTCTCATCACTGCAAAGTGATATGAAATCAAAACATCAGAAAACGTTGATTGAAGCAAAGCAGCAGTATGAGCAGCAGATTGCTGAACTAAATAGAGAAGTGGAAAAATTGAGAGCTTCCGAGGGCGAAAAAATTGAGGAGGTAAGCTAAGCTGGCTTGTAGCCGTAACTACAAAGCTTTTCAAATATGAATTTTAGTCCGAGAAAAAGAAAAGAGTTGAGAGGTAGGACTCTTTTTGAGTTTTTGCAGATGGATGCAAAAATTTAACTTTCAAGTTTATTTCATTATTTCAAATTTTTCTTTTACTTCTTTTTTTTTTTTTACTAAGTGACTCATTTCTCTTCCACTCTACAAGCACACAATTTTTGTGATGTGTTGTTATTCACAGAATTTCTTATATTATGGATGTGTACGATAAGCAAACTTATTTGTTGACGCAGTTTGGGATTGTGTGTTACTATTAAAATAATTTTGGCACTTTATAGCTCAGTGCTGTAAAGACGAATCTGAGGAAGGAATTAGCTATGAAGGGCGGCAGTGTTGTACCTTTCAGAATTGATCAACACCATGAATTTCAAAACAAAACTCAAAATGTGGATTTAAGTCCAAGATCTGACTTCGAAGAGAAGTTAGCTACTTTGAAAGAGTGCATAGCTGATGTGCTTGAGGAAAAATTTCTATTCGATCACGGTGATTGTCAGCCAGAAATGGTCAACAGAACTACGCAAACAAGGATAGAGATGGAAAAGGGCAAACATATTATTTCGGTGAACAACGATGATGAAGAAACTGTAGGGCCTACAGATAGAAATATTCCGTTGGTAAAACAAGAAATTGATAGTTTCGATCAAGCAAGTAGGAGTTGTGGCTCCATCAGTGAAGAACAGTGCAGATTGAGGCCTAGCAGTGAAGTTTGGAGTCTGAGGGCGGAGTTGGCTTTTCTAAAAAAACAAATAAAAGAGGATGAAATAGACAGAAAGTGTCTTCAGAAACACATTCATGTGCTTCAGACTACCATTCAGGAAAATAAAGAGATTTTGGATTTGATTAAAGAGACGGAGAAGAATATAAAAAGTGACAAACTTGAAACCCAAAAACGTTTGGATCCATTTGTGGAACAGATTGAAATGCTAAAGACAGAATTAGCAAATGTTGAAAAGTATCGGGAGCAGTATAAACGGGAGATAGAAGAAAGAGATTTGAACATTGCAAGTTTGAAAAAAGAAATTGAAAATTTAACAAGTGGTATAAAATCCTGCAAAGCACATCTTCAAAAAAACGGTCGCTTGGAGGAACGAAACAGAATGATCGAGCTTGAAAATAAAAATCTTCTCGACGAATGTTCGTCATTGAAATCGAAGTTGGCAGAACTAAAAAAGCAAATTATGAAAGTGGAAAGTGAAAATATAAGAAAACATGCCGAGGAAATAAATGATCTTAATGAACAGCTGAATAAAGCTCGTCAAGCGTATGAGCTATCAGGAGTGGAAATGGATCGATTACGAGAGCAATGTGAAAATTTATCAAATGAGGTGAACCAATTGAGAAATTTCCTAAACATTGCTAATACGGAGAAAGAGCAACTGAGAACAGAAGCACTTCAGCAACTGAATGAAATGCAACGGCTTTCATGGTAATTTTATAAAGCGTTTCCTTTTCACATTTATTGTTTCTCTCTCAGAAAACATTCATTCCTATTTGGCACACTTCTCGTTTCATCTATCATCTTTTTGTCGCACAAAAGTTGATATGCTGTGATAGCTTCTGCCTTTAACTTACTACTGCTACTTTTATAACTCATATTATCAACAGTAATGATGTTTATGTGTTGCTGTAACGTTTGCAGTTATGTATGTTTTACTTTTTTTCCAATTCATAAAATTTAGGAAAATTAACGGGACTGTATAACATTTGCTTCACTAAAATTGAAAGACAGTTGAATGCAACTGTATTTTAATTTTAGACTTTACTCTGCTTCTCTCTCTATCACTTAATGTCTCTGAGTTGTGTGTTATTTATTTCATAATCATTCTAGCATAATTGTTATAAGCAATACTTTATCTTACTTCGTTCATTTATTTAAGTTGTATTGTACTTTTCACATGTTGTTATGCTCATTCTTTCAACGTACCGAATATACATGTTTGTTATTTCACGAACAATTTCCAAATCAAAATTAGTGTGTTTTTTTTGGACGTTTCAGAGCTTCACCTTCCGCTTTGCTTCACTAACGCTTTTCCTGTCGTACATTACTTCCTGTCCGTTTTCAATTAAATTTTACTCAGATTGAAGTGGGTTATTTTTCTCCTTTCGAAAGAATAGCTTTGTTGTCTTTATAACTGTAATGTCTTACATTGCAATACAATCCTTTTGCGGACGAAAGAGGAAGCATTTTTATTCTAAACGAAGAAAGTTTACATATGTAGAAATCTTAGATCTGAGTGGTTTTTCTGTTTTACAGTGAACAGGCGAAGCTAGAAGTAACTCGACAACAGCTAGATGAAGCGATAGCGGAAGGTGAGCGTCAAGCTCAGGAATTAGCAAGATTAAAAATTCAAGCTAAGAGTGATGAAGTCTTGGAAAAAAATCGGCAACATGAGCTGCGTTGTTTGCGCCAACAAATTCAGACCATCGAGGTGTGGTCATAGCATTTTTGGTTTTAATATCTGTCCGGAATTGCATTAATTTGTCACATCTTATGAAACCTATCATATTGTCTTAATTTATGTAACATCGATTAATTTATTCACCTACACCAAGTACACATATTTCTCTCTCTGTGTCATAACAGCAAGAGATTGACTTCCACGTCTAAAAAAATTTGTGCGCTTTTAAAGTTAAGTTTGTGAATGCTATTGCTCGAGTCAAATATTTCAAGTTCTGGTGTGATGAAAAATTTTTTCAGGAAAAGTGGAAAATGGAGTGCAAAAAAAGTGAAACAGATGCGCAAGTGGCTAAGGACGAATTTAAAAAGCTAACTAAAATAAATGAAACATTAAATAAGAACATTGAAAGGCTCACTAACGAACTAGAAGTTGAACGAAAGCAAATCATCGATCTAGGTTTGCTATAAAACAGTGACGATTATGACACTCACTTAGCTGTAGTGGTTTCGAACATTGAAGGGTTAGAAAATAATTATTTCATGTTTCCTTTCATTCCTTATTACTTAGTAACATCGGATAAGTACTTTTTTTTTTCAATCTTCATTTTTTCTGGACCATTGTGTTGTACTGAAAATATGACCTTTTTCATCTTAATTTAAATTTCAGATATGGAAAAAATTCATCTCTTGAGCGAAATCAAACAGCTTAGAAATGAACTTGACACATCGAAGACAGTAAGTGCACTACTGGAAAGGGAGTCGCCGGAGGCGGAAAGGCAGGTGAAAGTTTAAGAAGAGAATTCAAAAAATGTTCATATGTGCGATAATGAAGTGACGTTGAAATGGGCTACTTTAACGGATTTTTTCTTTTTTCACAGCTTCCAAAACATAGGTAATAATAATGGAAAAATTACTAATCTATTTTTATATTTATGAAAACTATGTGAGTGCTTCCGAGAAAGCTGCATTTTAATTTTTCCCAGAGCACGTAACGTTTTCTGCTGTCATGAAAAAATTAAACTGAAAAAGCTTTCAGAATGCTGTGCAATTTATGTAAAAATGTATAGGTTGGCTTTAAGTGAATTATTTCAGATAAGTAAATTAATGTAAATTAATGGTCGCTAATACGAGCAAGTGATCTTTTGAAAACGAATAATGTAATAGGTTAAAAAAACTGATCAAACATGGTAAAAAAGAGAATGGAGAAAAATATTAAAAGTGCGAGGAGAAATTATTGTAGGAGCAGAATCGTGAGGAGTTGAGCAAGCTTACGCAGTTAAACGATCAAGTGGAAAAACTGAAAAGAGAAGTGAAATGGATGAAAGATGAAAATGATGAATTAAGAAGCGAAAACGAAAGGTTAGACGGAGAAAATATTGGAAACTAAAAAAAATGGCAAAATTATTTTGCATATTGCAAGACAATGATTGTACGTCGGATCTTTTTGTTCTTCGGTGCAACGCACACCTCAACAGCAATACAACCGCTGATGAGTGTACCATTTACTGATCTTTTTAAGAAGACGTTGATGTAGTTGTTTAAGAAAATAATTGAAATTCGGTATTCAACTAGTGAGCATTTGCATCTGCAAGTTTGGAAGGGAAACATTTCTAGAATACTGATATCCAAGTGTGTTTAGATACCGGGTTTGGATTTTCGTTTTGTTGAGGATGCCTCTGAATTTCAGGATAAAGAAAGAGCTGGATGAGATGCAGCGAGAAATGAAAGAGAACAAACAAACATCACAACAGCCGGGTATTGAGGACAGGTTGAAAGAATCCGAGAGTAGCTTAACCAGGTTTCAAGACTTTATCTATGAGCCTTAGAAGTGTGAAAGGTTTGAAATAGCATTGCTATTACGCACGTATTTCGTTTGCTGAAGCAACAGTTTTTTAGGTTAGAAGTTCTGCGTAGCACTCCTGCACCACCACCGCGTAAAAGGATTGAGAGTGAAATTACCGATGGAGTGCTGGAGGTATCACTGACGGAAGAAAACAAGAAATTGAAAAAAGATGTCGAAATGTTAGTCTTATTGTATTTTGGTTTAAAGGCAAGCAATGTTGATTTTTCTAAAGTAGAACTTTCAGTGGTGGAAGTAGACATTTTTATATCGAAGCAAGCTAGTGTAATGTGAATATGAATAGGTCGTTTACCTTTGAAACAGTAGTGTTAGCCGACTGCAATGTCAGGCGAAATTTGAACTCTGATATTGAATTTAGATCTGATCTCTTATCTGCACATTTACCGTTAAGGTTATACTTTTGCATCCAAAACTTGTCGATAGATTTAGTACATTTTCACAGTATTGAATATAGATCATTATTGATTGAATGGTGATGATCTATGTTCACGTTAGCTGTTTTGTATTTCCTTTACACTTAATGCTTATGATTAAATTTAGCATTCAATTTTTTTGGTACCGGTGTTCTCACACATTTAGAATGAGTTTGACCCCTAAACCACAGGTGTTTTCTGACTTCCCGTTTGTTCATGCATCCATTGATCTCTATCCCAAATGAAGTATGTTTACACAACATATTATCCTTTACCAACCTTTTTCCCAAATATATTATATTATAGTTCACGTTTCAGCGGAATATCGCTTTTACCTTCCCTTTTTTTGTGCTGTCCTTTCTCAGCATCACTATGATGAAAGCACTCATGAAAGTAGATGAATGATAAGCCTAGGTGTTCTTCAGAGCGTGCGTACGGAACTGATGAAAATAGCAAGCTTTCTTATCTTATTTAATCGAAAAACCGAGCAGCATTTAAAGGTTCTGGAATTTTTTCCTAAAAGGATAAATTTGTTTGTTTTTTTCCAGTACGCTAATCTTAAGTGTAGCAATTAAAAAATAATAGAAAGTGGAAATATCCCTTATTCCTCCTTATTCTTCACTTTTACTGTTAGCTGATTAACGAAATAAACAAATAGACGAGAAAACAGTGTATGATTTTGATTTTACACTTTGATGCCATAATAATCACAGTTAAAATCGAAACAGCTGCTTCTAATCTGAACAAACAGAAACCTAACGATAATTCTTACCCATTGCTCTCTTTCTCTCCCTGTATCTCTCTCTGTCTTTGAGATGATTTGAAGTGGATTTAGCTTACACCATAGAAAAGTATAACTTGTATAAGACTGCTTGCAGTTACTATAGCATTGTCCATTAATGTCACTAATGAACTGACTGGAACGTTTGCCGGTTACGTAATTAGTGGTTTGCACAATACAGTTAAGAAATTGATAGAGATTTTGCTCGGAACGGAAATGTGTTCGAGAAGTCATGTAACCGGAAGAAAAACATTCTTCTGATGGAACTTGATGATGTTGTTTTAGCTTCCTGATCTTAACAGCTGTCACAGTTGTACTAATTAATCTTTGATGAAATAAGAGCTTAGATGTGAAGGAATATATTATCAGTGAAGGACTTCCTTTTATATATCATAGAAGATGAATGTGCTTCCAGATGGAAATGAGTTAAAATAAAAGGTAATCTATCGATTATTACTATTCGATTTTTGATCAAAAAAAGCACAAATTAGAAATCGGTGCATAGACGAAATCTTTTGCAATTCTGAATTCTTTAGTTTTTTTATTTAATACGAAACATTTATCCATGGAGTATCCTAGTTGTGGGAAGTGTTATGTAGCCAAGATAGTCGGTCCCTAATGCATACTTAGTGCTTTGACATGAATTTATTAGTATGTACTTGATGAAGTGCTCAAAAGTTTTGCTGTCCATGGAGCGCACTATTGTCAGGCGTGAAGGTCTAAGAAGCCGGACTAGGCTTGCACGTCCATTTCGGTGCATTCTTTAATGCGCAATCATTTAGTCGGATTATAAATATGTTTTACATAAGATGGACTTTCAAGGTTCTGAAATTACGTATTATTCCACTTTTTGGACATATATAAAGGTGTCTGTGAGCTATAAACAAATCCTATGACTGACGTATTAATTGAAATATTTAAATCTAATTTTGCAAAAAGTTATGAAGAACCGTGTTTGATAGTGGAAAACAATTACTGCATGTTTTATGTAATGAAAATTGTGAGCAAATTTTTAAATTTTTAGAATAGATTTTGTATGAATGAAATGATATGTATAAGGAAATATTGTTCACTTTCTAATTCAGTGATTAGATAACGTTTAGCATCTAAGTATACAACATGAAAATGTTTTACCAGTCAGTTATTCATAGCTAATCGCTTCCACTTCCAAAGATAATTATGTAAACCAATTTTTCTGATTGCTATCATTTTTGTAATTTCCTGCAAAAATTAAAAATGAAAAATTTTTTATTCCTAAGCAATTTTAAGTGATACTTCAGGAGAAAGTATATTCCTGTTGAAGGCACTGCAGGAGGTGAGGAACGTAGCGGAAAGGTTTTGAATAGTTCTTGTGATAGAAATACGATAGTTTTCTTAGGAGCGAAAAATGCTGCCTTGATTGTTTTTATGGTGAATTTTCGGTTATCTCTTTTTGTCTTCATCAATTTTGCTTATGTTATTTCATATTATATCCCTAAAAGCTTTTATTTTTATGTCTTTTCCTGGTGCGTACATGCATTTACCGTACTTATATCCCTACTTAAGGTAGTCGTTAGGCTAATCGTGATCATCCTTAATAGACGTTCTGTCGGCTTCAACCTTTGATGTTTATGAAAAAATCACTCGTTTCAACACATTTTGCCCCATTCCGCTATCATTATTAATTTTATTTATTTTCCATTCATTCGTTTCGTTTCGTACGAATTATTTTATGGTCATTTCTCATCCAACGATCTTTGAAGAAAATCAATAATAAGTTTATGATCGGGTTCTTTTTTTATTGTACCAATGTTTTATTCAGATTGCAAACAAATCTAAAATGGTCCATAAAATTTTTAGGTTACGGTGACTGCTTGAGAATTATCTGGAGATTACTGTAGTGAGTGGGATGTAAAAATCTTCCTCTCTCTCTCATACTGACCTAATTTGACCTATAATTATTGCATGTCAATTTTAGGACTTTATTAATTGGTTATGTTGTATACATTTAGATGGAAGTTTTAGTTGGCATTCTGTGAGTTTTTATACTAATAATCCAATTTTGATTGGAATTAATTTTAAGATTCTATGAACTCTAACGTGTGTGGGTTGTGTAAAGTGTTGAAGAGAGAACGATTTAGTTTGATTCATGGTTCGGTTCAAAGCGTATTCTCCATTTCAGTATGTTTTGTGTGATACTTGGAAATGTGAAATTCAGGGTAGCGAATTTGCTAAATCAAACTGTAAGAAAACAACCATATACTAATTCACTTTTTAAATTTTCGAACCAATTTTTGCTTCATTTTCAGGCAGCACAGATTAATCGTCGTCCTCAGACGGAAATTGCAATCCATGCAGCACGAGCAGCAACAATAGAGATCCATGTATAGTGGATTTCTTTCAAATATTTTAATTGGTCTGTTTTTGGTGATTTCAATCGAAAAAAAAGTTATCGTTCTTTATTAAGTTCTTGTAGTTTATGTTTCTTGGTGTGAGAGAAGACTAAAGATTTGCAGTGTATCGGATGTTTCAACTGTTTTAATTTCGATAATATCGTTTTCGATTTAATTCCAATCAAATATCTCTAGATAAGGTTAAAGTAGAAGTTGTAGGATCAGGGTTATTGTTCGGATACTGTTTTGCAAACCTTCTGTTTAGGTTCGACCGTTTATACCATAATGAAGTTGAGATTTGCTAAATATTATTCTTTTTTTTCTGGTCAATTTTTTTCATTGACTTCTTTTGTTTTATTTTATATATTGTTTCAGAAATGTTTTACTCATGAAATTTTATCTTCTTTCATTGTTTATGAGTAAATTGTATGCAGGCTTTATTTAGTCTTAAATTAATTCATCAATATGAAATAATTGCGCGAAGCGTAAAAATGATATCCTCTTGTGGAAGGCTTCGTATTTCATATTTTTTATTGGATCATTATCATCGTCATTGATAACCGTCGATTATTTGATGATTAATGGTAGAGGTGCAATCATATTCATTGTCAACCCCTCTAGTTCGGTCTTTCAGGGAAGGTATGAGATATAATGTGATGGTTTTGAATGACGAGCTTCTCGTCCTTGTCGCCGTCGTTTTAGTATCGGTTTAGTGCTTATCTATGTGTTTCCGTGAGTGGCACTGTATTGCTTTACTGCTTGAGTTTTGTTTGCATAAGAGCAATGGTAGTGGTGGAAGAGGACGGAGAAATGGAGAGAGGTTGGGAAGTGAAATGATGGAGACGGGGAGGGGGAGGGAAAGGAAGGGGGAGAGGGGGACAAATTGGTTTCGCCTTAAGAAATAATGTGACGTTCTTGTTGTTTCGGGTATTTTAGCCGACAACAAAGTCATGTGCAAATAGATGAGCATTACTTATGCTGATATGAGAGAGCTGAATGGGCATTGAAACACATTAAGGATAGGTTAAATTTTACACCGTTTTAAAGAAACAAGAAATCCATTTGGACAAGGTAGAGTGATGGAAGTGGCATAGACTATATAGTTTCTAAATAAACGAATTACGATGAAAAACTCCAGAATGAATTAAAGTGCACTGTAGTAAGGGATCATTTTGGTATTTGGAGATGTAATAGAGTTTCGAAATTACCGTACTTAAAATTAGTTTTCATCTAACTTCAACAACAGCAACAACAGCAAAGGAGTTATTGAGATTCGTGAGATGGCGATAGAAGGAACTGGTTACTGAAGTTAAACTTCTCTTTGGGACATTCCGTTAGTATAACAAGCAACTAAGCCTGAAGTATTTGAGGAGCGAAAGCATTGCAGTACTTTAAATATTATTTTAATTGCAGTACTTTACTGTGGCGAACAAATCAGTGCTCAAACAAACAGAACGTTAGAGTTAGTCGAGGACAAATTTAATTTTGAAATGAACATGCTTCTAATAATTCGTTGAGAACGGAAATAAGAGCGTTTCCAATGTTATTCAAATATTCATATATTAATTCTTCTCAGGCACTATTAACTCAGCGATTTTTTAGCAAAACTTTTTATTGTATATTATTGACATGAAATTTACAACAATGACAAAAGATAAAGGAAAAAACTTGAGAGGAGGAAATGTTGGAAGAACTGATATAAAACAATGGAGAAGATTTATGTTATAGTTCAGAATGTGACATACAAAAGGAAGAGATTTGATTCTTTAAATGCTTGATTTATTTACGCGAAGAATAAGGAGGTTTTGAGGGTTGAATTTTCGTAAAAGATGCCTTCTGTTTATTTGCATGTGTAAGGAACAACAAGTATAATAAAAACGAAACTGCTTACTTTGTCTTGACAATATGGAACAGTAAATATTTATTTATTTCTTTATCAGATAGGAGGTAAAACCCGAAGCAAATTCTTCTACATTTGATATTTGTTCGTTAAACATGAATAAAACTAATATTTGTACTGAGTTGGTGGCATATTCATCTCATTCTGTCCTCCTCCTCTTGTCCTAGTCTAGCCCATATATAAGCACATTCTGGTCGTAATTGTTCCCGTAGTTTTGCTCCTGCCTATCAAGGTCGATCAAAGTGATTGCATTACTTTAGAATGTTTCCATGATTTTTCAACTCGCTTATGGCTTATTACTTAGCAGTATTATAAGTGCTCCTTGATGTTTGGGTACAATTTTTCATTCCGCTTAGACTACTTCTGTGTCACTCATTTCAATCGATATTTTTTTTCGCAGTACATATTCTTAACTGTTAAACTCATGTGAATTACTATCAGCTCATATTTTTGTGGATGAGATAGTAGCATTGAAGCACTGAAGTTGTCTTCGAAATCGAACGTCTTGCAAGCAGAATGTAAAATGCCGTAATTTCATACGTTCTAAACAATATATTATGCATGAGTTCAAAGTGAAATTCTATAAAAATTTTTTCCATTACTGTTTCTTGCTCATAACGCTTGATATACTTATTTCAGCGTTGGACACAAATCATGTCGCAAACACTGAATGAAATTTGCATCGTACTTGTACATCGGCTTTCCCTTCCCCGTAAATTTTGTTGGGAATAATGGAGTGATTGCTTTTCTCGACATAGTACAGTGATTCGTGTTGTGATACCACTCCGGACATGTTCATTTCCCTCATCGAAATCGTTTTCTTTTTGTCTTAATTTGTCATCGAATTTATATTACTGTAATTGTTGAAATGAAAAACATGGTCCGCTCTACATTTAATTTCACTCGCTTTTATTCCATGAACTTGAATTAATATTTTTCTTCAAAATCAATTTCAGCTTCGGATTTTATTCGTTTTATTCCATTCGATTTTACAAAGTTTCTTCAAAACTAACTTGTCTGAGAAGCTTTACATCATGCAGGTAAAATTTGCAAACTTCTCTTTCTTCTCTGCACTTATGCTCGTGAATTCCAACTTTTTATCGTTTTGTCCCACATATCAATTTGCAAAATTGCAGTCCGTCCTCCTGACTGATCTTTGTAGATAATTTGTTTTTATGTGCTTCTGTTCTATCATAGACTTTTTCTATAGACTGTGATATCTCATCGTAAATGAATCTGGGAAATCGCTTCAAGAGATTCTGTTAACTTAATTCTACCGCAAACAGTAACTTTTGCGTATTTCATTCAACTAGTCGTTATAACCCAAAATACGCGTATTTTTGCTCATTTCATGTTTACATTCATCTGTAAAAAAGTTAAATTTGGTTCTTTCGCATTTCAAACTTTTCGGAATAAAATACGAAATTCGTTGTTATTGGTATGTCCATGATGAGTAAGTCGAGCATGTCTTGCAGGTGTGCTTTTACCATAATTTTCTCAGATTCTTCTATTATTGGACCTCTAACATTGCAGCACATTCCAGAATTTCTTCGATAACACATTCATCGTTGGTCAAAAACAAACTGAGAGAAGTGCTTGATGAATCCATGCAATTCAGGTTGTGGTAGGTGATGAATTTTAGGTAGTGGTGGCTTCATCATGCGTGCCTGCCTATATGATCCCCTTCGAATTCTTCTAGTTCCACCATCGATCTCTTTAATTTTCATCTTGTTTACTCATTCATTCATTCTTGTTTTATTATTCTTAGGAAGTATTACACAACTGGAAAGATTGCAAAGGAAGTTAGAAGGAAGGAAATGCTAACTTGAACTTCACCCTTTCTCTTCTTTTCATTGTCCTTTACCCTCCTCACACCTGACAATAGTAGTTTCAATCTATTGAATCCATTGATATGTCCATCTATTTGTTGTGCCTTTTCACACTGCAATCACAACGTGTGTCCATTAAGTGGAGAAACGTCTGTAGCGCAGTTGGACGGGCACACAAGTACTTATTGTTGTTACTACATTATTTCCCAAAAACAATGTGGTGTTCCATTACACTTCCTCCAACAGCTATAATGGAATGTAAATTTCTTAGCTCTTCAAGGACTATAAATTCGTGCAGGAAAGGTCATTATAATGAGGTCATATATTGACTTGTTCATGAAGATGGTAGCTCCAACCCTATCAATGAACTATTTCCGAATTTCTTTCACTTTATTACGCTTAATTTTACGTTTGAATGAAATGCTTATGAGCAATCCTGATATCACTAAAATATCTATCAACAAAGTAATAAACATATTTATATGTCTTGCTTTTTAGCGGAAATTATTGAGACTTTGAGAGTTTCACAAAAGTTTCACCTGTAGCTGCTCGCTCATCCGCAGAATGTCAGAGATTCCTCCACGAATTCTCTGTCTGCGCTGATAGTTTCAATTATTCAGCAAACATTGCTTAAATTTTTATCCGATCAAAATCATTACATAGCTAGCATCAAAACATGAATATTGAACATTAATAGTAATATCTCTCAAGTAATTGTTGTACCAGCAAATGAATCGCTATCACTTAGTGCATCAATCAATGAATTTTTACTTTTCAATCATACAAATTTTCCGCATTTCATGCAATCGTACAAATTAAACATAGTAACATCGCCGTAATGCAATAAATAATTGCACAACACTTGCAAAACTGCTGCTGCCATAATGAAAATTGATCGCCGACAGTAATATCAACAACAATGATGTATGGCGAAGAGAAGAATAAAGAAATCATAAAACCGTAATAGCATTGGTGCACCTCGAATGATTCTCATTCTCAATGGCAGAATGAAAATTGGTGACAGCGCTTCTTCTTTTTTTTTTTGATTTAATCAGAACTTTGAACGAAGTCTAATTATTTGAACAGATTACAGTTCTTTCTTAATTTCAGAAGGAAAAGTTTGGTGATCGTTAAATTTAATGAACTGATTACTGAAGCGATAATGCATCACTGTTCAAATTTTGGAAAATTAATTTTTAGTAATTTTCCAAGTATAACTAGTAGTGTTAGACTAGAAGTTTCTGCTTAGACACACTTAAAAAGTGCTCGTTGTAACGACAAAAAATTGAAACTACAAAAATGATTATTGGCAGTGAATAATTTAGTCATTTAAGAAACTTCTGGTCAAAAAAATTGGTAAGTTTGAATCGAAATGAAATCGGTAAAGTGATGATTAGGCATTATTACATACAAACAATTCCACTTCATTATTTATGCAAATATATCACAGTTAGATATTTGTTGTTAATCAAAGAATATTTTTTCGCTACTTTGTAAATTCAAATTATCATTTCAAGTTATAAGTTGTCCAATGCCGCCTTCCAACGACAAATTCAAACAAGCCGCATAGGTATCTAATCATGCTTCCTCATTGTACCTAATTTCCCACATTTTACAAAAAAAGGTAAATATATTAACAATTCAAAAACGATACTGATTAAATGCAAAATCTTTAAGGCATCTTAATTAACATATTAAGTAAAATCCACAAAAAGAGCTAACTATCAAATTACTTGAACTTTCAAATTAAAAAAAGTAAAAATTAATGAATGGAAGGCTGAAAGTTGTCGAATCATTCGAATCATCTCAATGGAAAGGAAAAAGAGAAATTGACAAATTACATATTATTACCTGTAAATTATACTTATAAATGAAATCGCAATGTATTTGAATGAAGAATTCGGCGAAAGGGATGGCCGACCAGCTGATGAAATGAGGCACTAATTAAAATTAACTAACAAATTAACTTTTCTTCCTCCTTCTACCTTTCATGTCCTTTAATTTAAGCTTCGTCTTTTTTTTTGTTCTCCATGCTCCTTTTACAAATTTGGCAATGAATTGGGATTATTCGAACTGGAAAATAATTAATTTATTACAAATGAACTAATTAATAGCTAATGTTATTTCCAGTAAAATTCATAATATTAATAGAGCATATCAAAAAATTCCGAAAATATTGCAAAAAAAAACTATCTATAAAATTTTTTGTATAATCTCAGCTACCGGAACAATCTATTAGCCTAACAACAAATGAATAATATAAAACACGCATTATCAGGTCATTATATGAAGAAAGAGTTGTCGTTATCATCAGTAGCCCTATAGTGCGGGTGGACTGTAATTGGTCACAATAGATGATAACTTATTACAGGCGCACATTTTGCTATATTTAAATTCGACCAATCAATAACACTCAGAACCTATATTAAAGTAAAAGATGGTAAAAGGTTTATGAATGTTGGAAGATACATTGATTACGACCTACCTGTACAGTGTTTGCTGATAAGGGTAATCATTAAGAGTGTTACTCGGTTGTGTAGCATACATATTATTGTACATACTGTAATTATCGATAAGACTTCCAATACGGAAGGCACTTTGCGTTAGAGTGGGTAGCGCCGTCTGCGACAAATCAGGCACAGCGGTCATCGCACCATTCGAGTACAATCCAAAGGATGGATACTGACTGGCATAAGGATTCATCTGAAAAAGATCCATCCATCCATCCATCCATCTCTCGATACATTTTAAATGTAAAATTTACGGTAGTGCGAGTAGGAGTAGAATGTTTAATTGAAAAAGGTCAATAGAGGCGAAACTTGGGAGGAAAATTTGTGAACCAATTCTCTGGTAATGTAATAATCAGTTTACTATTGTTATCTTTTATTATTAATAATAATTATTATATTATGGTTAATAAGTATTATTATATTACTTATAGCACAATGTTTTGACAAGCATGATCATCATTGGAATAACCAAAATAAGTTTTCACCATAAATTGTTTAACTCACAGAATTGAGTTGTGAGCATTAGTTCTATTAGATCAGTTTCCTGCTCGCCAAATTAAGTCGGAAACTGTTAAAGTCTTCTGCTATAGCTATTGCTTTACTGTAAAAATTGGAAGTAAAATAAAGTTAAACGAAATTTAAAATTAAAACTCACTGGCACAGTTCCAACTGCTGAAATGACACTTGTCGGTTGACTGTTTACAGCAGGTGCTGTCAACGATGTCGTAGCAGGTAATTGTACGGATTGCATTACCTGTTGCTGGGTCCTGATTAGTTGCGGAAGTGTGCCACTAGCAATTATACGATCCGTATTGGTGCTTGTTTCAGCCTGAACTTTGGAAATCAATGCAAATTTTAAAAATAATTTTTTTTTTGCTCGCTAATATGAGTTAAGCTCAAGTCTAAATTTGATATTGCATCGAAATTCAACAATTTCAATTCTGTGGAAATGCTCATTCAAAAAGCTCTTGAACTTAGCTCTTTTTTTCCATTAAATTATTAAAGTAAAACTGCCGCAGTTGTTTTATTTTTATAATTTTTATGAATTTTTTGAAATTAAAATGTAGCAAAGCGCAATTAAAATTGCTCGAAGCAATTTGAGATAATTTATGAAGAATGAAATTGACACAAGTAAGGAGGAAAATTTTTACTTCACTTGGCGGTGAGCATGCAATATCGGGATGCTGTTGTTGAGCTTTTTGTGGAGCACTTGAAACCTTCATTTCAGCTCCACTACTGACTATTTTATTGTCCATCACATCCTCATCATGTTCCTCTTTGATTTGACTCGTCCTTCCACCGTGTCCATTCTATAAATACAGAGACTTCAAGTCCGAGAATTACTTACTTGCATCAATTACTTACTGAAATAAATTTCACCGACTACTGTCATGTACTTTCAAACTGATAGACAACATGCAAAGCATAGATCAGAGCTAACCTTAACTTTCTTATTTTTCGGTTTACCATCATTTATTTTAAACCGTTTTTGCCTCCTCAGATAACATCCATTTTCGAACATATTACCACAGTCTTCATGAAGTGTCCAGAAGCTACCTTTTCCAGGTTTATCCGGTGTTCTATGCCAAATTAACGATTAATTTGTTATTGCAATGATTGTTTTTGTAGGGAGTCATAATTACGATAATTACAATTAAGTTGGCAATTGCAGTGATTACCTGGGTACTTTGACGAAACAATCGTTGAAACTAAGTGAATGTCTGATCGAATTTTGCCACCTAAATTAAGCCATATGTGTCATATTTCTTTAGCATATTATTGGCGAATATATTATTGATTCAAAAAAATGAATCACACAAAAAGAGAGATAGAGGGAGAAGGAGAGAGAGAGAGAGGGAGAGGGAAAGGGAAAGGGAGAGGGAGGGTTTACGAAAAGATGATTTGATGGCGATCATCAAACTTCTCAATTCGTTGAATTTTTAAAATGTATAGATGGATTTCATCGTTTAGAACTAGTGAGACGGAAAGCAACAACAGATGGCTAGTCTGTTTAGCATACAGCAATTTTTGATAAGCACTGACCCGGCTGACCTTTGTTGGTTCTGTCGATAGTAGGCGTAATTATCCATTATGAATTGATAGATTTCTGAAAGTGTTAGCATACGAGATTCGGATCGCTGAATTGCCATTGTTATCAATGAGATATATGAAAATGGCGGCTTTGCGTTGCCTATTTTACCATTATAAGTGCGCATCTGAGCCTGCAGAAATGAATATTAAATGATTGAAATGAAATGCTTGTCATAAGCGCTCTGTTAATTAAACCTACCCTGTTAATTAAACCTTAGAAGAAAGATTGTACACAATCAGTTGTCTATGTCACTTTATTATGCAGCAATTTTTGTGCTTTAAAGCTTGAAATGTTTGAGATTAAAGTTTTGCGAAACTGCTTACAAGTTCCTGCTGTGTTTGTTCGTTAAATGTAACCCGAGAGGAGCGACAATTTGAGGAAATTTGTGTGAGTGATGAGGATGAACCGGCAACCGCAGAAGTGGAACTTCCGGTCGTTGTGGCAGAAGTGGACGCGTTATTAGCAAGAGCAGATGATGTTCGATTGGACGTTGAAGCCAGAGGAGATATTCCACTCGCTACACCAAAACTGTTGTAGTCTTAAAGTGATTTAATAAATTTACTTCTTTTTGTGTGATAATTTTACAACATGCAAATTTGAGTTTTTCAATGATGGAAAATCTGAAATCCTTCATTTTGCATCATTTCTCTTTCCCTCAATTACTAAGATATTAAAAATAACTTGAATCATTTCACATCGAAAAGCCAGCAATAATTTGTGCTATCCGATTATCACTTCTGATAACACATCAAAAAAAATTAGCATTTACTTTGATTAACTGGATTCATGTAATTTGAGGTATAATAAGTTGGTAGTGTTCCATTCGCTAGATTGTTACTGGACGGATAAGGATACTGATTGTAAGCGGATAGAGCTGTTGAATAAGTTGGCATTACTGAAGCATACTCTTGCGCCGTCATGCTCTAAAGGTACTGATAATGATGAAATAAGTGATTAAAAAGTTCCTCAAATTTTATTCGTTCACTCCTTTTCCTCCTTATTCCATGAACCTTTGTTAACATCAAACAATCTGTCGGTTCAATTAAAATTAATATTAAGTTAGGATTATGATAATGGTTGTAATACAATAATAGATAGCTGAAATAACCGCTAAAATGAATTTATCATTGCATTTGATCGGGATGATCAAATCTCAAAAGTCGAAGTCCGACATTCTTATTTAAAATTTTGATATCTTCTGGGTACTTCTACAAATCAAAATTTAGCAAAAATCAATTAAAAACTCTCATCTTAATTGTTAAATTGTAGCGAAGATGACTCTTACGATCATGAGTGCAGTAGATGAGTATGTATAGATTATTCATTATTTTTAATTATTACTGTTAATCACCATTATCGATTATTGCTATTATTAATTACTATTATTGCTACTACTGATAAAATATCGGATATGAGTAGTGAAGAAGTGGTTGAGAGGGAGAAGTGATAATGATAATTTGCATTGGTCTTTCAACGAATGCTCCACCCCAACCTCCCCCTCCTCCAACCCATCATTTCTTCAAAGATTGCTCGGTACGAGAGGGTTACGGTATCTAAGCCATCTCACCAAGCAGCAATCTCAATTACCTCGTCGATATTGAATTTCATCTTTTCTTTACTTCCATCATCAAACCAATTATTTCCAAAGCACCGTCAAATGTTCATCACAATCAATTGGCTTTCTTCTGAGTGGGCAAAAGTAGGATCTTCAAGAGAAATCTACCAGGCTTTTTTTTGTAACTTTACGAGCTATTTTTCTAATTAAATAATTTATATAATAATTAATTTTCGCAAAACATTGAGAGAATCAAATGCATCAATTTGCTTTATCAAAAGGTGGAAATATTATTAAATCGATTTGGAAATAATAAAAGCGTTATCGCTGATAAAGCAAAGGTTACATATATGGTAATCAAATGATGACGATGTGTTGAGTACTGTTGACCTTTTCTCAAATGTACTTCAAAATGAATGATTGATTTGCAGGAGTTCCAAAAAGCAAATAGATGTGGGTGTCTTCAAAATTCATAAGCGGTAAATTTTTGAAATGACAATGAAGAGTAATATGTGCGTGCAAAAGCTAACTAACATATTATGAGGTAAAAAAAAGGAAATGTAACTGTCACAGTTAGAGATATGATCTGATTCCTGATTATTTGCCAATTAATCCGGAAATGTTCCGGAATTGAGAAATTTTTGCTTTACTTGTCTATTCTGTACCGTATCAATGGTATTACTATATGCTATATGCAAATATGAACGAGAATGGGTTGACAAGGTTAGCGAGCGGATTTGTTTAACCAAACAGTTAAGTCAAACAAAACAAAATATACACAGTACAGAAAGATGATATTTATGAAAGTTGTTCTGGATGAGTTAGTGCACCCTAGAGTTCATAGGTTCATTTCAGCAAATCAGTGTAAACTGGCAAAATAGCATTGGAAGTAGTAGAGATTAGAATTCGGGACGCGCATCGATGATTGACCTTTCCGCGCAAACTAAGAGTCGCACAATTCGTTTGGGAAAAAAACTCATGAAAACTTTCCCTCTTATTTTCTAACATTCTACTTAATTCTACTTCGTATGTTGTTAAATTTTAAATCACAATCATTTGAAGTCTCCGTTTCACGTTAATTTAACGAGCGGAAGAAATAAGCAGAAACCTGTGTCAATGTAGATGCTTGTGCTTGATAAAGTGCAGCAGAATCGAATGTTGATGCGGAACCGGCTGAAGCAGACGCAAGACCTGTAGCATTACCAAGCATTGCATCCATATTAGCTGCAGTACCACCTGTACTACAAACTGATGAAGTGCTAGGCGTAGAAAGGCCAAATACGTTTGCCGACTCCAGTTTTGCCACCTTTTCACCGTTTCAAATTCTGCAAAATATTCTAAAGTGTCGCAAGGTTGTGCTGTCACGCAAAAAGGAAAGTGATTTTGTCAAAGTGTCAAGCTTCCTCTAATCAACAACTGCAAAATGAAATGCGAAACTTTAGTATGGTAGATGTGAAGGCCAAAAATCAAGAAGTTTGCCACAAAAGTCTTATCGTACCGTTCCGATAACAGAATCCTCAGTGTTATAAAGACCTTTTCGCATCCTTTCAATAATGGGCATATAACTTTATGATGCATTTCTATTGTGAGCAATACTTCTCCCTCCTTTCGTCATTATTGTCAGCTTTAAATAAAAGAAAGGAAGTGAGAGAAAGAGAGAGGAAGAGTAAGGGAAAGAGAAAGAAATAAAGAGAGATAACATGACGGAAGAATTATATCGCGAAAAAAAATGAATCAGTTCAATACCGTATCCATACATTTCCATTTGATCTATCTTGTCGGAGTGATTATTCTACGGGATTTTCTTCCCTTTTGTTAAAGTTAAACATTTTAATTTAACTCGGTTATTGTGAGTGCTTTATAAAATTAACAAACTGAAATTGCTATCTATCACTGACACTGAATGGATGTAAAAATTACAGGTTAAAGAAAATTACGCATATTACGTGTGATTTAATAGTTTGTATGATTTCAGGATCAAATCGGTTGGAAATAGGATTCTAAGTAATTCATGTATATTCATTTCGTGCAATGATTTTTCTCGCCAACATTTGGGATCTGATAAAGAGCAAAATTTAATTACTTAAAATGATATGATGTACAGTTAATACGTCAAAAAGCAAACACGGGCAGACGTGAAATGTCAATATTATCATTTTAGAAGTTTCTGATGCTGAATTGGTAAACAGAACGTAGCAAATTGGAACTACTATCAAATATTTACCCTTTTTATGAATATTTTGCTGATGCAATTGGAAACAATGAGGACCAGAAACACGTGGCTGTCACTAAAGTTATTTTAGGAGAATTTCAAGCGAACTAAAATAGACTAGGAAGAATTGCAAAAGATCTCAAGTATCGTATTAAGTTAACGCCATAAACACTTGCCTGACTGCACAAAAAAGCCAAAAGAAAAGGCGCTGTTATAAAAATTGTCAAAATACGTAACTTTTTAAATTCAAATTAAAAGTGAAGAAAAAAGAGGATAAGATAAAATGAAAGATAATTTTAATCAAGAATGAAAGGAGATGAAAATTTTACGGGCACAACAAAGAATGAAGTAAACGATGGGAGAATGAGTTGACAAACCGATCTCAGATGGAGAAGCTTTATATGACAGTGGTTGGTCGTTCTTTCACTTGCGAAAGCATCTCACTGCGCCTACCTTAGCTTTCCTATTTGTACAGCTAATAATGCTAGCGTGGAGGAACGAATGGTACGGACAGACACATACAGAAATTGCTATGTACAGGTAGGTGGTGTTGGAAAGCGTACAGAAAGCTCTCCTTTACCGATTATGCCGACCAACTCGGAAGATGATTGGTGACATCGGAGTGACAGTGATGAGGACATATCCCACTGGTTGCTCTCCTCATTTTAAGATTACAGAAAAGAAACTTTCTCGTTGTTCTCGAATGAATCATCGAAATTTGTGACTGAACAATTCGAAAAGGCCACTCACTTATAGGCACTTTCACACGCACAAACATACATACCTACGCACACATTTAAAAGCAAAAATACAGTAAGGTGTAATTTGTAATTGAAATTCAATAACTGATAATATTTTTGCTTCTAATAAATTTACAAATTTATGACTCGTTAAATTTTTCTTTCGTTTACAATATTGACAAATATTAGTAGTAAATTATGAGTTGGGCATAAACAGCTAAATTAATTAAGCCACTTAATTGTATAAATTAATAATTTTGTAAAAACGCATCAAACAAAAGAATAAGCAAAACTGAAAATTTTATTACTAAAAATTTTATTACTTTTTATTCTAAAACTTTGAAGAAATAAAAAAGTAATTAGAATTTCTATTGTGAAAATATATAAAATGGGTATCTAACTCTTTTCATATTGAACCTGAAATTATTTCCCATGTTGAACTCCCCTTCGATATAATCGTCGCCCTGTAAACAAGCAAACAAACGCAACTGTTAATTAATTGATAAATTAATTAGTGCACACTGATCATTGTCTTTAGTTTCGCATTCATTTCTCACCTTGCACTATACAAATATACAAAAATAAAACAATTTGTTATATAAATAAGAAACTACCTTGTCATAATCAATCCAAATATTTGTTCTTCGACGGAGGGTTAGCATACAATTCCGACAGTATCGATTTCTCCTCTTTTTTCTTACTCAACAAAGCATGCAGTTGCAGTAGATAAGTTAAGAAAGGAAAGTAATTTGCAAAAAAGAAATGAAAATTGAAGCATAAGACTTGTATGAGAAGACTAGTAGAGAAAAAGAAATGAAATTTATGCAAGCAATGTTACATTGTGTAGAAATTTAAATTTTCAAAAATTAGCGTTTGAGTGATTACAGTAAGCGAAGTAAGTGAATGATCAGTTTGAGGAAAATAAAACATGCAGTCAAGTAATAGTTGCAGTAGGAAAAAAGAAGTATTAATTAATTGAGGAGTATTAATTAACAATTGGAGTAAACTGTATGTGAATCGATAGTCTGTCAACTTTTAAATGGTTATCATCTCATCGTTAAGTGTTTTATGTGCTTATAGTCAACGCTGTTGCATTTGTCAAAACAGATTGAGCTAAATAAAACCGAAGAAATATTACTGATTTGCTGCATCCTGAAAGTTCTCTTAACGTTACATTTTTCAAAGTTTTTTGAAGGCTGAAAAAATTTACAATTTATTCTCGTTAAAACTATGAAATGAGGAAAAAATTAAAATAGTGAATTTTTCTTTTCTTATAAACTTCCTTGCATTGAATTTATTTGAAGAATTTAAAATTAAAAAAGTTTTAAGAGATCAAGAACTGAAGAGTGCTAGTTGTTAAATACAAGTAATTTAAACATAACAGTGAGATAATTAGGTGAGCTTTTTTCTTGTCGTAGTAATATGGGAGGGATGGGCGATAATTGAATAAACTGTAACAGCTGTCTAAATAATTAACTCAAAAATTTGCTGTGTAAATAAGGAAATTTTATCTGATGATGCCGTGGTTGAAATTTAAAGAAATCATCCGATGATTGGATGGATGGAATGAAAGATCGAATGGATCGAATAGATGGACGGATGGATGAATGCATGGGTGGATGGATGGATGGATTGAATGGAATGGTTTCAGCGAGGAAAATCCATCCAAACCATTGCCATCACTACTTCACTCTTGCAGTTGAACAAACACTGAAAACGGGGCATCATTGACAATCAGCTAGTTTAGTAGCATTTCCCTCTCCCTCTCCCTCTCCCTCTCTCTCTCACTCTACCCCTTTCTACTTCCTCTCTTTTCCTCTTTTATTGCTAATAAGAAAGGAAAAGGAATGATATTAAAGCATTCTAAAGTGTGTCACAATTATTGCATAAAATTCCTATCATTTGAAGCAATTAATGATAAGAAGTAAATTACAAAATTATAATTGAACTTTTGGGTAAGTAATTTCAGGCTAAAGCAATCACAATGTCTATGTTATTTAGCTTATTATTATATGTGAAATGAGTAATAAATGATTTAGGCTAGAATACGACGAATATTAAGGATTATCTAGGCATTGATGATAGGATGGCGTGTGAGGCGTTGAGGGGAGGAGGAGCAGTTGACAAATGGCGCAAAGGGTAATGTGGATGGTACCGCCCTTTATGTTTTTCTTTCACCACACATGAGCGCCGCTGCCCGTACAACTAGTTCACTCATTTCAGCAAAAAATGAACGAAATGAAAAGGAAAAGTGAGCCTGTAACAATTTTTAAAATTTCATAATTCAAATTCTTAGTAATTAAGAAAAAATTAATTTTTTAGTTGAAAAATTAATTTTTTGTATGTAATTACTTAAAAACAATGCTTAGCTTTAAAATTTTTTTAAAAAAATGAGAATTAGATTAAAATAAAATAAAATAGTATTTTTTTTCAGTTTTACTTTTGATATGTTCAAACGCTTATTCCCCTCAGCATAGAACTCTTCAATATTTGTGCCCATTTTAAGTAATTCAAAATAATGACTGCAACCAATGAGTTGCAGTAACATTGTAATACTTTTGTAATTACACGTTCAAGAACAAAACTTTAAGTAATGACAATTTTTTTTTTAAAATATATATGAACGTCGGAACGTGCACTGCGATAATTGAGTGGAAAAGGGGGAGAAAAGGAAGCAAAGGAAAGCAGAGCAAATAAACAAAACTGTATGAAATTTAAATTACTCGACGTTTAGCCTACAGATGTGCCAGTGATGAATGTGTTGGTGATACTTTCGTTTGTAAAATTCAAGTTAGAAAATTCAAGAAAATTGCGAAAGCTTGAGATTTTATTGAAACAAAATTAGATAATGAAGGAAATAGTTTGTGTCAGATATATCTAATTAAGGAATTAAATTTAAGTAAAAGTTGTAGCTATTAAAATTTTTATTTCACATAAATTCAATTGTTGCCTAATTTGGTTGATTATAAAACTGTCAATGCCTATCAAAACTCATGAATTGAAAGAAAGTAGTTGTGAATTCATCTTTTGTTTTTCTTTTATTACATAAAAGATGCATACCGTAAGAGTAGTAGAATGGGATATTGAAATTAATTAGCAAACTTGCTAGTTGAAGTAGATGATTTCGTTACAGTTAATGAGGTGAGTAAATTTTGATGTAATATTAGAGTAATGCTAGAGATGTGCGAAAGATACGATACAATGTTGCAAAAGTTAAATGAGTCAACAGAGTTAGAAGTTGTTATTGTTATTTGCTTCATTATTTTTGCTTTCAAATATACTGAAATTAGGGCAAGAAACACGTCACATTCTTTGTAACGATCGTTGGAATACTGTAGCTCAATAAGCTGAGTTAATCGATCGTTGAATGCGTAGCTGATAAACAAGTTAGCAGAGAGTGAACTGGAAGAATTACTTTAATTTCAAGATTTGTGGGAAAAAAATTTTTAAAGAGTGTACTTCAGGTAACGAAGGTGTTTATTGGATGAGATGGTACTGGAACACCAGGGTGTCGTGAGAGAATGCACGTAATTGAAGTAGGTCGATGTGTCGATGCTATGCTCACTGAGATGGTCATAGTGGCTATTTGCATGCTGCAAGCCTTCGCTTTATAGTAGTACTTTTTAGAATTTCACTCTTATTTTTACTCAGTGACTTTTTGAATTATTGAACTAATCAATCAGTTAGTTGTTTTTTCTCACTATTGTATGCTCGAAATATTAAGTCATTTCTCAATTAAATTTCGGTGGATGATTCTACCGATTAACAGGTTAACTGTTTTAAAGTTTCGTAGTTCAGAAATTTATGAAATTGTGGAAGAAAAGGGTAAAATTAGCAAATAACGAGTAATCTGAACATTGCGGTGTATGCGACAGAGAGAGATGAAGATTAATGCGGTAACGTCGCTGTTAGAAAATGTTGGATGTCAGTTTTGCAATGCTACAAAAATACTCTCACCACTCCTCACAAAAAATCAATTTTCAACAAACTGTGGGGGCGGAATGTTTGCATTATGGTAACAGTAAAATGTGTGGGCGCTCATTCACTCACTGCCTTCCTTCCGATAGGTGTCCTTCAAAAATGTCACATCAATTTCCGAAAGAATAATTTTGCTATGAAAATTACAAATAATGAATGGATTGCTTATATCAATTAAAATTTGGTTAAATTTTCCATCGAAAAAAAAAATTTACCTATAAAAATTTCTCCAATTTTCTTCACAAATTTTCAAATGAAACAATAATGAAATAAATTTCTTCCAATGAAGAGAAATAACAATGACTGTTTATGCTCTGACACATTTAATAAGCTAATTAAATTATCTTGGAAAATGTCAGTCTGAGCGCTAAATGCAAAGCTTTGACAGATTCATCAGAGTTTGAATTGCAGAACGTCTTGAGTGAAAAATTGAAATATTTGCTAAGTCGAAAATTCAAAAAGCACAATGGAGTAAATTGAAGAATTTTGAGTACCGAATTTCGCTCAGAGTTATTTCATCGAATTTTGAAAACGTTTTGGGTGTAAATTCATCTCATATTAATCGAACAAATGTCATTTGCAACAAGTAAATGAAATGTGTGAATAAAATATCAAAATGTAAAGGGTCAGTCGTAATGGCTATAATTGCAATAGTAGGCATTACATGCAACTAATCTCCTCCAGTCAAATTATTTCACTCAAACCTGAACAAATAATTCTTCATTGAACGGCTTCTTCTTTCTCCCTCCTTCCTCTCTCTCTCTCTCTCCCTCTCGCCTTCCTTTCTCTTCATTATGTAATTTCCACTTCTACTGTAATTTACTATCATCACCAACATTTTATGCACTTTGATTGTATATGGAAATGAAAAGCAATCGAATGGATTATTTTGCACAAAGGGAAATAATTTTGAATTTTCACAAAGATATTACGATATATCACAAAAAATGACATTTGCATATAATCTAAGATTTTAATTGAAGAAAAGAAATTAAAAACTAAAAAGTTAATTTTTGAAATTCAAAAAGTTTCTATTAAAAAGAAGAAAATGTCAATAAAATGCAAACATATTTCACTTGAAAAAAGAAGAACATATCAAATTCATTTTAATCACTGAAACATATTAAATTGTTGAGTGATTTAATCTTATCAAAATATTAATTGAAAAAAAATGTTACATTTCATGCCTGAGATTGATGAAAATTTCCACTGTTCAAGATGATCAATGTAATAGGTATAGTTGGCATACTTGGACTAATTAATAATGCTTTCACTAATTAAACGAGTAAGGTAAGAAGTGATGGTTAGAGAAAATGAACTTCACTGAGAGTGTTTGTTCACAACAACACAGACAGCAGAAGTGTTCCTCTCTCATTTCAACAATTCCTCAGCTTTTCACTTCTAAGGACGAGGTCAAAGGCCATCATTAGTTCGAATGCACACAGTTCTGGTGACATCATCTTCGATTACAACGAGCACTTCTCCAATAGCTGTGAAGTGATTTGAGTGTGAGTGGAAAATTCAACTGCGCGAGGTGTCACGAGAGATTTCCCTATCAAATCAGAAAGCAGAAAGTTAGCGGGGACGAAGAACAAATTAGCTGTCATAAGTCATCAAAATGTATGGTTAGGAATGAGCTTTCCATTTTTATCCAAATTCACACACTGAATGCTAGAGGAGTGACTGCTAAATGCTCAGTGACCGATAGTGCAAATCAAAAATGACCAATAGAGGAATGAATGTGATATCCAAATGACCTGTCAGTTTGGTGCTTTTCTGTCTGCATTCAAAACATCTAAATGAACGAAATCGTAAAAACAATATTATTCGTACATTCTTCAACCGTTAATTGCTATTTCCGATGTGTATATGCATATTACCATTACACTTATTACAACTCAAAAATATAAGCAAAATTTTCGATTGAAAAGAATTTTTTTTTTTGAAACTTGCAAAGAAAAGAGGAGAAATGGTGGAAATAAAGGGTTTGATTGCTGCAAGCTTTTGATGTTGTAAATGGAAAAGTGGAGGAGCAGACTGTGTCACTCACTCCAGCTGATAATGTCATCGTCCGACACTGATAAGTTAGCAGCTGGTCACCAGAGACATTGACACGGACGCGAATACATTCCAGCAAACATTATCTCTCCCAACCTTATCACTCTTATCACTGCGAGTAGATAATACTGGCAGAATGCACATCGCTCAGCACACAACCAACTGGGAAAGTGCGGAATGTTTTGAGATGCAAAACGGCTTTCAATGAATAAATTCAAAAAAAAAGTTAATTGCGTACTTTCGAGTGAACCAATATGACAACGACTGAGCAACGAATTTGGCACACTAATTTTTGCTCTTAAAACTTCTTATCACATTATCATTGTGCAAATGCTTTTGCGTATTAGTGCAAGCGACTAATGGCGCAGTATATCAGTTGTAGTGACCGGCGTAGGAGTGAGTATTCGTTGGTGCTTTTCTAATATTTCAAATTTGATATATAAATATTTGTTTTACGAAAACAGTTATTATCAATTAAAGAAGACCGAATTAACAAAATGATGGAAGCAATTGATAAAGTGATACTAAGGTATTACTGTCACTAGCAAGCACTACTGTATGATTTTCCTTTGCTATCACAGTAATTATTAGATATTTACCCAGACATTTACGGCTACCGCTATTAATCGCTCACAGTTAGCAACTCTAGCGACCATAATTAAAAGATTTAAGTGAACGAGCAGCAAGTAGGTTCATTACAAAAGGAAAGTTGTACAGTGACAATCTTTTGGAGGTTGAGGAAAAAAGGAAAGGTAAACAGGCGGAAGAATAGTAGCACGTGGTTGATAACACAAGCAGTTAAGTTAATCGTGAAGTGTAACCCATTTGCTTGTCTTATGCAAATATTATTTACTCCATTACTACTACTACTACTACTACTACTACTACTACTACTACTACTACTACTACTACTACTACTACTACTACTACTACTACTACTACTACTACTACTACTACTACTACTACTACTACTACTACTACTACTACTACTACTACTACTACTACTACTACTACTACTACTACTACTACTACTACTACTACTACTACTACTACTACTACTACTACTACTACTACTACTACTACTACTACTACTACTACTACTACTACTACTACTACTACTACTACTACTACTACTACTACTACTACTACTACTACTACTACTACTACTACTACTACTACTACTACTACTACTACTACTACTACTACTACTACTACTACTACTACTACTACTACTACTACTACTACTACTACTACTACTACTACTACTACTACTACTACTACTACTACTACTACTACTACTACTACTACTACTACTACTACTACTACTACTACTACTACTACTACTACTACTACTACTACTACTACTACTACTACTACTACTACTACTACTACTACTACTACTACTACTACTACTACTACTACTACTACTACTACTACTACTACTACTACTACTACTACTACTACTACTACTACTACTACTACTACTACTACTACTACTACTACTACTACTACTACTACTACTACTACTACTACTACTACTACTACTACTACTACTACTACTACTACTACTACTACTACTACTACTACTACTACTACTACTACTACTACTACTACTACTACTACTACTACTACTACTACTACTACTACTACTACTACTACTACTACTACTACTACTACTACTACTACTACTACTACTACTACTACTACTACTACTACTACTACTACTACTACTACTACTACTACTACTACTACTACTACTACTACTACTACTACTAAACGCTAATTTCTCAAATCAATTTTGTCAAAAATGTTGAATTAAATGAATTCAGCAAATAATTTTCTCATAATAAGAGCTTTTCTTTTCCTTTTTTTTTTGAATTCTCCGGTAATTTGACAATTCAACATGTGACGTTAATAATTATTAACAATAATAATAAGCAATAACAATAATCTTTCGGGATTGTTTACAAATGAGCATTTTAATTTAATTTGAATGTTCTATGAACACACAGAAAGCATATTTTCTTTCGAAAAACTAAATGAAAGAAGATGGAATGAAATTATTCGCCTTATGTCATTTTGCTTAGATTTGCTTTTAGAAAAGATAACCGTTGGGTCTGTCCATTTATTTTGCCAATTATCAAACACGCACGCACATATATATATATTTGTAAATTTTTTAATTTTTTAGTAAAATATAATTTAGAATTTGAGAAAAAATCTTTTTTTCACAAATCTCAGCTTTTTTTTTCCCTTTTTCGTTTTTTTTTTCACATCACTTCCGAATTTCATACTTTTTCATCAATGTCCACATAGTTGTTACAGAGCTCTCCAAAATTTTTCTCATTAATGCATCCCATCCATTTACCATTCCATTTCTTCCACCTCTCCCTCTCCCTCCCTCTCTCTCTCTCTCTCTCCCTCCCTCTCCAAATATTACCCACTTTACCTATCCTATCAACGGCAACACCAACAGCAGCAAATTTCATATTTTCCGGTAGTTCGCTCCTCCAAAACCAGTTCCTTCGTGCTTTTACTTGTGAGCTGAGAAATTCCATCCAACCACTAAAATTCATTTGTTGCCCAGTGGCTCCTCATGTGAAGGACGAAAGGTGAAGAGTGACAACGCGGAATGATACATCATCTCCTCGATTTCCGTCGTCGAATTCTGACGAAATCAATTCCGCTTACATTCTAATGAAAAGAAAAAAAACAGTCTAAGAAGGCTTGTAATTTTATTTTCATCGACCACGAAGAGACGGAGGGACTGGTAAATATGACAGTTCACAAAATCGCATTCTGATAAAATGGGATATTTTACTTCCAATCCTCTTTCCATCTTCCATTTAACTACATTTTCAATTAAATTTGATTAAATGCTGAAAGTGATGAAAATTGGATAAGACACAGTTGTTTAAAATAATTAATGAAATTTAAAATACGACCTGCTTGATCAGAAATGATCAAATATTAAATGAATATGAGTGAAATACAACGATAATTATTGTTATCAGTGGCAATTGAAATGATTTCAAAATTTTCTAAATATTAATAAATTAGGCTATCAAATATTGCACTATACAAAAATGTGACTGAAGAATTGATTACTGTTAAAATAAAGCATTGTACGAGAGTGGTAACTTGTTTACAGTTTCATTTAATTAGAAAAGAAACTTCTAGGAAAAGTGAATAGATAGTTGCAAAGCAACAAATGGAGCAAATGTGAATTGTAAACTGAAATGAAAGCGTTTCAGGTTGACGTAATACCAAGTCCAAAAAAACAATTTGCACAACAAATAGGTTATTTTACTACGTTGGTTACAATATTTCATTCATTTCTATCAAAGTAGTATTCCTTCCTTTCCCTTTTCATTTGCCCCTTTTTTCCCCTTCACCTTGCAGTGCAATGTAAATCTATCACTTCAAATAATTTTGCTTAATTGATTGTATCAAATTTAAATTCACTTTAAAATTGGTATAAACAAAAAACGTATGAATTTATGAAATATTTGTTTTCGAGAATAGCATAAGAGATATTGTTCCATATAAAATTCTATGAATTTTGAAGAAAGAAAGGGAAAATTACTCAAAATGAGAGTATTAAGCGAAAATATTAGTTATGTCACCGACGTAACGTCAAGATCTATTGCTCAACTTCTCACGTAATTTCATTTGTGCTTCACGTTGTGATAGCAGTAATCAGCACGTGCTGTGGCAAACTTTGTTGGGTGATAAAATTATCAATGATGCAAGTGTTTCGTTCAAAGTTAGCTGATCGATCGGATTTGATCGTCGATCGACGGCAAATCACCAGGAACACACCTTTCATCCACAGCTCTTCCAGGCGGCATTTTACGTCACCATTAGTAGTTGATAAAATCTGCAGTGATAAGAAATAATTCACATCCTTATCACTCATACTATCTTATTTGATAAGAGTTAAAATTGCAAATGTTACACGAGTAGGTTGGTGTTTGATTTTATTAACTGTATTAGCTCTTGCACTTATTCAAATTTATACTTCGTAACAGGGAATCTACCTGTGTACAACAGGTGCCACCTGATTTCACTGAACAGAGAGAGCTTGTTAGATGAGTCATTCCTCTCGTAATATTATATCTGAAACGCAACAGAATACTTCAATCGTTCAGAATAATATCAACACCACCTGTAATTTGCATAATTAAAATTGCTGCAACTTATTATTTGACCTTTTAAAAGGTGCAACTTTGATTACCTGTAATCGACGCATGTTCCATGCTCGAACTTTATGTTTGCATTACTCTCCGTTAGCAAAATTTAATGTGTACGTGATACCTGTTTCGCCGATGATTTTGCATCATTTGTAGCAACAAAAAAAAAACAAGCTACTTAAATTGCCTCTCATCTTTACTTCGTATTTTAAATTGATAATCAGGAAGTGATAAAAACATCACACGACGATAGAGAATTTGAAAAGTGATTATCAAGAAGGAAGCGCCGTAATTCTGACGTGAGTGAAGATGAGATTCATCTGCTCAAATGAATTAACATGTGATGGTGGCGGTCATCGTTGTGGATGATAAATTTAAATTTGTTCGGTGCAATATAAGTTTCTGGAATTTACAAAATATTTCCTTGCACGCAGACCTTCTTTGCAATGTTTCAAATGATAAATTTGATTAAATTCAATTCTCATCCAATTTTGCTTAAAAAAGCTATGTTTTTCTGGCTTTTTTTTAAAAGTTTTCTAAATTTCAATTTAGATTTGCTCAAAACTATTGTTAATAGCAGCAGTTAGCAAGCTCACTTCAAACTGCCCCATACTTTTCCTCACACTCTTCCCGTGTTCCGATTTCTTCCACATCCTGTATGCTGGAAGATGTTACAGGTGTGTTCCACTCAGAGTTGTAGTAATAATGTTTGGACATTAACGACCACCGTCTAATAGCTCCAAACATTCATCTTAAATTGTCAACAAGCAAATTAAAATGAATTTTTCATTTCAAAGTTAAATCTATTCGTGAAAGCTTCAAGAATTGTTTTCTTTCAAATTCATACTTACTTTAATACTAACACACAGTTACCTTCGTTTCGAAGTCATACTTTTTCCTCCTCACTTGTTGAATGAACATTAAGCGCGGTTACGTTTTGGTGGCCAAGCGCGAGAAAATGCATAATTAGAAATGCCAAAATTTAGACTAAATTATAATTTTGAATTCATAGAAAATTAACTTTTTGTTGGTATTTCGTCAGTTTGTTGACATTTCTCAAGTGCGTCGAACCGCAATAATTCTCATTGCTGTCGTTGCAAACACTCCACAGAAATTCCTCACAAATATCTTTGGTGAAATTATAAAACCGCTGGTAGCTTAATCGATCGCAATTGTGCAATTCTGGATAAGCAATACAGCGCTCTGAAATTGCAAATTTGTGGCGAATTTCGAAATTCTAAGTTAGAAACTCACGCATGGTACTTAAGAATGGAGCAATTGCTAATCCGCCTTTCTAGTTCTCTACTTTCAATCATCCATTCTAAAGTGATTTAATGTGGCGCAAAAATGATGTTGCAATGAGCGTTTTAGGTCCACACAGAGAACATTTGCATGAATGTTCGTTGACGTGATTCCCTGGTGCATCCGCTGAAGCTAAACGTGACGCACTGCAACTGCACGTAATTATGGGCCCTTTGTTGAGCGCTTCTTTCATCACTCCTCAAATATTTCCGCTTAGCAATTGGTTCAATGCAAACTAAAAAATAAAAAAGTGATGCAAAAATTTTACGTGAAATTTTTTTCAAGAAGTTGTATAAATCAAAGTGGTCATTCTTGCAGAGAAGCAAAACGTGAAATATTTCTAAATTAAATATTACATTTTTATACCTTGAATATTCCTCAAATAGGTGAAATTGAAATTCAAATTTCATTTCCAAAACGATTTATAAGTAAAACCTCTGGGATATGGGGTTTTTGCTGAACAGATTCTTGTTGAAATATTTCTGCAAACACTCTCACAAGTCGTGAAGTCATAAAAACGATTTTAATTACTTTTTAATTACCGGTACATTCGGAAAACCAAAACCGTTGACACCTTTCCAAAACTTAATAATTATTATGCTCCTTTCAAAGCTAATAAGAAAAGAAATTAGTAGGGCTTACAGTCGTTGTGACAATTACTAAGTAAGCCTAAATTGCTATTTCAGATTGCTTCAAAGAGCAAGCAGAAAAAGGAGATTCGAAAACTGGAGAAGCATCTGCTCTAGGGGTACCGTCCTTCTCATTGTAATAATATCGCGTTCCAGGCTTCGCTGCTCCACCCGTTCCGTCAAACAGTTCGACACCATCAAGCGATAAAACGCATTTCCATAGGTATAATTTAAATTAAATTATGAAATATTTCACAGTAAAATTGGACCATCCTATTGCGTCATTTGCAGATACATAAAACTGTAACCATAATCTCTTCACCTGTAATATCCGAAAACACTTTTCTAAATTTTGATTGAGAGATTCTAATCAAGAGATTGATCCCGATCTGCTAATCCTTGATAAAATAATTAATTTCAAGGATAATTAATGACTAAAGTTAAATCGCATGAAAATATGCAGGAAGATGAGCAAAACGATTTCATCTACAACAAGTGACCATGTAAAATAAATCGAAAGAGAAGAAGAGGAAAATAGCAAATGACAAATTTAGTGCCTACGAGATAATCTGCGAAATTGACAGCACGTTGTTTCACATTGACGTAACGTGTGGAAGCGATTTGAGTTATCGTTACATCCACTGCACATGAATTCTTGTTCACAACGTTGTGCTTTTAGTATAATAAGCGAAATGCGCTAAGCCTTCTGATTCAATTTCCATCTACCGCACTTCACAGTCACTGCCGACGGCAGAAACTGATCACAGAATGAGAAGTCAATGATTCCTACCTTCCATTACCACCCTTCACCAGAGGGTGATATTCATTTCAAACCGTAAAAATAATGTAAAACTCACATTTCCAAACAATTTCCCAATTGCAATGGATGCAAGCAACGAGTGATAGCACTGGAGGAGAACACATCTTTTTTATGTTTATCTTCAAATAGTGTAATTTGAAATTTCCATTTCATTAAATTTAACCTTTTTCAGCCAACAAACTGATACTGAAACAACTAAGCGAATTTCACGCAAATACAAATTTTTTAGATATTCAATTGGTTTTACATAATAAATTGAAGCTTGCAAGAGTGAAAGTTAAATTCAAAAAATTTCATGCTTTCAAATAATCGATGATCACTGGAACTTTATCATAACTTAATTCTCATTACGTGATTTACTGTATTATGTTATCATACGTCTATCGCTGAAGAATTCTCGGAAGTGTTTACACTTCTTCTAATACTTGAAATACACAAGTTTTCTCCACTTGTTGTCGAACAATCGTAACGCTCAATGGGTGGGTGGCTCATTGATCAGTTAATAACACTGATAAGTGTGATATCAGTGATAAGGCAATAGTGAACCTCTTTCTAAGTCAAACCATCTAATTGCGCATCGTTTCTCACAGCTCGTAATATTCTCGTAATTGTTACCACTGTTCGAGGTACATCCACTACTCCAGAATATCCGACATCGGTTACTTTTGATGTCATAGTAATACCGCGGTAGCCATTCCACGTTATGGTCACATTCGTCGGCTAATTTCGAATCGAATTCACCACATTCTGCAAATCCACCAAAATTTCTTTTTTTTTTTTTAAAAAAACAAACCATCCTTAATTAAGTTTTATAATTAATTTCGTGAATTAATATTTTTATGCAATTAATTAAGTCAACTTGTTAATTTATAGTTCTCGCCTGATGAAATAGGTGTGAATTGGTCGAAATGATCGGTTGTGCTATTATTCTTCGCATCTACCGCTCGCGGATGAACTTTTTGATGAGAGCGACGATAGGCTCGTAATATGTGAAGATCGAAATTGTTGGTGCTATCTGCTTGCGTGTTATTAACGTGCGTTTGAGTTACACGTATTTGGGAAAGGTTGCTTGCAGAAGTTAAATGAGCTGAAATTTTCTCTTCCAATTTATTTGATTCGAAATGCGTATTCTGCATAGGCCTCGTTCATCTCATAAATTATCAGAAGTTCAGCAGATATCAGTGAATTTCTAAATCGGAAATAAAATTAAAACACAAAGTGCCACCAAAATCCTTCATTGTTACAACTTGACTGCAATTGCATTACAAATAAAACTTCAATTTTACTTCCAAGTAAAATTTCAAAATAGAGTTTTGAGAACTTAGCGTTCGTTTCAAACGTTTATTTAGATTATTAACAAAAAGTTTCAGAATTATTTTTGCAAAAAAAAATTTATCTCTTCAAAAGGATACCGAGAGATGAAGTATTATTGTATTCTGTGTTTCCAATCTTTGAAACAGTAACTGCTTTAATAGGTCTAATGCGCGCATCGACAAAAAAATCTAAAAAATTGATATTTGAAAAATTGACAATTATTAAAAACAAACTCAAATTAAAATTATTTTTCAAGACGAAAGGAACATTTATCGAATGCGACCATCAAAAATATTTTTCGTCCGCGTCGGTTCATTCGATCTTATTAGTTCGTACGGTTGTGAAAACATTGCCGAAATTTGTCCGAGATGATGTTCACCGGCTCGTTGCAACGATTTTTGATCCTGAAAATGACCAAACTGTCATATAGTATTTTGTACGAGTGAAAAAAAAACAATTTAAATGATTGAAAATACTTTACAGTCCTATAAACTTATAATAATGGTTATAGCTTTGGCAATTTCAAAATACCACACTTGCGGTAAATGCATAGAGAATTTTAAGAGCTGCAAACGTTACGCGCACGTATTATTAAATTAAACTTTTACTGATTGAATCAAATTTTTGCTTAAAAGAAAAAGTTGAAAACATTGAGCGCCTAATTTCTCTCGTATTTCAAATAATCAATTATTTTATTAATTTTTGCAAATAAATTAAGCATATGATTTGTTATTAATTGGAAATGCCGTTCAATTAGTGCAAAATTTTACGTTTTCAATTTGCTTGGACTGTTCGCACAATCTTTTGCAAGCGCCGCGATGATAAAACATATTGGTTGCTTTACGGCGACGCTTCGAGCACGAAGCGTCGTACCAGAACATTTCACATTTTGAGTTCGTTTGATTGTAGAAAAATCGTGGACGCCAATCGAACGTTTTACAGCCGCGACGTAAATTTTTGTCAAATTTTAGAGCGCATACTGTAAATACATTATAAATGTTTTCATGGAACTAATTTACGTACGTATTGAATTTTGTAGAAATAGAAGAAATTAAAATGCATCACGCAGAGATATTTGGCCATTCATTTAGCTTCTTTTTTTTTTTTGCGAAATGCGTAATTTGTATTCCTTCGAAATGACACGGAATGTAACATTTAAAATATTTTAGCTAAATTTTTTTGTGTTTTAGATGAATGTGACAAGGAACAATGAGCAAATAATATAAATTTGATAAAATTAAAAGTGGAAAAATTTTTTGCTTTCTTATTACTGCTAGAAATGAAGTAGAAGTTATTCAACGAGGAAGGAGTTAGTTAGCGTAGATGGATAGAAAGGTAAATTAGTAAATATTTTATAATTACCTGTTTTTTTTACAGTTACATTTTTTGACTTCTCTAATTTTAATTCCTTTCGCCGTGCACACTGTAACTTACATGCCTGAAATTTTTTTTACAAAGCGAGTAATGACAAATGATAGGCATCTAAAAGAGCTAAATTATGCGAAAGTAATAAAGAAAGACTAGTTAATCTATTCGGAATAGTTTCGGATCCGTCACGTTCACGTCGACTGTCAATGCCATGAAATTACCCAAATTGGCGCAGTCAACATATTTTGGCGACACCGTTTTCGGTATTGCGAGTCAAACGATTGATTGCAAATGGCTAAAATTTACATTAAAATTGCTATTTGAAATACTTAATTTTGCAAAAGTTGCGGATTTTTTTTTTAATTCTCAAATACTACTGCAATTATTTGAATCAAACTAATTTAAGCAGCATTTATAGCGCGTATTGTATTGGTGCTAAGCAAGCTTTTGTATTACTTGGAAAATTGCAATTTGCTAATCTAAATTTTTTAAAAAAAAATGCGAAATTAAAAGAGATGACTGTAGGAAGACTGTTTTGTGAGAAATTTCAGCTTTGTACCACATTTTGCATAACACTGTCGCCTGTTCGGGAAACGATTTTCATTTCCGTTGCAACCACTAAAAATTATTTCTACAAATTTAGAATTTTATTTTAATTCTTTCCACTGCATTAGGTGATTTGCTGCATCGATATGTAATGGTACTTAAATTCTTTAAATTCTTTCAAGCGTACATTACTTATGGAACTCTTCACAATGATTGAACGTATCGAATATTTTCGAATTTTTGACAACTTTTTGATATTTAAATTAAATTCTTGTTGTTGCTGATATTAGTAAAGCTAAAGCCCGACTGGAAAATGTTCCAAATATAAAGCGATTTAATTTGAATATACCTAACATTATTAAACAGAGTAATGTAATTCGAAAACATCTAACAGCAGCATTAATTCTCAATTTTTTACTTCAACTTTTAATTTTTACTTCAACTAATTTTATATTTATGACGTAAAACAGAGTAGTATGTTTGGTTGGATTAACGAATTACGAATCGATCAATACTTACCTATAAATAAATTTTCGACATTTATGATCATAGCTGTTATAATAAAAGAGTGGAATTCGTTGTGAACAGTTACCACGTTGAAGAGGTTGCTGCATTGAAGTTATTTTTGCAAATTTCACGAGTAGCAAGTAATTGGAATTAATTATTACACTTACGTGAAAATGAAGTGTAAGTGACTCATCAAAATTCCTTTCTAATAACGTCATTTTTTCATTTTAATACTTATAATTTTCAAAGCTTTGTAGAGCAAAAATACATGGTGAAATATTTGAATTTCCTTTTTTTATTAACTTCAAATGTATAGTTAGTTTACAGTTCTGATGAATGCAAGAAAACGGCATAAAATATTTCCGAAAATCAGGACAGAATTGTAAACACTACTGAAAAAAAAATTTTTTTGAGTTGGCTTCTTGTGAATTTTGAAGGAGAGAGAGAGAGAGAGAGAGAGAATTTAAATAATGCCAAAGTGAGAAGTACAAATTCATTTTACCTGACACGGATGAGTTTTGACATTTGAAAATGTAGCTGTTAATTTAACTATGGGACTGTTCGAAGTTTCAGCTATGCTATGAGAAGCTGGAAAAAATAGAATCAGTAGAAGCGCATATGTCGCATCCATTTATTTTGAAATACTGAAAATGACTTATTTATACGACATTGCTTACAATGAAAACTCAATTTTCACGTTTCTTTTCTTTTTGTTTACAGCAATCCAAATCAAAAGTAGATGTGCGCCATTCTATGCTTATGCACGAAGCACGAAGCTTCTTAATTTCATATTGAACTTTTCGCATCTTTCGACAAGCTAAAATGATGAAGCAAAGAGGAAAACCAAACTTCCAATTAAATACACATAAATTTTATGAAATCACAATATTTGAATTAATATAATCAAATTCGTTAAAATTTTCAACTCAAACATAATATGATTGGCCATAGTTTTAAATATTGGAAATGAAAATGGCTAAACAATCATGAAATGCATTTGGCGCAGCTTTTTGCTTATTTGTCCTTGAATTCCGATTTTTTTTTCTGGTCACTTACGGTTTAATTTTGATCATTCATGATTTGACCAAAATCACATTCATCATATTTATTCATTGATATTATTCATTGATCTTATTTATTGATCATAAATTGATATTATTTATTGATCGGAAATTAATTTAAATGATATGAAATAATACCAAAAAGATTAGCATAACCTCTGCTTTTCCAAAACCCTTCTTCAATTTAAAATTTTTCATTCATGCATTGCAAATTTTTTTGAAGTGAAAAATTCACAGCTTGAAAGTTTTCTTTTCATCAAATCAACCAAACACTCATTTTTCCTAGTCGTCGAATTATTCGTGTTTTCGTCAATCTCTTTGCCTTGGGAAATTCCAAAACGAAGAACGCAAGTACCGAACGTTTAAATTGAACCGTCCAAGAAGGTCGAAGAGGAGAAATAAATCGGACATTACTTGAAAGTTTACAATGAAGCTTACCCAAATTTGTAACCTAAGATATTTACTTAAAATTATTTCAAATAAATTGACTGTAATCGATTACAGTTTGTTTTTCTCTTTAATAAGCAAATTTATAGTATGCCTCTGCGTGAGAAAACGTGTAGACGTCATGTGGAAGCAAACATTTGTCCATGTTAAACATCACACTTGCAAATTTGAGATTGAAATTCAGGTTTCGGTTGTTAGAATAAATTTCATTTACAAACGGTACAAGACGAAAAAATGCTAATATTGATGAAGGCAATTGGAATAAGCAAAATTTAAAATAAACTCATGGAGGAATATTTTATTTTGTTAAACATGGAGCAACGTTGCCAGTTAGGGTAGTTAAAGGAAACATATGAGAAATAAAATTTAAGTTTTGAAAAAAGGCTGTGATGTGAAAAAGCCTAAGAGAATGCCAAAGCATTCAATTAGTTCGTTTCTTCTAAGAAAATATTCATATAAAAATAAAAATGTAAAATTTGATTTTATTTTAAGCACGCTAAAGTCCTATCAAAACGAACTGATTAAATTGGCAGTGCACATTTTATGGACGAATGTTTTGCAATTTTTGCGGAAAACGTATCTAAAATTGATAACAATCACTGATTGTTTTCCTCATTTCTCAAAAATCATCGACGTTCTCGCTAACTTTTTTTTCCAACGATTAATTGAAGAACTTATAAGAAATCAAATGAGAGAGAGAGAGAGAAAGAGAGAAAGTTGCTAATTCTAGAAAAGAGGAAAAATTCAGATTATCAGATTTGAACGAAAAGAGTGCTGCGAAAAACTGCCATTGAATTTTGCAACGAAATAATTTTATAAAAATAAAATAAGAAGTGGAATAAAAGTGAGGAAAAAACAAAATTTGAAATTCACGTATTGCAAAAAAAAAAGCGTGAAATTTTTACAACAAATTTACTTCTACATGGGAATTTTTGAAAGGCAAAAGATGAGCATAAAAATTTTCGCTTCTTTTTTATTCACAAAGATTGAAAACCGGAAAGAGCAACAGGCAACAGATTGATCTGAAGCAAGAGAGTTGGGTCGACAAGAGGGATAAGAAAATGAAGGCGAATGTTTTTGTTTTTGCCATTTTCAGCAGTGAAGTACTCGTACTTGTAATTTAAATGTCAAATTAAAAAGTGAAAAATTTGTTGAGGGAAATGTTGAGGGAGGGAGGGAGAAGGATGTTTTCGGTGAGTGAAAAGTAAAGTGCAGAAAGATCGTTGCCTAACAAAGTTTATTCCTTTTTTGTTTCCCGTTGCAGTCATTTCATTTTGAGGAAAACTGCCAAGTAATTAGTGGAAGGATGAAATTCACTCTCTCATTCCACCCACACCTTACTTTTGCAATGCGAAATTTGATGTTAAATTTAGATGACTGCAGAGCTCCCATAAATCAATTTGGCAATTCTTATAAAGGAATAACCACAAAAGTACGGATAAATTGTGCTGCAATCATTTACATTTAATTAATTGAAAGATTATAAAAATCAGGAAAATTGTTTACATATTGTGGAATTAACAATTAATGAATTATAAAATTAAGCGGGTAAGCGACTAGCTAATTATAGTGCATAATGTGAATCGCTTGTCACAGTCGAATGTTTTTTCTGTTCAAAAATTAAACAAATTGGAATAAACGAGTGGTGTATTCTTCCAGAATTGCAGTTATACTGCTCTTCCCAAGCTCCATTTCCAGTGCAGCACTTTTATTGAGTAATTGAATTGTTAGGAAGGTATTAGCCGAATGATAACAACAATTACTGCTAATAAATGAACTATTAAAGGATACTTTTTAATGAGAATATTATGAAATTTTAGGAAAGCAATTTCTCGGAAAGAAATTAGAATATTTCATAAAAACGATTCCATTTTTTCAACTTCAATTTTTACATCGTTAACAATTGCAGTTAATTGCAGCAACCTTTACTACCCATCAACAGCAACTTATTCTGTCGTTATTAGCTACTTAATTAGAATTTAATAAGCATTAGAAGGAACAAACATAGGTTTGAAAATTGTCAAAATCATTATTTAAACCTGAAATACCTGTAGGTCAATGTCAGTGAGGTGAGGCTCATAGCTTGCTATCATCAGTATCATCACGTAAGCAAGGCTTCTCAAGCATTATTAAATGATGTCCTGTGATAATGTATGGTGCAAGCGATCGACGATCACTTCATATTTCATCAAAAAAAAAATCATTTACTACGACATCAATGCAGTGGACACAGTTCTCAGAAATAATGCATATCCTCATTATCACTTCAAATTGAATAGTCAAAAATTTTTTTTGAAAGGAATAAATGCTGATAATTCCAGTAAAAATTTAAGTAATTTTTTAGTGGAATTTTGTCAAGGCACAAAAATTGAAAAAAATTAGGCAAAAGATGCTGCCGATTTAGAAATTAAAATGAAGTTTTCCAAAAGATATGATACTGTATTAGGTAACAAATAGATTTCAAATTTAATTCTCCTGTTGCTATTAAAAAAGAAATGAAGAAGAAATAGATTTTAAATTTAATTCTCCTGTTGTTATTAAAAAAGAAATGAAAAACAGTGAAGTGAGGTTTTTCTTGAAGTGAAATTTTTTTATTGAGTTTTTTTTTTTTGAACGAATTGAAGCCTTAATAAAGCGCAACTTTTTTTTTGGGAGATAAGAAAAAAGAGGCGAGAAAGAGGTGAAATAATTTAAAATGAAATATCGAACCATTATTGATTACCTCGAAGAAACCAACATTTCTCACAACTTGTCTCTTCGGTCGAAATAAACGATTAAATTTCACAAAATCATATATTTCCTTAAGCAAAATCGTCTATTTTCCATGATAATTTCATCCCACAAGTGGCAGGGAAATTGCATTGTTGCTTCCATGGATTAAAAAAAAAATAGTTCAGTTCCATTAAATCACGTTTATTTCACGTCTTCTGCTCACGCATATTTTATTGACAACCGTTGGGACCGTCACCAGAGCCATCAGCGCAAAAGTTTGCCGTTGCATTAAGTAATGCCGCAGCTGTAAGGTACTGCTGCAGATTGATAGACTCAACGTTTGATGATTGCGTCATTTCGTCGCCAATCGATATTCCATTACTGTTAACTGTTGGAGCAGATCTGAAAAAACTAATGAATTCCGGAAAGGATGAATTCAATCACGAAGATAAGTAATTCAGTTCTTTGCCACTCTCTACTTCATTGTTGGTCTCAGAGATCAGTACACACGACACATAGATGCAATAGAGAAATTAAAATTTAATTTCTAACTGCTGCCGGAGTTGCAGTGGTTCACCTCTAGCACTACGTCAAACAGTTAAATACTGACGCGTACATCTTATTAGAATAGAAGAAACCGTACCCAGTAACTATATGATTACAGCACTCTCTTGCTACCATGTTGGATGAATTATCATAGACGTTGAAAATCGGTGGATTCCACACATATTGCGTAACCGGGGCAGTGAATCCACACGTACGAGGATACTGTGGCAGTGCTGGTGCAATCTCTTCTTGTGCCTCACCGACTACTGTCCCTGTCGCTGTTGTTGTCGTCGTTGTTGTTGCAACTGTTGCTGCTTGTTGGTTGCTCGGAATGCTACATTTCAGGAAGATTTATTTAATCATATCATATCACTGCTCTCTTTCAATGCGTAAAACACTTAATTTAGGAAATTTCCGCCAGTTGACATTTGCTGAGCAATCTCATTGATTAAAAATTTTGCGAATAAAAAATTTCACATTTCTTCACTCCTAAATACGCCCATAAAATTTACCTAACAGTTCCACCGTTTACACGTCTACCGTAGCAATCGGTAACCTCAAAAGCATCCATGTCAAATCCCAGCGATGCAAGTGCTTGACGTGTATTTGCCGTGCATGTATTGTACGGATAATGCTGCGTACAGTTATGTGACAAATTTGCGCCTATTCTATACATTGCAAAAAGATTACACATTCATTAATCGAATCAAACAAAAATTTTGCACAATTCCGCTTTGACACTTTTGATTAAAGTTATTTTTGCGTTTTCTTTTTTTCGTTTCTTATTTCTCCCAACTTTTTTCTTCTCATAGCAATGGGAAATGTTCCATTCTGATTAATGTGCGAATTTTTGTAGGAAAAATTAATTTGTGTAGCGTATGGGCAGAGAGAAAGTTTCAAACTTCGAATATTTCAAATTTGAAAAATGAGTTCACTCCAGAAAATGCATAGAAAGGAGAGAAAGATTCGTCACTTAAATTACGCGACAAAATTGCAGTCGACAATCTCTTTTTACCAAAAAAAAAAGTAGAGATGTAAAAAATTTTCAGCTTTAATTTTAAAGCATAAGAAACGATGTTGTATTTGTTTAAATTACATTGACTAATTAAAGTTTAATTTGAACAAGATGAATAATAAAAAATATTTTCAACTATTTTTAAAATAACTCTACCTGGAATTACAGATTCTCGAACATCCGTTATTCTGAAATAAATAGATAATTTCAAACACTATGACGTAAAAATTCGCAACATAAAAATAAATTGAATTAGACTAATTAGATAAGTATAATTGGAAAATGATTGTTTAACTACTTTGTAACAGTTTGGAGTGATTTTAAATGATTGCCTCTCCATTAAACTGCTAACACTTTTCTGATTAATTTACCAACCTCATTGTTTCTATTTGTAAATACCGGAATATTGCTCGTTCCACGGATTGCACTTCCAGTTCCAACTTGACCTAAATTGATTGGTGACAGTAGCGGGCGACTGCCTGAATTTTATTGTCTTAGAGGTAATTAGATATTTAGAAGAAAAAATTTCCCGCTGCAGCTAAAGTATTGTATGATCGCAAATGAAATTAAAATAAATTTATTCCCTTAAATAATTTCACATTTGCTTAAAGTAAACTAATCTCTTGCATGGGTGAAATTAAATAAAATAAGCAGTTAATTAATCATGTAGGAATATTTACGAAGCATTATTCGAGAAGCAATGGTTGGTCGATATGTACCATTAATAATTGACAATTCCATTAGCTGCTTCCGTTTCAGCTCATCCTCACCTTCTGGCTAAAATAAAAATTTCAATATTTCCTGCTACTCATCCATGCATTTTTCGGGCTAAATAAGAACAGTGTTTGAGATGAAGTCATTTTGTTAAAACGATTTTCATTTCTTTAATTTATTCAGTTGAATGTTTGCCAGATGAATTAAAATGTAAAATAAACCGGTGGAATAAGCATGTAACGAATGCGTTCAGCAGCACGTCTTATTTTCTCCTTTGCTATCTCTTCGAAATCTTCACATTGCACCAAAACGTGTAATTCCTCTTTTCTGCTATCATTCCAGGTTGTCTGACAGTGTGAGTTGCTCTTAAATTGCACATTTTTCACTAAAACTTTTTGAATAATTTAACATTTTATCACTTCTAAATTTAATACACTTAAAAAAGAAATTAGAAAAGTTTGATGCTTTCATTGATTGAATTTGTAATAAACAAATTAACTTCACGAGTGGAACCACGTCCACGAATCATGATACGACAACCACATTGCTCCTCAAGCTGCTTAGCGGTCATTCCACGAGGACCAAGAATACGTCCAACAAAGTTGTACTGTAAAAAAACAAAGAAAAAAAAAAGAGAATAGGATGGATAATTTATTTAAAATTTATCATCTAACCTGTTAGGAGAGAACTAACATTAGGATATTCGTTCACTGGAATGAATATTTTCTCTTGCAGGAACACTTTTTTTCCATTTGCTACAGCAGTTGTTTTTCGAGCACCGATAGCTTCTCGACGTACCGCCGTTTTCGGTACTACCGCTCTCTCCGCTTCCTTCGCCATTCCTCCGCTAACACTTTGACGAATTTTAGCAATTTCTGTACCATTAAATTTCACAATAACCAATCAAAAGTTAAATTTAAAGCAAGTGTAAGCATGAGTAAATGCTGCAACCGAAGAGAAAGCTTAAAACTACTCGTCTTAAAATTGCTTAAATGATTTACCTCTATTAACAAGCCGAACGGCATGTTTAAATTGTAGATAGTTCGGTAGCAATATCAAATTTTCTCGTTCCTTAAGAAGTCGTGACAAATATTCCTCTTTTGCCTGCACAATTTAGGAAATAAAATAAACTATGATAGCTTTTTTTTCTTCATCTACAAGTCATTTTAAGTTCAATTTTTTTTTGTTGTTGAAACATTCGTTTTGCTAAATTTTCAAATCAAAAAAAAGAGAGAGAAGAATGTGAGTTATCAAAAATTTCTTCCGGAAATATTCAGAAGAAATTTTTTTTCGTGAAAGATTGCAATGTTTGGATTGTTAGTTGGCAAACTGGGTGCCTGGTTTAAATTAATTTTTTAGAAAATATGTTTAACTGAACTAGCTAGATCAACACTGACTACTCGAGTTAAGTGTGGAGAAGCGGAGAAGTGCGATTTTGATGGCACCTTATTGGTGGTATCAGAATCTTTTTTACTACATCGCTTCTTATCATTGCTTTCTACGCCGACAATTGCAGTTGCTAATTCTTCCGTGCTTCTTGCGTCATCACCGGTGATTGATTCTGCTGTTTTGCTACCGCCTGAATTAACCAATTCTGCTGTTTCCCCATAACTCGAATCCTCAGAAACTGAAAACAATTCAATTTTTTCCTCAAAAGCATTTCAAATACACAAATTCTGAAGGAGCTTATTTACCTGATAATTAATATAAATATGAAAATATTTTTCTTGGATTACTATAGAAAGCTCATTAATGTTATTTCGGATAAAATTAACACTCTAAAAAAACATTCGATTTGACAAAGGTTAAAAATTAACGGTCAGCTATACTTCAAAGGCACTCAGTCTATCATTATTTTATTTAACACAAAGCAGCACCTTTTGATTCCTCGATATCCAAGCCCGCAATACCCTCGACAATGCTGCTCTTTTCCGAATCACTCTAAATATTCAATGGTCATTTTTTGAAAACTGTAAATAATGTAAAATCTTTCGGTCATTTATTACTCCTACAATATTTCGAGAAAATAATTAACAAACTGACCATTTCTGCTTCTTCTGATTATTAGCAAGAAAACAAGCTGTGATTTGAATAGGCGACAGAGAGAGCTATGATTTAAAAACACGTAGGATAGAGCGTGACTGATGTTCTGAATAAATTTGATAACACTTTTTTTCAATGCGAAAGCGAGTTAAATTGATTCTGCCACGTCAACCTCATAAACGACTGCTTAGATCGAAGTCAGGATTAAAACTGTAGCTAGGCCAATAGCGCCCTACTAGACTTCTCGAATAACGTGCGCAATTGCAACCAGACAACCTAAACCATCTAATCCACTTGTATTTTCTGGTGATCTATACATCGAAATATTTGTTTAACACGGAAAATTCCGCGTAACCCTTTCTCTTGTTTGCAGGATGTAATATTTATTCCTGCAAAAGTCTTTTAAAATTGAAATCTGAGATGAATTCTGGAGATCTGCATTCTGTTGGGTGCCTAAAATCCTGCCTATTTTAAATTCCATTAACATCAATACATTTGATAAATCTTCGCCTAATTATTTTTAGTTTTAAAAGCAATTTCGAAAATCACCACAGTTTCTCGAACATTCCCACTAATCTTCACTTTAAAAAATTTAGAATTTAAAACTTTATTTACTACTTTGTCAAAAAAAAACTATCCTACAACATTGGACAGAAATATAGATGGCATATTGCCGCAGAGCATTTTCAAATTCCCTCCATAAAATCTCCGTCAAGTGCCCGACGTTGACGTAGCATGAACACGTTCTAGAATCCTCAATACTGAATCCTTCACGTCCGAACTGAAGTCTACATCCCGAGGTAAAAGTAATAGAAAGCAACCGACTGGCAAGCAAGAAACGAACAAACTGATCTGGTGAGAAACCACTCACCCTATTTATAACGTCGAAAATTATGCAAATTTTTTGCAAGTACACATAGCTACAGGGAAACGCTGCTTTGTGCAAGTTGTTCGGATCCGAGGATGTCATTCTCCGCATGACGTCATCTTGAGGAGGATCGAACAATCTTCCAAGAAAGGGGGAATATTTTTTCGTAAAAAATGGTAATATGTGAGAAGTTTGAATTAGAATCCTCAAAGAGTTTGACTGTGCGAAAAGGGATGAAGATTTTTTTTAATATTCAAATTTCTCATATATCATTATGCTGAATCATTTTGACTTCGTTGTATTTTTAATTTTCATTTATCTTTGTGCTTATGAAGAAGCGATGCACTTTTAAACGTGAAAATTTTGAACATCATCCAATAGCTCTAGGAGTTTCCCTCTTCCCATCAGCACTGCCAGTTGAGCTATTCGGCATTCATCCGCCCAATCCTAAATGAAACGTCTGACTGATACAAACTTGTGGCGGAATGCGTCCTCTCCGTTGACGTGGTTCGAATAATTCGCAACGTTCGGCGGAACATTGAATGTGTGGGGCCGTTCCGTTAGTTCGGGAGTTTTGCGTTTCATTTTCCTGGTAGAGCACCAAGTAGCAATGATTGTTATGCTTCTCATTAATGTAATTTTGCTACTGTTTGTTCTATTTCATTAAAATGATTGGTTCGAAAAGAGTAATAGCGTAAAGGAGAAGGAGGCAATTTCTTAGAAAAAAAAAATCGTTTCAGGTAGAATACTGAATGACGAGAGTATATGTATATATATATATTAGAATACTCTATTAGAAAAAAATGTATGGTGCATGGTCATGTAAATATTGCACTCTCTTGAACGACAATACGTCTGTCTTTTGTGCTTCCTGTGGATCGCAGAATCCGGCTTCATCGAGCAGTTCTTTTTTACGTCCTAAACGTGCACAGTATTTTAAATGGCCAAGTGAGTTCTCCTATCCATTATTTTAGATGAGGGAGCAAAGGTACTCACCTTAAAATTTAAGGATCATAAAGTTCTCTGTTTATTTTGAAATTTTGAGCAAAAACTCACATTGCCACATTTAAATAATTGCGATTGATTTGAGACAATGATTTTAGAAATCACATTAAGCGGCGCTTTGAATGCAATTGACTCAGCTTTAACTGATATCCAAGCACTGCCTGCTGTTTTTGGCTTATCGCGACTTCCGTCATTTCCTCCTCCATCACCAATAAAGGTAGGACACAAAAATTTTGAAAGTTTTTGAATAGTTTGAAGAGAAATAACTGTGTGCAAAAACATCACTAAGACCCACATACTAAGAATTGGGATGACGATGCATTACAAAGCGTTCATCAGCCTCAATAAATTCGTTCTATTGGTGTTGTTCAGATGCAGCCACCGATGGTACCATGCCAGGTCATTTCAACATCATCATTTCAACTGTTGCAAAACGATGAAAAAGAAGCTGCATCCGAGTTTGATCGGATTGTTGCATTTTGCAAGTAATTTCGTTTTATTATGTTTTTCGTTTCCAATTTCTCTGAAGATTTGCCATTACGGTAACTTGTGTTAAAAACAGATCATTTCATAAATTTAGTGTTTTCTTCGCCGATAAAGTTGATGTCTTTCTTCGAACTAACAACAGTGTTTTTGGATGCTTTATAGAGAAAATAACATGCCGTTTATTGATGACAGTTTTCCTCATTCGAAAAAATCCATTGGTAATTTCATTATTGATGGAAGATTAGATGGTAGGAAGTTAAATGTGAACGAGTTCATCTGGCTTAGACCACAGGATATATATACGAAGGATGGCAAACGTTATAGGTGGACCATATTTTTGGATCCCAAGCCATCGGATATCGAGCAAGGTTTCTTTTTTTCTAATTTCCTCGCATGCGCGTTCCTAACGTTTTATATTTTTATGTATCAGTTTGTATTTTAGTAGGATATTCTCACATATCGTACCAACTAATGATGATAACGTTCATTTTGCGTTCGTTTAGAATTTCAAAATTTAATTTGTTGAAGCTTTTTGGCATGACATATCTGTTCTATTGATTTTATTGGTAAGTATTTGATATACTTATTTTCCTTGCAGGTTGCTTGGGTAATTGCTGGTTTTTGTCGGCTTTAGCAGTTATTGCTGAAAGACCCGATATTTTGGATCAAATTTTTCTAACAAAAGTTTATAATCCGTGGGGAGTTTATCAGATACGGTAAATCATCTTCCCTTTTTTGTTTACATGCTTTACTGCTTGTAGCACTTTCTTTTTTTCCATAAGTGCTCAGCATTTTTTCAAAATTTAAGAACTAAGTTCTAAATATTAAATCTCAGTTTGTGTGTTGATGGTCACTGGCAGGTAGTCCTTGTTGATGATTTTCTTCCGTGCTATTCCCAAACTCATGGACTTGCTTTTGCTGTTGGACGACGCAATCAGGTTTTTTCTGGATTAGATTTTTTATTTTCATCTATCTTAAAGAAATTAAGGTGGTTTGAAAATTAAATAGTAAACTGGGAAAGGCGTCCGGCACTGAAATGATAGGCCAATCTTGAATAACTTGATTTGATGCGAATTTGAATTACAGTTGGGAAACATGTTTGCGCTCCTATTTTCAGCTTTGGGTGCCCTTAATTGAGAAAGCACTCGCAAAAGTACTTGGTTGTTATGCAAAATTACCTGCTGGGCGTACGCTTGAGGGTCTCGCAATACTTACTGGTGCACCATGTACATTTCTCGATCTTGAAAGTTGTACAGATCACGATCTTACCTGGGTCCGTCTTCTTAGCATGAGGTATTTGCTATTTTCTTCAGTTAATAGGTCGAGTGCTCCGGTTTTGATACATAAAAATAGCAGATTAATGTGTATTTGCTAAATAATGTGTATTTTCTAAATAATGAGGGTGCAGCAAATTTGTCGGCCAGCATTTTGAGTTTGGTTCATGCAAAAACAGTGCGTTGTTAAGTATCCTGAGATTTACGTAGATCAACTGCTGAAAAAGAGAGACAAGGTGGTGGAAGAATATTTATGTTTTCATTTAGAAATTCTACCTTTTTTTAGAACATTAGCAAAGCTAACATTTTCAGGGAAGCAGGTTTCATTATGGGTTGCAGTTGTGGTAGTGGAAGACGTTATGTGGATGAAGTTGAGTTTAGACGCGTAGGTTTGCAAGTACGGCATGCATATTCTTTGCTAGATGTCAAAGAATATAATAATCAAAGGCACGCACTTTATGTTTTCTTTTTCGGAAGTTAGAATTTAATCCCAATTAGTTTCATAAATATGCTACTCAAAATTTCATGGGGAATAAATTTTTTTATATCTTAGAGTTGTTCGCCTGAGAAATCCTTGGGGTACGTTTACATGGAATGGGCCTTGGTGTGATACATGGGCAGGTTGGGATGAATCAAGTCGTCGGGTTTTGTTACCTGATGGTCCTGAAGAAGGAGCGTTCTGGATGCCTTTCTTGGATTTTATGCAACGATTTGATTCTGTTAGTGTTTAAAGGCAATGCTTAACTTGAAAACAAAGTCGGTGCAAATGTTTTTCTTTCTTGACTGGCATCATTATCATTTGGAAACAAATCAATATATTTCAAATACTGTATTACCTACACAAAGCGAAACACCATTTTAGGTTGAGGTAGCCAAAGTGCGGTCAGCAGAAGGTTGGAAAGAACTTCGGGTTGATTGTTCGATACCTCAATTCTGGGGTAAAGAAAACATTTTGTAAGTAATTTAGCTCTTAGGATTTTTCTTAACCTTTGGAATTTTTTTTGTTTTTTTGCCTGCATTTCCTGAAATCACCACTCGAACTGAATTAGTACTTAGTGGAATTCTTCCTTTTTAAACTACTACAAAGCTATGCTTTTTCACTTTCTAATAAGCGTTTAATTTTTTAGAGGTTTTCAACTTCAAATCGAGGAACCTACGGAATTAGCTATTACTGTCTATCAGAAAGGATCTCGTGATCGGTGTGACGGTGATATAATGGTGTTACTTCATAAAAATGGTCCCTGCAATGCACGAATAGGTGAACTTGTTGTAAGGTAAAATTTGCAGGATGTTTCCTTTTGGTAGCAAGAAACTGTCGTAGTTTATTCATGTGACTTTTTAAGCAACCTTTTAAGTTTTTCAATACATTGCACTGAGTCACTGCCTACCAGACACAAACCAATTAATTTATTTTGAATGCAACATATTTAGGATATAGTGAGCAGTTGAAGGTGTTTTAGTTGCACTTGTTGTGATTTCGTTTTTTCTAATTTTAAAAACATGTGCAAAACTTCATGATGTTGCCTTTTTAGATCATTTCGCCGCAGTGTAGCATTTGCAAGTACTAAGGACGTGTTTTTAAATGGTCCAGCTTTGTACACTATACTTGCCATATCCTTTAGTAACATGTCAGATCCAATTTCAATTGAAACCGTTGTTGCTATTCATAGGTATTTTTAAAAGAATTCAGAAGTTTTAAACAAATTCGTAGTTAGATTTCGGTGGCTGTTGGAAGATTTGAAAAGTTGATCGCATAGTGCTACAGTTAAGTTGAAATTATGTAATGTATACTTGAATAATCTTTCACGTGTATAAAAAGTGTGTAATCTTTCACGAATATGTTTTCAGTGCAAAAATGGTAATGATGGAAGCTTACAGTTTTTCAGCATCAGTTATTGCACATTCGATGATGGAAATGTGTTTAAAAGAGGGCCAAAATGCACCGGTGAGTTACGTAGAATGCTCTTTTTGAGCAGAATTTTATGTGATTTTAATTTAATTTTATTTTTATGTATGTTTATTTTGTTTTCCAATTTATAAATTATTAACGAGGTGCCTTAAAAATTTTTGCTCATTTACAGCTAAATAAAAACTTATGTAATTTGAGCTTGAATAATTTTGTTTTCCATTTATGTTTATGTGGAAAATTATAGTAAATTTTGCTCCCACAAGATTTCGCTACTGAATTTTTCATCGCAGCAGCTTACTTAGATATTGCTGCATGTAAAGGTTTTTTAATGAAAAGTTTTCAGTCCTTAGATGGTACAGTTATTCGTTATGTGTCAAAGGATTTTGGTGGACATATACTGATGGTCGAAAATCATCACCATCGACACTTTCTACATGTAACACCTAGCTTTTGTTGACATTATAATTCGGAATTTTGATTCAAAGTGTGTCTTTAACTAAGTACATGTAATTCACTTATTTCGAATGCCATATTTTCAGGTTTATTGCGATTGTTCCCAGTCAACCAATGTACTTTCAACGCGTGAGAGTCTTACTTCATTGGATGTAATACCACCAATGCATCGTCAGGTTCAATTTTTCATAATTCTTTCATTTTTCGTTAATTTTTGGTTTTTGAAACTTTAGGCTTGAAGTGTACATTTCTTTTAAAGACACAAAAATAGGAAAAATTGAAAAAATGTTTTAGATTTTGATGCTGCTCACACATTTTGAAACGACCCAAATGTATACTATTCATCATAGTTTGAAGCAACGTCTTGCATTGTCACGTGGTTTACAAGAGTGGATATCACTTGCTCCTAGTGAGCTCCGTTTACCCTTATCTACGGAGCATGTTCCGGTTATTCAAAATCCCTGTATGAATTCACTTCATAAACCTCGCAAAATCGGGTGAATTTTCTGCTTTACTTCTTACCAAAAATTCGAACTTTAGATTTAATACATTTTTATCTATTCTACTAGGAAACTTCCATTCTCTTTGAGTTAGTAACGTGTTTGTACGTCTAGTTTAGCTTTTTTCTGCTTTTTTTTTCAGTTATAAAGGTTTCAATTATTCCTTTTTCATTATCATCTTGTTACTGGAGTCGGATCGGAATGTATTGTTGTACTTCGTTAAATACATGAATTAAGGAAATGCAGAGATATTTTGTGATATATGACCTTAGAAGAAACCGAAACAATTTTACAAAACAATTCTTGCAATTTAAAAAATAATGCTTACTGAAATGTTACCCTCAAATGATTTATGGCCTAAAATGAAATCAGTTTAATCATTGAGTTCCTCATCTTTCTACTTTTGTATACCATGCTTAATGGTTAGATCAGTGTAAATCAATTCTCATTTAGCATCAGAACTAATATCCAATCTTGTGTTATAATCGGGCTTCTTATACAGCTCTTTCTTTAAATATCTACCCTTAAAATTTGCTAGATTTTAACGCAAATTGTAAAATAGCTCTTCACATTTACATAGATATTTCTGTGTCTAATGGAATTATATCATAATGTGCCCTTGTAAATCGCTCTTTATAAGGAGTGTTGCACACCTATAAATACTTGCACTCACGCTTTTTCTGTTTACGCCATCACCAAATATCCTGCTGATACCGGTACTGCAATTGTTCTCATAGATTTCCTGGCTAAAAGCTTTGCAAAATTTATCTGTGAATGACATATTAATTGATCTGCTAAATTTTCATGACGGATTGCTCATTCAAAGAATTGTTTTTTTAATGTAAAGAAGAATTAATTTTTGTGTGCTTCATGGAGTTGCATTGTTCACGACAACATTCATTGGAAAAATTGATTGTTTGGAACGTTTTTAACAATGGGGAATTCAAAAACAAAACATTCCAAGATGTGGATAATTAATAATTAGCAGCTGATTTCGGAATATTCGTTTGTATAGCAAAGTCACTGCTTTCAAATTATTCACAAAATTGCTTTGTTTTACCACTTTATCAGACATATTCTTACAGTCATAGAAAGAGCGTATTTTGGTGTCACTGCAATTATGACAACTTTTATGACAACTTTTATGACAACTTATTATGACAACTTGTTATATGACCTCGAAGTTTACTTGAATATTTTAAAACTTTGATTCATATATTGATCTATAGATTTTAATAAATAATTTCTGTCAGAATAAAAATATGATCGCTTTAGCTGTAAGTCATATACTGACAATCATAAAAGTTAAGGAAATTCTGAATTCATGGGAGGGTTTTACATCTTGCTTAATTAGAGTTATGGTTGAAGTAGGTAGGGACTAGTACGCAACTTGGATTGCAAAAAATGCCTGTGTGTCTTTGCTTTAGTATTAATCCCTATGTCTTTTTATTAAATCATTGTTGCAAAAAACAATGCCTTATGTATTTAACGCTGGAACATCTCGTTTTACTGTCGTATTCAAAAATGCTCATAATTGAAACGATTGCATGATACACACTATGAATGAATGCTCGGAATGGCAACGTACGATGTTCCAACGATTTTAAGTAACATTTTATTTTTAAATGTTAAAATTTGTTTTTCATTCATTTTGTTTTTATTAACATTTTATTCATTTTACCATTCTCATTTTATTTTGCTACGTATTTTGAATATCTAGCCTCCATAACTCTTTAATACGTAAGCTGGAATAACATTTTTTAACGTTTTACTTTTAGAAATTTGGCCTTAAATGTTAATCTCAATTTGAATATTTGATTCCTATATAACGTTTTGTTCAAATGAAAAGTAGTAATGATGCACGATTTAGTCGGAGCGATCGACAGGTAAAATTAAAATGTTTTATGTGACGCATATTCTTAACAGGCTTTAAAAATAAAAACAAAAGGCACATTTGACTTCACAACATCTTATGGTATTTCATTAACCTGACGTATTCAGAAAATGTAGCCCACAATGGATTTCAAAAAAACTTGAAGAAAGAATTAGAACTAATCAGAGCAAAAGTGTTTAAAATATTAAACGCTGAATAAAGTGATATATTTTGAAACACTGCAGAAGCTTCCATATTCAAAACCAGATTACTTTACAATTAACAATCAAGACATTTATTACGAGACAGAATTCCTAATATTTTGAAAGTTCGTAATTTAAAGACACTGCAATTAAAAAATCAACTACTTTCATCTTTCGGCTAAAGAAATATACAATTTCTAGTCGATATCAATAATTTCTTTTGGCTCATCAACTTCCGTCTTTCGTTCAAATTCATAAGTGTCCGCTAACTTTCGATAATAATCATTCGTTTTGCTGACCATCTGAAATTGAAAATGTCAAAAATATCAAAAGCTCATACCGCAGGCTATGAATATAGATTTTGTCATCACAGACAGCCAAATTGAAAAATTAGTGTTAATAACAGTATTACCACACAGACACTTCAATAATTGAAATATTTTGGATTAATATAGAAGATGACAAAAAGTCGTGCTGTTTGCAGTGCCCAATCGGTTCTTATGATTTCTTTAGTGCTCCTTTTTCTCATATCGTGTTATATAGTTGACTTTCTACATGTTAAAAAGTTTCTAAATCTAGCCAAATTTAAGCCTTAAACTCTACTTAAAAATACTTAACAGATACAGTAGTTTTTTCTAAAGGCAAATATCAGCAAAATACTGCAAAAATATAACTGTATGATAAGAAATATCAAGACTCACATCGTCAATTTCTTCTCGCATTTCGTAGTAAAAAGCTTTCACCATATCTGGAGTCTTACTTTCCAGCACTTCCGCAACAGCATCAAAGTCCTTTCCATATCGTTGAAATGCTAAGGGAAAAGAAGGAATAACTCAAAAATTCAATAAACTTATAAAATTCAAAGTCGACTTTGCACATCAAAAAATATTATAAGTTATTAGACAGCCTTGTTTTATGAATTTAGAATACCTACCAAACAACGCTTGCCATTTCTCTTTGTAGGACCATGATGGAGAACGCCGAGGACGACTAGAAGCTGCAGACGATGGAAGTCGACTAATTCGATAACGCTCAAGATCTGAAATATTATTGGTTCGACTAAATTCTTTCAATCCCCACTTTTAGATAAATTAATTAATCACTTTAGCTTTTTACCCTATCATACAACCCACAAGTTATTTTCCTTAACATACAATTTATAACAAAATTTAAATGTCTGTAAAACTACCTTCACTTAAATCTTTTTCAAACTGCATTCGTAAAGTATGCTCCAGTCGTACGCAGTTTCCCCTTGCAAGCATTTCTTCTCGTTCCTGTTGTCTAAAGCGCAAAAGATTAATTTAAAAAAGTTAAAGTAGCTGGAATAGCCTATTCACTCAGACAAATGCATCTTGTAATGTTAGAACCCTTAAACGTCAATCCATTTTCCCTCACCCCCACGATGCAAACTCCTCCCTACTCCAGCCAATAAATGGGATATTCATGACTGCAGACAGAAAAATTCGAAAATGAAAATCTAGTCTGAAATACACTAAAATTTAATGACAAAATTTAGAAAGTATTAAACAACTTCGAAGTGATATAAGAAGTCCTTAAATATCCCAGCATAGAAAGCACACTTTAAGATCCGAACATATCGCATTTCTGGTGGTCGAACAATGCTAACAATCTGCAAATCATCATCATCTTCCACTTCATTAACATTTTTCATTGATAATGACGACTGTGCAGCATCTTCTTCCTCAGTTGCAAATTCCACAAATCGTTCCACCACTTCCGCTATACCTTCAATAGCACTGTTTCAATCAGCGTTTTATCTAACCAGCAGGAAAAATTTTTCAACTCGTCCAAATTTTGAAATTTTAAAGTGCTCCCAAACTATCACCTTTAGGGCATTTTATAGTTGCGATCGCGTTACCATCAAAACTAAACGGATTTAGGCACAGTCTGTGACGGTGGTAATTTCTGCAAGATTAAGTGATTTAAATAAATTTTACAAAGATAGAGAACTAAATATTTCAAACTACATAAAATCTTCGCAAATGACAAATATAAGAAAGAGATCAAAAGCAGCTATCAGTGCACGCCAACTTCTAAGCAACAAAGGTTTTCAGAAAACTTAGATTTGGATACCTAAAATGAATAAAACAAGCGTTGCAAAGTTTCAAATCACCCATCCGATGCAAATTTACAGTTTCTTTACAGTTGTAACATCGGTTGCTTTGCTTTTCTGTAGCGTTCAGGTCACCATCTTCAGAACTACTACAAAAAATGCTTGCAAAATTAAATGTTATTTTTTTCAGACTTATTGTTTGCTTACCCTAAATTGCACCCTTAATTTATATCACGGAATAGGAGGCAAAATAACTTCAAATGATTTCTGAAAAGAAAGTTTCGAGTAGTCTTTTTTAACTTTTATGTCTACTGGACTACAATTTACCATATAAATTGCTACTCGCTAATGGTACCACTATTTCGCAGTTTAGTGATCAAATAAGATGATCGTAGCAAAAAGCTACCTAGATTCGGGATTACATTCTTCCAAGAAAGTATCAATGATGCTTCGAAAATTTAGTTTTTTCTTGTTGTCGTAATAGAAATTGATAATTTCCTTTATTGATTTATGCGGCAACTGAAATTTATTTGCAAAATTACGAGCTCCTAATCATAAATTTTCTTAGTTATTAAAATTTGAATTTAATTGCTTCAAAATCTGAATATTTGCAACATGTCAAGTGACCTATAACATAGAATACAATTTGGATCTTTTTTTTTCTCCAAGAATGCTTTAAAAAGTTATTCTAAATTAGATTCACACTAAATTCTAAGTTCTTACGACTGTACTCGACTTTAGGAAGATCCTAAAATGTAATTTAGAAAAACGAACCAACTGTCTGATTTTATTAAAATGCTTGCCATATGTCTGCAGTGCTTGCTTAAAAATAGTTATATCTTCTTCACTCCACGGTTCTTTTTTGATTCGTCGTTTAGCAAGTTGATGTTTGGCTTCTTCTATATTGTAGTCTGATGATTGCAAGATAAACATTGCCTAAAGTTTTAAAAGAAAGTGAATAAAGTTCATGGCGACAAAAGGAAGCAGAAAAACAAAAACATATGTATTTTCAGTCCTTAATCGACATGACGGAGAAGTTTGTTTAGTGCAATACGTGTTTCGCTGACATATAAGTACACGAAGAACGTTGTTCTTCTGTCTCAACATCAACCTTTATATCTATTCCTTCTATCACTATCTAGCTGCTATCAAACAGCACATTAAAACATACATGTCGTTGTCAGCATTGCTGAACCGCTATGCCTGGTATGACAGTAGTAAATTACTGAACCAATGATCTTAATTCAAAACTGTTTTAGAAACAACTCTAGGCTAGAGTAAAGTAACATATAGAATGCAATACTAATGATAAATTACAAAGAAAAAATTTTTAAGCAGTTCATAAAAACTGTCCAAAGAAATAAATATACCCGATCTTGTTCAATATTGAAACTTGAAAGTGCAATGGAAAGGTAATCGTTAATGTCAGCAACATTCAATAAATCGGTTGGTCGCCAAAGGCAAATTTCACGTTCTGCGTCATCGTAATAATCATCTTCTGTAGTCCAGTCTTGCACTGGACACTGATAGTCGATACCTTCACGAATTTCAAGGTTTGTTGGTAAATGGAATGCAGCACGATCTAAAAAAAATGTGCTTTAAAAATCTCTATCTTACAGTTGCACATTTTTCAAAAATTAAATAATACCTGTGTTATAAAAGTTGGAAGGACCAGGTGCATCCTCCTCCATTACTGCTGCATCGTCATCATCACCGCTACTTCCCGGGGTATGGTGAAGCCCTGCCTGATCACTGTTTTCTTCATCAACGACGCTCTCATCACCCCCACCAATTTCATCATTATCCTAGAAAATGAGGAACATTCACTACCGAAACGTACAACAAGTTCCAATCTCATGGTTTAAAACTTAATTATTTTTGAAATCATAAATCAAAGTTGATCAAAAAATTCCGAAAACAAATATTAAGATCAAATTATGGCTAGAAGAGGAATACAAAAAAAATTGCTAATTTCATCCCAAAAGAATATTGGAAAAGAAACTACTTGCACATTTCTATGTACCAATATTTTAAGTGATTTTAATCTGCCGATAAACACTTAAATTTCAACACAAAAGAAAGAGCTTACAAGAGTACTTCGTCAGTGAAGCGAAATTTACGCAAACTTCACTGATTAAAAAATCCGCCGAAAAACAAGCATGTTGAATCAAATCATTTAGCCATCATAACCAAAAAAAAATTTTCCGAATTAATCAAACATAAATGAAAGCGAAAAAGAGTAACCACACTAAGAATTGCCTGAAGAACCACAGAAAGTGCACAATAAAGCTAGAAAGATGCTAAGAATTTGTCAAATTAAAAGCTATGAGAGTAAATTGACCTGACTCGACGACTGTCCCGATTCCTCCTTAGCTTCTTCATCGATATCGAATTTAATGACTGTCTCGTCGCCATTAGCTTTCGCTTCTGCCTTGCAAACTGGTACTCCTTCGATGCATTCAGGCGATGCAGAATCGTCCGCTACAGTTCGATTATCAACTTTGTACATTGTCCTGAAACACAGCGGTATTTTTTATCACACAAACATTGAATGATTTTGCCGTTGTGGAAGATGCCTTCAAAAACTACACGACGCCACCAGATTTGTAAAGAATTTCTGTTAGCCAAAGAAAAAAAAACATCACTGTAAGTTGAAATTCATAAAAGTTTGCGGAGAATTGCAAACGGAGGTCCTGAACTCATCAACCCTTTCCTGCTCAGAAGCTATTACTCAGAATCTCCAATACCATTCAGGTGGTATTTTGCGGCAGCCTTCAGTATCAAAACTTCTCGTTGCCGGAAATCAACAAATCGACAACTGGAATGCTCAAGGTGATGGGATAAGAGGGAGAGGGAGAGAGAGAGAGAGAAGGAGAAGTGGGAGTATTTAGATTGCAAGATGCAGCAGAGATTGATACGGGGGAGGGGAAGGCAGCAGTGATTGAGAGTAAGTTTAAAATTCTTACGGGGCTTCGGGAGTATGAAATGCAAAAATTTAGATGGGTTTAGTCAATCTTTGAAAAACGATCACGAAACAACTGCAACGGGAAGGGCGATAGTGGGATGAATTGTTCTCTTTCTTCTTCTGTAGGTACCTACCTGTACCGTGTCCATTTTGGTGATTTTTGTAAAATTCAAACATGATGAAAATGAATTAGATTAACGAAAAGTGACGTTTGGATTATTCTATCAATTTTTAATTGAAAGAGAAGTTGGAGTGATTAAAATAGGTACTGACATTGAAGTTATTAATTGCATGAAGCACCTTTATGAGATTATCATCACTGTCAGGCAATGATTGCCATCTGCTATCGTTTGGCCGTAGGATCTTTTTTACTTACATCATTCAGATACTTTTTTTCTCATTAAAATTTAATCCACAGGAACCATTACAAGAAGCATAATATTAATTTCTTGTTATCTTTCCCTGTCATTCAATTCATTAATTCTGTTAATATTCATTTTCCTCGGAACAAATTAATGAAAGTATCAGTTTTACTTCATCCAAATTTAATTAAAGTAATTTAATTACCGGACGAGTGGAACGGTTCTTTTATGGCGGTGTATTCTTTCACACATTAAATAAAAAAATAAAATTTGACATTTATAACAAAAGTTTGACAAAGAAGCGTTGTATGTTGGATAACACACATGCGCACTCTTCTGCACTCTTTCAAAGACGTCTGATTTCTAAATTTTAAGCCTCCGGGGTTTTAGTAATTTTACAGAGTAAGAAATTAAGGAAGCAAAAGCCTGTAAAAACACGTACCGACATAGTAATACGATGTGAGGAGCTTATAACAAACAGTGGTAATAGTAGTAGTAATAGTAGCAATCGCAAGTGCTCCTTGAATTCGAGAAATAATTTAATTAATAATATGGATAATAACTTTTAAAATTTTTGAATTTTCACTAACTTGAAATTATTTTCCAGAACAAGTAGTTCTCAGTTTGTTATTAAGTTTCCTAAAATTTTCGTTTCTTTTTACCTTCTAGCTGAGTTCTTGAAGATTGAAGAATTGCGAAATAGTAAACATTTACACAATCTAAAAGTCAAATCGTATTTTTGCTCCATTTAAACTAATCAGCATTGGTGTAATGACAGTCTAAGTTTTGTTAATGTCAGATTCTCAGATAGATTGATCGTTAATGTCTCATTCACTGAGAGAAGGAAGCAGTAAGTTAGGAAGGTAGGTAAATTGCAAAACATTCTTGTCTTATTGGAATGCAATTTGCTAATGCATGAAATGTTATTCTAATTTCTCTCTAAGCAAAACTTCTACATCGCATTGCTTTGCCACTCAGTGAATGCTAATATTTCAATGTTTTTCAATCGCAGTAGCAACCGATTCCTCCGATGTATTTAGCAGAATTTCGATGATACTTAATGAGTTGAAACATGTTTAGCAAGTCTTTTTTCCCTTCAACACAGAAATTATCAGCATATTTTGATGATTGGGGAGTTGGTAGGAATGAAAAAAACATGAATTTTTATCAAAAATTTAACCTGGAATTTTTACTTCTTTTTCCTTTTTTTTTTTAGTTCAAAAATTTTTCAAACAAACTTGCTGCAGAAATGCTCTTTTATCTCGGGATTTTTTTCACCGGGTTTTTTTTGTGGGTCATGTTGTGTTGCAGCTGTAATGTCACATACCGCCTTTCATTTCCACCTACACATTCATTTCATCCCACTCCTCTACTAGTTGCCAAACAGGTAGGAGGTTATTATAGTTGACACATGGCGAACTTGATGCGAAGAAATGGAAATACGGATCGGTCGACTACGGACGACAGTCTTGGATGCTCCGGAAGAATCAGCCATATCGCAGCAGCATAATGGCAATGCATTAACTGAACTTCTTCGGAATTTTCGGCTGCTGAAACTTTCCGTTCCATTTACCGCTCTTTTGCTTGCAATATTTCTGATATTGTGTGTTCCATTCATCGACGCCAGGCATCATAAAATTCATTTTGAAAATTTATGTAAGGAACCCTCTGACTTGGTACGTTCAACAGCGCTTTCATAATCTTACTTGATTGATTGCATTCCTAGCACGTCGTCATTGCTCTTGGTAAATTCAAAAAAGGACGGTTTGGCTTTTATTCATAGTGATAAGTGGTAAAAAGTCAGTTGGCTCTGATAAGTTATAACCGATAAGGTCTTAAAACAGTTCCACCTTTCATTACTAAATATTAGCTTCATTAAATAGCAAGACAGCATTAATGTGCAAAATACTGTAAACTAATTTTGGTTAGATTTAGATAAGCACTCTTGGAAGCTGTGTAAAGTTACATTTTAATAAATTTGAGTTAGTGCATATTTCATTCTTACAATTGATAAATCTCATTATCTTAAAATCTTTGAGATGAAGATACCACTTTTAAATAACATCTAGAAGTACCCTTTCAGAATTACGTAACTGAATGATTAATTATGCTCTAGGGTTTTTCGATGGCGAAGCGAAGGATGAAAGATGACAGTTTGAAATGCATTGTTAATTATTTAATTAAAACAAAATAAACAAGAAAAGTGTAAATTACTTAAAATTTCGAGCAATTCGCTCTCAATGCTAATTTTTTGCGTGAAATATAGGTCAGCTGATAAAAATTTGAGTCGATTTTTTTTTTCTGAAAACAAATAGGCGAAAGCAGAGGCTTTTTTGTGCCGTCTGTTCCCTGTAATCTTTTTTGGTGACGCATATTTGTCACCTCACACTCACAGGTTACCATCGAATCTTCCGGAAAATCAACTTGTCAACTGTGAATATTGTAAAATTCACCAAGAATAAATGATTTTCCTGGACAACTATAAAGTATTTATAAAATAAAATTTACTTGATTGCAAAAATTTTCACACCTAGGAAGTTTGTTAAATTTTTAGAATTGGAGGTTATTTCGATGGTTTACTGAAACGTCCGAATTAGAAATTGTTGAAGTTAATGATGAAGATTGGAGTCCACCGGTACCGGAATCAAGTTTTTGCAGTATTAAACCGGTAACAGGAATTAATTCTACAACAATGCAGCGATCTCTATGCCCATGGCAGTGGAAGTTTGCTTTTTGAATGCATAAAAAAAATTGCGAAAATTTAAATCTTTTTCGTAATATTTTGCTTCGCTCTTCCACCCTTCGAGAGAATCGAACGAAAATTTGAAAAAAAACGTTTTATTCTTCAATGTTAGCAAAATGACAATAATTGCGATAAATGGATTGGAAATGAAGCAAAATTAATTGAACTTCCCACGAACACATCAGTTTCAATCATTTTAATTAACATTGAATTTTTATTTTAGTAAATGAGTTTCAATGAGTTGGTGAATAAGGCATAGATGTAACAACTGATTGATATTCCTAATAGTTCATGCATCCTCTGATTTGTTTACCGCTTGATTTCATCAAAATCAATTTTACGCTTTTCGTCGAATAATTTTTTGTAGTATTTGTTGACGTTAAGAATTCTAGACAGCATACTTTCTGTGGTACAGCGATGTGTTGTGATAACGATAATTAGGATGGCAGACGATTTCCAATAAATCTATAAATATGTGAGAATGCATGACAAACTGGAAGTCAGCTTCTTATTTAAGCCTTGTCTCCCATCCGATGAGTTAAACTTTGAACTCCTTAAATTACGTTCTAAATTCTAGATTGAATCACGATGAAAATCGCGAACCAAAGATTATTTCCGAAGCACAGTGTTTATGTCGTCGTAGTCGTGGAAATTCAGGCTCATTTTGTATGCCAATTAAGCGACAGGTAAAATTGAAGAAAAAGCCGTATAACTTTGCATGCATTGAGCAATTTTTGGTAATCAACACTTTTGACAGACATTCTCAAGAGCAGTGTGAATAATCCAGTTGAAAGTGTCAATTTATCAGATAGCTGTACTGAAAAGGATTCGATGTGATTCAACAACAGGCTACTACGAATACGCTCGAGCACTTCAAACTGTCACTGTTGGATGCCACTCAGTACTTCCAAGAAGCCAGAAAGCGAGTACTTTGACAAATTTGTATAGAAGAACTAATATTATTGAAATTTGACCAACAATTATCACTAGCAGTAAAGTTTATCAGAGTTGTATTTTACTGAAATTCATTGAATAAAAGTTGATCCTTCTTTGTGATGGTTCGAAACAATAATTAAAATTTCCTAAGTCTGTCGACTTGTCCATATAAAATTCTCGCCATCAAAAATATTTATTACAGATCAGTGCTACTCCTCATTAGTAGTATCGCAGAACGCATTGAAAACAAAAGGTTTATTTTACATTGAAATGCACTCATATTCTACACAGCCAAAAAAAAATGAACCGGGAGGTTACCCTTCCATTACGAATACAATGAATCCTTTCTCAAATACAACTCCATATTCGAAATAAACATAATTGCAAAATTTGAGAAAAAAGTTTAAAATCCTAAGGTGGAAAATAAACTTTTAAATGCAAAAGTTCCACATCAGTTAAAAGAATTTCGGTGCAAATGATGGAACGAAAATGGATACATAACTAAAAGTAACAAGAAATTGCTAGTTTTTTTTTTTTAAAAATGATAAAGTGCTGTTTCAAAACTAATGAATCAGAAAAGCAAACGCAATCCTGCTATCAATGAAGCCTAATCAACCGCAACCGCTTCCAACCGCAACATATCAAAAAAGAAATTTGATTCTTTCAAAATTTGATTTCTCAATGATATTTCTATCTTCCAGATCTTCATGAATCCATCCTCAATTCAAAACGACCACACATCAAAAACTCCCTCATTATGGACAAACTACTTAGCACGTGTACAAAAATATTATAGCAATACTAACACATACTTCCGCAAGAAATATAATTTGTTATGTAAGAATATATACGATTTCATGAAGCTATGAAAAGAAGACGTGACGCAAATAGTTCATGTAAATAATGTATGCACCAAGTGTTTCGTAAAAATTAAAATCCATTAGTTTTCGGAACAAAGATTTAAGACAGAAAACAGCAGCAATACAAACACAGAAATAGGTTAGAGCTGTAGCAAACTGGAAATGTCACGCAGCTTTAACTTATAAGTTAATTACTTCTCGAATTACGGTTTGCGTTTGAAGTTCACTCAAGCTAAAAGATGGAAACTTTTGGCATTTAATCGAACCACACCTTCATGTGATCCACATTATTTTCTCCAAGAGAAATTGAAATGGACAAGTATGGCCAGCAAAATGATTCCTCTAATTCTAATTTTTAAGAAAATGAAATAAAGAAAACAAATATCGCATTCTAATAAATACAAGGTGCGCAATTTTTTACAAACTGAATGAACTTCCAACACAGTAATTTGCCTCCATATTTTCTTGTGAAATACTAACTGCTCACTTCAAAATTCTGTGTTTTAAAACACAATAAATATACTAAACTATGCTTCCTAACTAGGAAAATTTTATTGAAATCTACAATTAAAAGCGATCAAGCCAAATTTTTGAAAATAGTAAATGCCTAAATCCAAAGATAACAAAATGCTTTCTTGTGGCTTGTTAGTGACATAATTTCAATCATTCGTAAACATAGCTCGCACCTTTCTCAACTCTGTCCTACCTGTTTAAGCAAACAGTTAAAATGATTTTGGAAATTAAAAGATCAGCAGTTCCGTGTGACCTTCAATTAATAATTAAAAATTTAAGATAATGACCTCATAATAAGTCTTTCAAAATATGAGCCCTCCAATACAGATAAAAAATCCATTCGAAACTTAAAGCGCTTTATTTTTTCATGGCGTGACTTACAAGGCCTAACGGCCACCTTACCTCTGTCTTTAAAAAATCAATCGTGTTAGAAGTTATATGTTCCTTATTCGACAATCTTAGACTACATTTCGATTTAAGAAAGAAATTTTCAGGAATTTTTTAACGGATAACAAACACTCTACCTATAAAATTATAAGAACTACTTATGCTTTCCAATAAAAACTTCCATCCGAAATTAAAGGTCGGAAAAGATCACAATTAGCACATAAACAAACAAAAAGAATATAAAAATTCTAAAGAAATAATTGATATTGCTTACATTTGCTCATAGCTACTATAACAAAAGTAATGGAAAACGTTATTCCAGTAAGAGTCAAACCAAATATTTCTACAATTATGATGTGCTTAGTAATAAATATAAAATTTATGTCATCCACCGACGTTATGCGTGATCTTATCGAAACCATCAATTCCATTAAATTTGATTTTGCTTAGCACAAAGTAAATGATTGCAGAAGGTTACATATATCTAAATTAATGAACGCATCATTCAAAAGCTTAACTGCATGCAGCTTACACATTTATAGCTTTACATTTTTAAACAGTTGAATAATAAAATTAAATATTAAAATATTTTTCACAATAAACAATGAATATCTATAGTTAAATCCAATTCTTTTATGTTGCGCTTTAAAAGAAAGTTTAACTACAACCTTTTAAGTTTTTCAAAAAGTCAAGTTTTTCCGGGAGAAGGTGGTCGTGATTTCTCATTCTTTGCTTCACGCTCCGCCAAAATGCTATCAACAACTGATCGTGCAGCATGGATGCTGACACCTGCCGGACACGCTTGTGTCACTTCCCCACCTAATTCACGCATTATAAATTCTGCATCGACATGTGTCTGCTTCCCTCGCTCCTCAAGAATTTCTGGAAAAACATCTTTGTAGATTTTAGAAGAATTGTGTCACAGAAACACAATATATATATATATATATATATATATATATATATATATATATATATATATATATATATATATATATATATATATATATATGTATATATATATATATGTATATATATTAAACGATATAGCTTCATTCATTGAAGCTTTGATTCACACTGTAATATACATGGTTATAATTTAAAGTGCACCATTTAATGAAAAGCAAGAACGATGAAAGTAGAATCAGGACAAACAATGCAACAACAGTTATCATTTTATATAAAATATAGTTTAGAAGGACCTTGCACTCGTTCAAAAATCTTTTGCTTCCACCCTTCCTCTTTTTTAACTGCTTCTTGATCAACTTTCGGTGCTGCATCAAAACACACAAGTATAATAGTCATGTTATCGCGCGAGCCTTTCGATAAACAAGCATCCAATACCTAGAAAATCTCAACGGTAAACTACTTAGATGAAGGCAAAAACATTCATTCTGATAAGATTTCCGCTAAATCCGATGTAGAACTGCGGATATTTCAAAACTGATCACGCATTACCATTCCATGTACCATATCATATTTTGAATCTTTCTAATATAAGAATCACACTATAAGAATCCTAGGAATCCCACAGCTCTCACAAAATGTAACCTGATTCGCAACGCTGGAGAGATCACTGGTTACAAGAAGACGCGATTCTACGAATCTACAAATTTCAGCATTTTCCATAACATCATAAACTCCGTCACAAGCAAGCAACAAGAACTCATCCACTTTCTGAAATAATTAACCCACGCATAAGATATCCAGCATGTTTTTTTTTCTAAAAAGTCATTTTTTATATCAATAGAAAAAATAATAAAGTCAAATTAAATGCAACCAGAATAACAAGAACAAATGAACAGAGTTCTAAGGAATCAAAGTCTGGTATGCGAACGGAATGCTACAATCGATCGGAATGAACCTTTAGAGTTCACATCTAAATTTTTTCCGAACGTCGACTTTCTGCTAACTATGCCATTGACAGGATTACAATCATAAAAAATATACATCATCGCCTTTCTTCTTCATTATTCAAAGAGAGTATTCTTACCGGATCTCTTACAATTGTATAGATATCTGGTTCTGGACTGACCAACTGTTTCGTTGCATCCAAACCTGGAACAGCTTTATATTCAAAGTCGCCAAGCGCTCGTGATACAGCCAAGCTCCCATTGACACGCTGTATCATTACGGAACCACCAGCATTTACAATACGATCGTGTTCTTTCGGAAGAAACGGTTTATGATCCTCAGTACCAAATGCCGCCTGACCTTTCCGTGCCAATACGGCCCGAGAATCGCCTAAACATCCATAAAATAAAACATCTAAGAAATCAATAGTAATAAAAACATATAACCTAGGAAGAATTCAACTCATTAATTTATATGTATGCACAAAGGCTTACGTAGTCCCAAAATATGGATATCAATGACTATTTCTTACGGTAGCGTAAAGAAACTAAGTTTCGAATTTATGATAGACACAAAATATTAAACATAAAATAACTGCGCTAATGTTTACAATAAGTGTCTAATATGCCAAAAAAGTGTAGACTTGTTAATTCCGCTTTATACAGCTAATGTTTACTACCAAGAATTCCAGCTATAAAGCAATAAAGTTACAATATAATCTACAACGTCAATATGGAGAACAACAAATTCTCGCTAATGTTAATCAATGGAAGTATTTTTTGTTTCGACAGTCAGATGTAAAGTCGATAAGACCTGTCCTCTTCGCAAAAAACACACCAAGATTAGCGAGAACGATGTGAGACGGGGTCACGATCGCACATATGGCAGTAGTACCGCTACGTTCATTGTCCTCATCAGTCTCATGCCTTTCTCGTAGTTTGGCATCCAAGGTTAAAAATCCTTCCTTAATGCCTTCCTCAAGAAGTAACAATGCTGCCGCATCCATCACTCCCGATGAATGATTTAGCTTTTGGACTATCTAAATCCATTGGAAGATATTAATACGAAAAAACCGCAATCAATTTTTTCAGTAATTTCCAATATTTCCAAATAATTTCAAATAGTTTCCAAAGTAATTTCCAATTTTCTGGAGGGAGAATTCCACGTAAATTCAGAAGGATGGGGCATCTTCGAAAAGAAAGAATAAATTGGTTTACCCCTCGCTGTATCTAATCCAAGCAGTATTATGTTGTTTCTGATATTAAAAAACTCTTTAGCATACTATATCAGACAATACAATTGAGTGAGATCATTCCCTAAGTTTTCATTAATAAATGATTATAAATCAGGATCAGAGCTGTAAGAAAAGGGCAGGAACCTGAGCAAATTGTGATGTAGCCAGCAAAGTTTTTAGCAAATTTTCAGCTGAATGTTGAGCAGCTTTATTCCCGGCATGTCCATCAAAAACAGCATAGAAAGACCAGTTCAGAAATGGTGGCTCAGAAGACATTGAAATTTCGACAACATGAGCATCTTCCATATCAATACGCCAACCCTGCATCGATGCCACAGCATATCGGGTGCCCTGCAACAGGAGGTGGAAGAAATATTTCAACTAAAATTTGAGATACATAACTTCTTCATCTTTTTGGTGGGCTAATGTGCAACACAAGCCACAAAAAAAAAATTCACCTTTGTACTTCTTAAGACGATAGATAGAATATTCAGTGAAGTAGAAAATTACTGGTAGAAAAATTAAGACCGTACAATAAGCAGAAAAAATAATGTATGCAAAACACGAAATTCAATAGAAGCATTCCTAACTCTTTCAGAGATAATATGGTTAGCCATAAAACTTAATAAAATCAACGTCAGAATATTCCATGATCTAACTCTTAATACTTCAAATTTCTAAAACCATGTGACAATCTAAATACTTGACGAATTAAAGGGTATGAAAGCAGGATACTACAGAAATTATTCGAATAGTGATTAAGCTTACATGCGCCACTCCTTGGTCATTATTCTTGTCGGTTTTCGGTTTGTCGAGAAAAGCGCCCATTGAATTTTATTGTATTAAAGCAGCCGTGATGTTGAAAATAAATTCGTCAACAACTGCTACCTCCAAAGCACCGTATAATAGCAGCAACCATAACCGGTATCAAAACCTCAGCTTTCCTTCAAGTATGTAATTTCATAACAATTTTGACTATGAATTTCTGTCACAACGGTATGTCACAGATAAACTGTTAATAGCTTATAACATGGAGATTTTATAAAATTTAATTCTAGAAACTACCATTAATAACAAAGCACTTTAAACGAAGTTGCAAGGAGAGCCACGAAAGACAAGTCGCAAATGTGAGTCAAAGTATTGATAGATTCTGAAACGGTGAAAAATCGACACTAACTTTTCTTTAATATGGAAATCTTTTCAACAAACATTTGAACACACATCCACACTTACACCACTCACCTTTTCTACGTCGTTTGAAATGAAATTCTTCAATGAGTGTTTTTCCACTCTCCCACAATATTTATGTAAGCTTTCTTTCAAAAAAGTTTATTGCTGCGCATGCAAAACATAAACTCATAATAAGCTATCCTATGATTAATTATGCAAATTAAGCTAGTTAGTATTAAATCGATGTGATGCACAACTCTGAAAGGAACCATTAATTCACAGGTCATCACATTCGCACTGATCTGAAAAACATGGTGATTGCTAAGTACGATCTACTATCAGTAAGTTAGGAAAGTGATCATTCACTTCTAGCAAATATCTTCCCGCTAATGATAATACATACGGTCATTGGAACTGTGTGTAAACTACTACCTCTTGCAAAAACATACCATTAGGAGATCAGGAATTTCATAGCGACTTTCTACAAGTGATATCATCATCTATCGAGTCCTCTATCCATGTGCACCACGAGCTTATGGTTCTCCCGAGGTGTGGTGCTCCCGAGGGAGATTCGGAGTTGAGGAGGGTGATGAGGTTGATGTGGACAAGCAAGGATGAAGGATAACGGGAAAATGAAACGTTCCGCAACAGAACTGAGTTAAGGACACTTGAATTGATAGGTGAGAAGTGCTGCAAGAGATGTGCCGCTATCCGAGGTGACTAACAAGCGGAAAGTAGCGTAGTGATTGAAGAGGCCTCAAAGGGTAATAAGAATTGCGAGGTGTAACGTTGCAGACGCCGAGAAAACGGCCAAATGATTAGGTCATCGTTATGGTCGAAGGAACAACATTTAAGCAAAATTGGAAGTGCCTTGCTTAGGATGAATTGACTTGAAAAGGTTAGTTAGCGTTGAAGTTGTTGTAAATTACAAAAGGTGATTTGAGGGGTTTCCCGTCCAATTTAATGCTTTTCTGGATATATGCCTATCATGTTAGCTATGTTAGAGGAGAAGAGCTGCTCCTGAATGTTCTTTCAAAAGTAGCTTTCAATATCCTGACAGCTTATTTAACTGCTGGTTTGAGTTGAGAACTTTCCTCCTAAACAATTTCGAAAATCTTTGTGCCATCCGTGCAACAACTACTTTTGCACTTGGGGATATTGCGAGTCTTATGCCTCACCACTTTTAAAAGACTATTTAGGAATTAATCTTGCATAAACTTGACACACGGTCCATGGTAGCAGATATCCTAGAACCCCGTTAGATATCCAAACATTTTGAAATTCAAAAAACTGAGATTCTTGGACGATGAGGTCAGTATTGGAAAATTGGAAGGATGCCGAATGGCAGAGGCAAATGAAACCGCAGTGTGTGCGTGTGTGTGTGTGTGTGTGTGTGTGTGTGTGTGTGTGTGTATGTGTGTGTGTGTGTGTGTATGTGTGTGTATGTGCGTGTGTGTGTGTGCGTGTGTGTGTGGTGTATGTGCGAGTTTTCTTGCTGTGCAATGAACTGTATGGAAGTGACGTAATACTGTTATGCCACGTGCGATGACAAAATAGAAAGAGAGAGGAAACGTTTTCATCATGCTTCAAACTCTTCCCCCTCGAACACCAAACATCTTTTTGCTAAATGATTGTTCTTTTTTCTGTAAGAAAAAATTCCATCCTTAATTGTTGTTAAGCTTACGTTCGATATAGCTGTATCGAAGTGCCTAACAGAGCATACACCTTGCAGTTTTCGCTTCCATTCAACACTTCCCGCAATTTATTTTCCAAATATTGATTTTTTCTTATATTTTGAATTTAGGGTATGAGTAGTTACTGCGACATTTTAGCTAGAGGTGCTTTCATTCGTGGCGGTTATCAGATGGGGAAACCAACTGTTGTAAGTGATGGTTGAGCACATTTCATAAAACTCTTCCCATCGGAAGAGGATAGTAATTTGGATAGCAAGTTATCATGCATGATGGGATCTTTTCAATGCAAGATGTCCTTCTCAAAAGATGATTTTTAGGTTGATGAATTGATTGGAAAGAGATAATAACAGTCATTTGTTATTTTGTATTACCAATATGAACTTTGGTAGTTTTTATGTGTTTCTTGCACTACTTCGTGCAGATAGTGCGCACATAATTCATTGCTTCCATTGAATTTGAACTGTTCCTAATACTTTTCTTCTATCGTACAAGGATGAATTGAGAGTGGTAATAATGTAGGACACAAATATACCACTGAAAGAGAAGTTAATGATTTGTTATATATATATATATATATATATATATATATATATATATATATGTATATGTAATGTTTACTACTAATGCAAACTAATCAGTTACTTCGATCATCTACTGGAACTATAGCATAACATTAATGTGACATTTTTAGCTTAAATTTCCTTAAAGGTGTACATTTTAAGTCATCGTTAAGTTTCAAATTTTGGTATTGAAACAAAATAGCAACGATCCACTTCCTCAGTTTTTTTGTTGTTTACTTGATAGATGTAATTGTTCATTTCATCTGGGATTGAAAGTTAATTAGTTATGAGACGTGTATAAAAGCTGCAAGAGATTCGCTGGATTTGGAATCTCTTGCATCGTTGAAGTAAGGGGAAGTTCATTGTTTGCCCCTTTCGCCATCGCTGTTTTCACACATCATATAAATAAATATTCGATGATCTTTCTAGCATATTTAGATGCAGCAAGTGGGTATTATTTCGACATTCTAATACTGTATTGAACGGGAATCTCATCGGACATAGTATGGTGAAATGATATCAGATAATCACTTCAACAATCCATCCATCGCAAAATTTGCCCTCATACTATGCCAAGAACTGGGCAAATATTTGCACAAATTCACTAACAAATGGAAAAGAATTTTAGAGAATTTCAATTTAACTCGGAATTATGGCTTTGAAGAAATTAAATGACTTGTTAAATGAACGGAAGAAGCGTTGAGGAACAATGAAAAAAAAAGTTATCATTTCACACTTAGTTGAAAAATAATTTATGCAAGAAGCATATTTGAGCTATAACGTTAACAGATGAATAGTTCGATAGACTTTGACGGCATTCTGCAGTATTTCCATCAACCATTCAAATTATCTTTATTAGATGCTAAAGGAAAGGAAGCTTTTGATCCAAACAGATGTTACACTATGTATTTTGTTTATACAGCACACTGTGCACGAAACTCTGATTATTTCAAAAATTCTCAAATTTCGATGGTAAAAAGGAAACTCTTTGTGTAACTAATGCAGCTGCATGGCACATAAGAGTCTTTAAAGAACCTACCATCATAATATCAATGATGAGAGTCATCGATAGGTAACAAGAGCTCACATGCATTGACATAATTTTGCAATAACTTCGTCTCCTCTCTCTCTCTCCCTCTCTCTCTCCCTCTCTCTCTCCCTCTCTCTCTCCCTCTCTCTCTCCCTCTCTCTCTCCCTCTCTCTCTCCCTCTCTCTCTCCCTCTCTCTCTCCCTCTCTCTCTCCCTCTCTCTCTCCCTCTCTCTCTCCCTCTCTCTCTCCCTCTCTCTCTCCCTCTCTCTCTCCCTCTCTCTCTCCCTCTCTCTCTCCCTCTCTCTCTCCCTCTCTCTCTCCCTCTCTCTCTCCCTCTCTCTCTCCCTCTCTCTCTCCCTCTCTCTCTCCCTCTCTCTCTCCCTCTCTCTCTCCCTCTCTCTCTCCCTCTCTCTCTCTCCCTCTCTCTCTCCCTCTCTCTCTCCCTCTCTCTCTCCCTCTCTCTCTCCCTCTCTCTCTCCCTCTCTCTCTCCCTCTCTCTCTCCCTCTCTCTCTCCCTCTCTCTCTCCCTCTCTCTCTCCCTCTCTCTCTCCCTCTCTCTCTCCCTCTCTCTCTCCCTCTCTCTCTCCCTCTCTCTCTCCCTCTCTCTCTCCCTCTCTCTCTCCCTCTCTCTTTCCCTCTCTCTCTCCCTCTCTCTCTCCCTCTCTCTCTCTCCCTCTCTCTCCCTCTCTCTCTCCCTCTCTCTCTCTCTCTCCCTCTCTCTCTCTCTCTCCCTCTCTCTCTCCCTCTCTCTCTCCCTCTCTCTCTCCCTCTCTCTCTCCCTCTCTCTCTCCCTCTCTCTCTCCCTCTCTCTCTCCCTCTCTCTCTCCCTCTCTCTCTCCCTCTCTCTCTGGATATTTCTTCACAAGTCGATCTTTGACAAAATCGCTTGATCACATTTACTATGAGTACTTCCGCTCATATACCATACATCTAATGCTGTTACTATCACTCTAGTTTTTTTTTTAATATTTGAAATTAAGTAAATTTCACAAATGCAAAATACAGGTTCATTGTAAAACACTTTAATTTTTTCACTGGAAAATTTAGACTTGGAAAAGTTTTAATGATAGTAATTGATTTCGAATCATTTTAATTACTCAATTTTTAAAGACATGCACTTGATTATAATTTATTCATTAGGCAAATAAAATAGGTAGATTGTTTCATAAATCCATTTGAGATCGTATACTTAAATTATGTATTTTTATATCATTTGAGATCGTATACTTAAATTATGTGTTTTTTCATCTAGTATTTAAATACCACTGATGCTTATCAAATTTGAATAATCAAATATAGTGAAATAATTACCTGTCGAGAGGCACAACTGATACGGGAAGCGCTAGACCTCTTCAGTCAGTTTATATCAGTCGGCTAACAACTAGTAATATAAGTAACTAAGGAACGGAACAATTAAATACTTTAGAGCTGACTAATTTTCACACATTTGAAAGTATTTTAATCTAATAAAATATACTCTGCTAAGAATACTTTTAGTTTCATCTAACGCTACATGCTTTCTGTTCAAATGTTCAACATGAAAGCTAAATTGGGATTCACTCATTAATTTATTGATTTTAGAAAAATCTCATTAATAAGGACAGGTAGATTGTTTCATAAATTTCATGGTTTTCTGGCCAAGCTACAAGAACTTCCTCTTGAATTCGCCTGATTAGAGGGAAATTCTGAGAATTAAATTCAGAATATTTCAAAAAAGCACAAGTTTGCTTCATTGATTTAATGGTTTTAAACCCTATAAATTTAAAATGTAATCTAACAAATTGAAATTGGATCTTCCAAGCTACTGAACGAAGTTATGCTATGTTACGGTTAGCGAAGTGATAAAATAATTTCTATAACAATTACTTGTCACCTCTAAATGATCCCATTAACGGAAAAGAAGTCAATTGGAACACTGTGCAAGATTTTAACACAACACGAGGCATTTCTTTTAGATCGGCCTAATTCTGTAATTACATAACTCTAGTAATTAATACTTCTTTTTTTAAGATTCATGTCACCACGTGATTTGCAATTTACGTAATTAGCTGCACATCGAAATTATCCGTCAGTTGCATGTGCCCATCCGTCCACGTTCGTTTTCGGATACTCTCATAGCTATCTTCGTCATCAAAGTGTCCCTGTAGAAGTTTTGCTATTGTAGGCATTTTATGCTTGTGTGATCTCAGAGAATTGTCGAGTGGCAGTGTAAGCGAGAATTGGTCGGTGGCACACTTCACGTTTTCCGGCAAATTGATCATTGTTGAGGGATGAATTGAATGCATTTTGTTATGTTCCATTTCCTCGAAAAACTCATCCAGGTCTCCGCTAAGATCAGGCAGCGGCCCTTTGATGTTTCGCTCCAAGCATAGTTCCGGTAAAGCTTCCAATTCACTACTTTCTTCATCATTTCCTAAAAAATTCTGATGTTATGCTGTCGTATGACAAGGTTAAACAGCGTTGAGCATACTCTTAATCCATGCTTTCTGTTTTTCCGAGGACAATTCAGCCTGATAAATTTAATTTATGAATCCTTCCAAAAGCAACAAGACTGTCAATATAGAAAATGAAAAGAAAAAAGTAGGAAGCAGTCTTCAAAGTAATCTCAAACATTTAAGAATTGCGCAAATTTTGTAACTTCCAAAAATGAAATATAACAATAACAAACCAAAATCCAAATCAGCGATTCTTGACTCGGTTTTACTTAATTTACAATTTTCTTCCTAAAACGATGGCAGTATTGTCATAGCTTCATAAAAGGATTTCATTAAATAGTTGTTTTGTCCTTTAACATAATCGACAAATTCAGCCAAAATTGTGTGAAAATATTACATACTAACTGAATGTAAAATTACGTTGAGTGCAAATTATTAATTAATGTCTAAACTTGAACAGTGAGGATTTTTTTTTTAATAACTCCACGATTTTCCAGCATTTTTTTACGTACGAAATTTTCTGCAATAAACAGACGTTTGAATTACTTCAGGTGCTTAATAAACATTACACGTAATATCAACGAATAAATAGAAATAGAACTGAGAACTAACAAATTGAATTAATTCGTTGTTATCGTTAGGCAATGGCTCCTTTTTGATAGCTAACATTGGCGGAGCATACTGCTTTGACACCTTCACTTCTTTCACACAATCCTCTTCATGAGAGTCCACGATGTGATCAAAAGATGCTATCATTAATTCGTTTCGGATTCCATAGATCCACAAATTGCCTTGCAATGAATGCGCCTCCTTCTCACTAAAAAACGTTTGCTTTTCAGGCGATCTATATTACTCATCAAAAAGCTGTAGAAAATTAAACTTCACTAATTTACTGGAAATGGAATTTATTAATCTGTGTAGTGGCAAAAAATTAGAATGTGTGATAACTTCTCTCATCATAGCACATCCTGGCTAAAAATTAGGTTCTATTCCAATTAGTATGCATTATAATTTCTGTACGAGAACCAATCTATCTTTGTTATGATAAATGATATGATTTGTAATTGCTTTTCAAGGGATAAACGTCATTTGATTACAGTACAATTATATAATTTACTTACTTCAAAACTTGATAAGTAATATAGATCAGATGTCGCATTCGCTTTTCATGTTCTGGTCTATAGTATAAATTATTCCTTATTGTAAATACAGTATGTAACCAAAGCCATCGACCATCCTTCGTTTGTAAGCGTAACAAACACATTAAAGCACCATCTTTTCGCTGGCTTACTCAAATATACAGACTTTCTCAAATTTATTACACCAACAAACTGTGAGAAAATTTAACATTCAAATTTTTAGAGCAAGAAAATGAAAGTTGAAAATTTTTTAGCAATAAACTTATGCTTACAAATGCGATGCTTATAAGCAATTTCGGATAAATGATCAGGATGTAAAAACTGGTACCATGATTTGTTGACCAATTCTTCACTTTTGTAACCCAAATATTGTAGGGTCCTGAATAATCGTATTGGTGATTATAATGTTAGGAATCACAGACTTTGATGATCCAGCAAAATTTAAATTTTAGAGATAAAATGTTAAAAAATGTCATGCGTACATTTGATCGATATGCATAAATTTTAAGTCTGCTGAATGTACGGTGCTGAAAATTGATGTATTTCCAGCCGATAACATTTCGACATTTTCCGGATTGATAAGCATCTCACAGTATGCGGCAAACAGTGGTTGAAAATGGGATAAGAAAGTTGATAACTGATGATGTGTGTTGTAATAATCACTAGCATGAAGATAACGACCTTCCACTAAGGTGTACTGTAACAGTGATTAATTGATGAGATCGACTGAGATGAATTCAAATTTAAGTCTAAGTTTGCACTTAAATAGAAGACTGAATGTAATTGTATTAAATATTGGAATGATTTCTTAGTTTGGATTGTCTATTTTCCAATGCAAAAACCAATTAATAGAGTGTTTTCATATAATTCAACATTTTTATTTTTGGTTACGGTATAATGGTGAAATTGAAAAAGGTACTTTATGATATTGCAGTCGTCGTTTTGTGGTGCGTGACAGACTCATCCGACAAATGAAGGCTTTTTCATTGGAAAAAGAATTTTGATCGGAAACTGATGATGGACCTGACATGAGCTCTGCTTGTATACGCCCATGATCACGATGATCGACTAGATCGTACACCGAATCACCTTGGCACATTATTTCCGCCTTAAATTTAAACCAGTTGAAAGGAACGAAAGATTTCAAGTTCTGGAATTCCAAGATTTTGCTAATTTTCTTGGATCATCCATAAATTCAAATTTATTCATATAGAGCTTTGCTTAATAGATTGGAAATTATTCAGATTATACAAAGTTGAAATTTAGATGAAACTACCACGGAATGACCAAGATAGTCGCTTGCATTATCGGATATGTAAACAATTTTGCCATACTTTGTCATCATCAACAAGAAGCCTCGTAAAGCTCGAAAACCATCTGACTGTCTTAATGCTGATCGAAATGATGTTTGCATATTCATTCCAATCACTAAAATAAAAAAATTAAAATTTCGTAAAGCATATAGCAATGATTTAATTTCTTATTTAAAATTAGCCTAAAACGAACATTGACCAATAATCGTATAGATAAAAGCAAAAAAATGTTCATTGCATCGGATTTGTACTAATAATTTAAGAAGTATTTATATTTCATTTCACAATCTTACTGGACATATGGACATATCAAACCGCTACGTAGGTAATTGAAGTATATTGGAGACAGCTGGGCAGAAATAATTTAAAACTTTTAAAAATTAAACAGAAAAGGTGCAAACCGTGTGGCAGATAGTTTTGTTTCCTGATATAGATGCAAGCAAGTGACATTACTTGTAGTTGGAACAGTCGTTTTTTCATCGAATCTGCTAACGGCAGAAGATCACGCATTTTCTGAATCTCCAGGTTAATTTGATCGCGACGATGCTTTGATGCACCACGAGTCGACCTATACGATAATTACTCGTTTCATGTGTGCTATTTTTTGATTTTCAAAAAATTGAATTTTTAGCATCTGAGATTAGGTACTTTGATCTTTTTTGATAGGTGAAATTATTGTGATATCTGAAAGATATTTGATATTTATCACTTCACAGTAATATATTTCCGATCTCAGCACTATCGTTAGCCGAGTGCTGTAGGGAATCAATCCAACGAAGAGATTTAATTTATGGATACTCTTTCGGTTCAGCATTTATGCAAGGAAGGATATGTCGTGCTTTAATTGGACGGACACTTGATAATTCTTTTCCGACCATTTATCACGTTATCAACTGTCCCATTCATATTTACAATTTGCATATCAAAAATATATATTTATGCATCATATGACACAGTTCACAGGCAATTGAAATTGTTTGCTCTTTTTTTCGATATCTTAAATTTAAAGTTCATATGTGCTGAAGAGAACATGAGCTGATGTTACAAATATAGGGCACTGACTAAAACGTAGTGTTTGCTTTATCGTAAATGTGAGGTGTAAATATTAAAATTTGGTCAGTTTTTAATGTAACAAAATTATTTCATCAAATTATAATGTGGAAAAAGTAAACAAAATTATCGGATGAATATATATCACTCCGTCATTTTATTCTTTCAATCAAACAAGCGTAGGCTATCGACTAAAAAAAATGTACGTGTACGTGGAAGTAAGTAATTGAATGACAACAAACCTTGTGTGACAGACCAGTTAATTAAATGAGTGCAACATTTACGGACTATTAACAAAAGGTTCTAAGTGATAAGATGTTTGATTATATAAAGAAGAGATAGCAAATGTACATGGTGATAAGAGGGAGTGCAGAGGGCAGGAATATTGCTAGAATGATATGATAGATAGATCAGAAGCTAAGGTGAAATTAGAGAAAAATCGGAGAAGGCAATTAAACTTGAAGCTTGAATCTTTTAGAATTTTCCTCGCCTACTTTGAATTGATTAATATCGATATTGGTCAGTTTTATTAGAAATTACTCAAACAAACTATCGGGTATTTCTATCACATATGCAGTAATGGAGTTATTTGAGTTAAATAGAAGACTGTGGCACATTCGCATTTGATATACTTCATCATATCAATCAGAGAAATTCACTGCACTTTCAGACAGATGATGAGCTAGCATCATCTGAGTGATCTGAATGAAACAGATCACTGATCAGTGATCTGTCATCATGCAGGTGCAATGTACATTGTTATTGTTCGGAGGTGTTTAACTTTGTTACTCCGACCGACTGATAATTGCTAATTCATTTCCATTAAGCTAAATGCTAATAATTGCCAGTTCGTCTTCTATCAAGCCAGTTGCAGTTAAATCTCACTCATTACAACACTACTCACACACATTACTATCATAAATTTAAAATTGCAATCTTAACCTTACTAAATCATTATCAGCGGGTAGTAATCTGAAAGTGATAGCATACTAATTGTACATTTCCATTTTCCTTTTTTGAATTTAACATTTTCTCTTTTCCGTTCGTCTAGCGAAGGACTTCCAGAATTTTAGTCATCTCAAATGAAGCTGCAGCGCAACTGTGAAAAAAAGGTAAAGCAATTCATTGAATTTGAGAATTCCATGAAAATTTCGTTCCAATTAAAATGCCTCAATTTTTCCCCCCCCCCCCCCCCCAAAAAAAAAACGGAAGAAAAAACATCAAGCTAACCTATTATTGTTTGGTGATTGTCGTTGAGTTAGATTCATGTGAAAGAGATAGTGTGGAAGGGATGACCAGTGCAGAAGCTGACTGTCAGTTAGTTAATTCGTAAACTTCAGTACCACTGTTGACCCGACCTCTTGGCTGCCTCCTCAAACTCTGATCTGTCAATACGATCTGCTGTCCACTACATCCTTTCATTCCTTTCCAAACGGGGATATGACGTCATAATGGTCAGTAAACATACAGAAGTTAAGTTAGTTGATTGAGGAAGAGGAACTGCCCAATGGTCGTTACCGTTTACGTGCCTCTCAATTAATCCGAATCACATCTCATCTTGTTGTGTAACTATGCATATACTTTCCTACACTAACCATATCCTCTGTCCTCTTCATATTTGTGTTTTCCGAGAGTAAACTAAGACTGTCGAAAATTTACCAATAAAACCGGTCATACAAACACGAAATTTCAATAAGTAAACAAAAATTTGCGCAAAGTACGGCGGACTTAACTAAACTAAACTAATTCTCGAGAACTAACCAATCAACTACTTCACCACACATCCTTGTATGCCCAACATTGGGGAGCAAATTCCGAAAAAAAATCCGGAATTTTTTTTTCTTTTGTTAAAGGGAGTGAACTGAAAGAGAGTCTTCAGATTGCACTTTGCACTTGGTAAAAAAAGGAGTGAAATTCATTTACGTTATGAACATGTATCTTCCACAGTAAATCTTTTTCATCTATTTGTTCTTCGAAAAAGATAATTGAAGGGAATGGAGTTACACTACGATGGTCAGTGTAGTTTGCTAATTCCAATTTTGGTTGCCTGTAGAGATGACCAACGGCCAGCTATCATTAACAGAATCTACTTTAGAGGCAAGGTATGATAGTAAATTGCAGTCGACCAAATGAATGGCTTCAAATCTGCTTGCCAGTCATTTATAATCTTTTCAATTTCAGTCGTTGTAAAATTTTTACAGTTGTATCATCGCCATTTTTTCAATTTAAAATCGTTGAAAAGTTAAATTCTAATCCAAAATTTTCTCCAACTACGAATAGTTACCCAGTTCTACTGAGCTCTTTTTTCAAAACCACCTTTCTCAGTTCGAATTTCCAGGCACGGCATGCGATTTTCGGCAACTTGACGTCCAACCCAGAAGCTCAAGAGACTGGGTGGACAACGGGTCAGTCGGGCGATTAGTGTTTGTTAATACTGCTAGTTTGGAGAGGTTGGATAGGCGAATCAAGGCATTTCAAGAAAGTACGAAAGAACATGTATTTCAGATCGTCTTACGTTTTGCGGTGGAACAAGCTGGAAAAATAGAAGTGATAAGGAAGTGAGAGAATTTGCTGCCTAAAATGCAGCATCTAATACACTTGTGCACCATGCGATGGCTTCTTGGTGGCTCAGTTCGATCTCTCAGACTATCACCTAAAAGTTATGTTAAACGTAAACGGAGGAAAGTTGCCGATCCTATTGTGGTTGACAAAACACCCAGTAAGAAGAAAACTGTTGAAATTTATGAGGACATGAAAGTTGGGTACGTTGCTCCGAAATAAAGTTTACACTCATATATACTCATGAATTTAACACATGATAGAGCAATGACTTAGCTTTGTGCTAAGCATTTTTTGGCGGATTGGTTTAGGATGAAATATTTCTAATGCATAAATTTTGTTCTACTTCTCCTAAGCATCTGATTCATATGTCAAATTAAGATAATGCGTGTTCTTTATTTTTTGTGATTGGCATCATGTTTTCAGAGAATTGGCCAAAGTGTTGGAAAGTTCTGAGGAAGAAATTTTACAGATGCTCAAAGATTTGAATAAATTACCGAGAAGCAACAGTGAAAGTATCATTGCATTTACGAAATTTTTTGATAAATTTGCACTTTCTTTTAGAAAATCCAACTTCAGCTCTTCGTTTTATGCATATTTATCTCTGCCAACAGGTCAATTTTTTTTTCAGTGTTAGATATGTATAGTATTACCAGTGTAGTCGGAGCTTTTGGTTTGAAACCAAAATTGGTAGCACATCCTCGAAGTGTTGTCGATAGTAATTTCGAATTGGATGCATTTCCGCAGTTAGTTTTGCCATCATTGAAGAGATTGCCATTCTCATCGTCATTCTCTTCCATTATATTGGAGTGTGCAAGAACTCCAATAGAAATTTGTGTTTTTGTCTTCGATCGTTATGCTCATTGCACTCATTTGCTAGTGACAAAAGTGTACTGAATTTTTTGCCTTCTAGGCCTCCACCTCCAGAAAATGAGTTAAGGCAACGTCCACCCGTAGTCACAATAATGGGACATGTCGATCATGGAAAGACAACGCTTCTTGACTGTCTAAGACATTCGCAAATTGTGGAAAGCGAATATGGTGGTATTACACAACACATCGGCGCTTTTACACGTGTGAAAATTTATTTTTGTTAAACTTTAAAAGCATTTGATTAGCTTTCCCCGATCTTGATGGTTTATATGTTCCAAAGCAGAAATCCAATCTTATAACATATTATTTTTTTATTTCTTATATTGCAGTAAAAGAAAAGGATTGTGAGATTACATTTCTGGACACGCCTGGACATGCCGCGTTTGCGAAGATGCGAGAACGTGGCGCAAAGTCAACTGATATAGTTGTGCTAGTGATAGCTGCTGATGATGGGGTAAACGAACAAACGGTACAGTCCATAAAGTAGGCTAACTCTGTTTTGTTTTAATGCAGCAAAGTTATCTAACAGAATTATAGTTTATTAGCAATGGAGTTATTTCCTATACGCGTTGGACACTTTTGTTGCAGTTAAGGTTTGAACGTGAGATTTAAAGATGATGTAAATTCTTGTCATGCTTTATTCGTTTATTCTTTTACTTATTTCAGTTATGCAAAGCAAGCAGATGTGCCGATCGTTGTTGCTATCAATAAAATTGATAAATCTAACGCTAATCCTGTGGGTTCTTGAAGAGTTCACAGTTTTTTTTCTGATTAATCGGAAAACAGTCAAATTCAGACTAAAATTTTATTTGTACAACTTTAAAAATTTTAGATCCAGACTAAGCAATCACTTGTGGAGCACGGAATTTTGGTAGATGATCTTGGTGGTGATGTTTTAAGCGTCGAAATTTCAGCTCTGCAGGGCAAAAATATTCATCGACTGAAGGTTAGTCTGATTTTTTACTTCATTTGTTTATTTCTGTGTTTATCGTTGTAATGTCGATTAGAGATTTTATTGACAAAAGTGAAAAATCGTTAAGGAAGCAATTTTGCTGCAAGCTGAGGATATGAACTTGCGTTCAACATGGAATGGATTAGTGGAAGGGATCGTCATTGAGTCAAGAATCCAAAGTGGTATGCCTACTTGAAAGCGTATTCTTGATTGGACATGTATAATAGTGAGAACATATAGTAGTAGAGCTTATTTCTATTGTTTGTTTATTTGGACTAAACGGTGGTGATGAGTGGATTTAGACTAGTAATTAATTACTAATATTATGCGTGACTATTATCGATCTTCATAGTTTCTGCATATCTGAGACTCATTTGATGCACTGAACTAAACATTATTTTTAAATGCCATTTGGTTCAGCGCATTCTTCGGCCCCAGAGATGCAGAAGCTAGGCGAATCTATAAACGATGACAAAGTTTCATATAAATGAGACAATTTAAAGCAAATTTGTTTTTGCTTTTTCAAAATTTCTTACACTTCCTTTATCCTTTTCTTCCTATAATTCAGGTATTGGCAAAGTTTGTACAATGATTGTTCAGCGTGGGACTCTTGTGAAAGGCGCAGCACTGGTAGCTGGAACATGTTGGGCCAGGGTTTGCATTCAACTTTGTTTCACACAAAGAAGCATGATATTTCTCTTCATATCGCCTGGGCATCTTTGCTTTGTTTTAAGCTTAATTTTTCATGGGGGCTATTAAATTAATCTTGATGTAATGACTTCTTAAATTGGCTTTATTATATCTACAAGACGTTGTAGGTTCGTGCAATGTATGATGAATTTAACCGCGAATTGACGAAAGCTGTCCCAAGTACCCCGGTGGTTGTGGCTGGCTGGAAAGAAGATTTGCCTACTCCAGGAGATCGAATTCTGCAACTGGAAAATGAAAAAAGAGCTCAACAAATTGCTCGTTATAGAATGAAGGAAGAAATAAATAAAAAGATGGAACAAGATTGGGTTAGTTGTTGAGGACTACTTGCTTAGTCATTTCTGTCAGCAGTTATGAATCGCCAAAATTCACCGAAAGCAGTTATCGTAATTTGGTTTTGTAATTTTAGTTTCAGAATTTTCGTTTCAGAAAACTATGGAACAGCGAATTGAAAAAGATAGAAAGGAATACTTAGAAAATCGTCGTAAATTGTTAAATGCTGGTCTACGTACCGGTTCCACACTACGTCTGGTCGTCCATAAAGTAGGTTACGTAATAATTTATTGGAAATGGAACTAATTGATGATGACAAGATGATCCATGTTCTTTTCATAATATGAAGTCCAGGAATCGAAGTATTTTCAATATTTTATTCAGGAGCAAAAATATCGAAGGGATACTGAAAATCAAAAACCATGCGTAAGGTTGATGCTCAACACCGATGTTGATGGAACGCTAGAAGCTATCCTAAATGTTCTCGACACCTACAAGTCGGAGGAAGTTGAGCTGGATCTTGTCAAATTTGATGTTGGGCCACCCAGTGAGAGTGATATCACCCTAGCAAAAGATCTGGGAGGTATTGTTTTATTCAAGTTTATATCCGGGATAAGGACACTAAAATTTCATATTATTAAATTAAACGAGCCTTAATATTTGGAAGTGCTGGGCTGGATATATGAATACACTCTTCCAATACTTTGCAGTTCTTCTTTATTGTTTCAATGTCCAAGTGGCACCTGGATTGAAGAGAACAGCTGAACAGCTAGGTGTGGAAATTAATTGCTTCAACGTTATTTATCGTTTGGTAGAGGATTTGCGAAACCGTTTGTCGGATTGCGTTCCAGAAGAAGTGGTGTTTGAACAAGTCGGTGAAGGACATGTAATAAAAAGTTTTTCGGTGGTTGTTGGGCGAAAGAAGCAATCCGTTGCTGGCGTTCTGGTAGATTGGGGTACTATCAGTATGTAGGTTTTATATTTTTAATTCGTCATAAAATCTCATTTTTATCTTTTTATCTCGTATAGTGCTCAATGATACTGGCACATTGATTGTTAGGCTTTTTTTAACGTAGGTTCTTACGTAACGAAGAAATTTTACTCAAAATCTTATACGCTGTTGCAGATCGGATTCGTTACGGGTGCTGAGAGGTACTACTGTTATCTTTGAAGGATCTATACGATCGATGCGTATTGGAACACAGGTAATTCTTTTTCGTTGTAGAGTTACATTCGGACGGCGAAACCTGTTTACGAGCAGGACAAGGTCAGCATTCTGGAAACTGAGTATTCAGTGTAGTTAAATGGAAAAAAAATTCTGTGACTTAATGAAATGTACTGAAGGTAGTGAACTCGGCAAGCAAAAATGAAGAGGTGGGTGTTGCTGTGCCGAATGAAACGATCGTTTTTAAAGAGGATGACATTATTGAAACGTATCGAGAGACGAAAGTAAAAAAGGAAATCAGTTGGAACCCTCCGGGTTTTTAATTTTACAGGAAGGTTGAAATGAAAAATATTAGCTTATTGGATAACATTTTGTGGTACAAAGCTATTTGCAAATCATATTTAGATTCTTAAATTTTGTTTGAATGCTGTTATAAATAAACTGAAAATTTCTTTATTGGAAAAATCAGTTGTGATAGATCATAAACATAACACAAACGAGCACTTTGTATCGTCGAAATGCGTTGAATTAGGACATAAATTGATCTAAGTAAAAGTGTGTCTTTCACCAATCAATTCCGGTATGTAAGATCGCTTTTGATAAGAATCATAAATGTAAACATATAAAATTATATACTATAGGAGGAACTTAATTACAGATAGCACTGTTACACATGAAGGCCACACACATATTGCAAGACAGCGACAAATAATTAGGCACTAATGTGATCATAATGACATCCAACTGAATGGTGACACTGAAATACTGCAATTTCTAAACCTTAAGTGTCTCGGATCTCAATATATAAAACTTAGAAGAAAAAATCGCATCCTGATCATAAAAACAGTTAAGTGTTGTCTCAATTGTCTTGAGAAAAGACTTCCACTAACAACTGAAGGCGTATTTTGACATGAATGTTTATAAATATTACCGAATGCAACACAATTTCCGCATCGTTAAATCAAATATCACATAGCAAAACATAATCAATATCCTTTTGTTGGGAATCGTATACACAATAAACAGTACAAATCACTTAGAACATTTTCGAAAAATAAAAACTTACCAAGAGATTTCAGAACAGTATAAGGCACAGTAAGGTGATTACCAATGACAATTTCTCAGAATATGTAAATAATACAAAGTATTAAGAACAACATACGGCGGTGACTAGCAAAAGGGTTAGTCAACATTTAATTTAGTGATTTCTGTCAAATATTTCAATATTAATTAAATTGAAAAATCAAACTAAATGTGAAAATAAAGCAACAATGAAGGATATCAGTACTCCGATTAAAAAAAAGTACAATTTCGGCTATGAGGTCTTCCGCCTTTTCCGGTTCTATTCTAAACAACAATATCTCAACAAATTTTGGGAAATTAAATGAAATCGAAGTATTGTCAGAAGCGCGTGGTTCTTAATCATTTATTTTCATTCAGTTCTGCTTTGCCATGTTTTGTTGGAGAAGAGCAAGCAGCTGCTGTCCATGCTGTTGAAAAAATTCCGTTGGATCCATGCTGCTCGTGTTGTGGAAGCTAGAATTGGTGCTATAAAGCTCTTGAGCTGGTGCACTAAAACAGAAAAAAGTCTCGAGCATGAACGACAAAAATGAAAAAACCCGAACTAATTCTGTAAAAGGCAGAGGGCTGCGGGTTTTGAAATATCGATACTACAGTCCCAGCACCATGGTTTTTCCTATTTTTACTTGATAAACCTTTCTACCATACATTTTATTACTATGTACACCTCAAATAGGCAGAGGAAAAATACCATTGCCGTTGACCGCCAAGGCTATTTGGACTTTCGCTATGTCTCCCATCTGGTTCATAACGGTCATCGTTGTATTCCATCCGTTTGAGGCTTGTTCGCATTGCTTGATTTAACAGGCGCAGCATCGTCTCGCGATCATCCGTTGGTAATTCTTGTGAAGTTTCCAGCTAAAAAATGCAGATATGCAGCACAAAAGAATTAGAGTAAATAATACCAATGTTGAAGCCTAGCGAATTTTAAAAGAATCAGAAACTTTAACCTTATAATTAATCAAAAAATATATACCACTTAGACAGTTTCTGGGGAATGGGTTAAAGACAGGGGAATCTAAAATACACCAAATTAAGAAACGAACACAGGGTTGTTACATTACCCGCATCTCTGCAGCAATAATTCCTAATCTTCGCTGTTCATTTAAATCAAAATTTATTAAAGAAACATATACTCACCAGCTGACGCGCTTGCAAAACTTTATCTAAACCCGTATTGAACTGTTCTAGACATTCTGCAATATGTTTTGCCATTTCTGAAATAGAGAAAGGTTTATTATAAGTGAATATACAAGGTGATTTGATTTGTGCGATAACTCCTTTATTAAATAAACTACAATCATAATTTTGCAAAATATCAGCAAGGAAATTTCAGTCAAACAAACACCAGACTACGAAGACAAAGATTGATTATAGAATATAAAATTATAGAATCGTGGATTATAGAATATAAAATAGATTAAGCTATGTCTCATTACAGCTCAGCTTTCTTATTGCAACTAACAGCTGAATCCCTGTTTTCATTCTTAATGTAAACGTCGTAGAAAATTGTCATTTACCAAACGTAATTTAAGCATAGTTGAAAAAAAAATTACCATCCACCAGTTGCTGCTGTGATTTGGAATATATCATGGACGGGTAATAGTAACACTGATGCTTACTAATAATATTCCTCATACTACTGTTATTGTTATTGCTAGCTGCAGAACTCGTCTGTTGAAATGGTTTGTTTAACAATGAATAACGTCGAGCACTAACGGCATTGCTGTTTTTAACGGCTATATTTTTCCAAAACCAGTTCCTGCCGGTCACTGTGACAAAATGAAATTTTTTGTAGTCATTCAAGTAACTGTAATGATATCGCTGCAGAAATTGATCTGATAGTTTTCCATAATCGCTATTAGAATTGTTGCCTCTACCATTTCTGTTTTCAACATCGTTGTTAGTGTCACTATCACTTTTATTATGAGTGTCTTCATGATGTACTGCTGGATGAGAAACACTATTAATAATAACATCATTTTTCTTACTACCTCTTCTATTTTCTAACAAACTTCTATGCTGCTGAATGATCTTTCTGTTAGCTAAAGTATCATCAACGTTATTATTAATAAAATGACCATTGTTGGTATTAATATGATGATCAACACCATTCTTAGCATATGCATCAATAATATCCTTAACAGGTGATCCTGTAGCAGTATCAGGAGCAGTTCGATATCTGCTAAGAAGATAATCTGATGCAGATTCAGAACGACGCCGTAACAATTTTTCTCCCCATCCTGTCCTCCGTAACCCATGCAAATCCCATGCTGTATCAGTGTTCGTAACATTATGAACCGAATGAATCGTCGACCTAAAAAGTCGTCGTCGTGCAGCTATGCTAAGATCTGGCATTGACAGATGAACTGGATCCATTCGCTGCTCCTCTTGACAGAAATTTTTTCCTCTCCGATTATTAAAATGGGATTTTGCACATTTTGATTTCAATAACAAACAATGCTGTTGCTTGTTGAGATCAGGCTCCGTGAGGGAAAAATGATGTTGCCACCACTTGTGTTCAGTCTCTGGAACATATCCTCGTTGTATCCGCTTAACTTTTGCCAGCTGCATCCAGAGGAAAATATTGCTAGTGGATAAAGGAGCGCAAACGCTGCAGTTGTTCTTGTGATTGGCGGCGCTATCGATTACCTGGGGTGGACCGTCCGCAAATGTTACACTATGTCGTTTCATACCAATTTAAATATCATCCACTAATTCAGCGGTTATCCATACTGAATATACAGCATAATAATCATTGGTAGCAACAGCCGTAGTAGCAGGAATGAAGAAAGTAGTGCAATGGTAATTGGTTACTGTTGCCTTGCTGTGGTCGTAAATGACAGAGATGACAAATGACCATCGGTCAACCGCAGCCAAGACGGCAAAGTCATAATGAACACCGGTCGGTGAATGTCCTAAGCATAATAAAGGTCATCACAGCTGCTAATACGACCACTGATGTCAATAAAACATTTCATACCACCAAATGGATGGTATGAAATGTTTTATTGTACCACCAAATTGATTATGGCACTAATCAGATATATATCAAGTAGATTAATAGACAAGTTCCATACTGTCTAACTTCTACCATAACAATCGATTGCGAATTTTTGCATAAAAAATTAGAATAGAATGAAAGGAAACTAAAATAACTAAAACATAAAGCGATTCTACAGACTATTACCAATAAACACCACACGAATATTGACTCAGTACTTGTTACTAGCACCATAAAAACAAGTTTCAGTTTTAAAGTTCCAGTGACCAAAATTCTTTCAAAAGATCGAATTCCTGATGTTTTGTAGAAATAGCAGATATTCGAAAAACTTATGATTCAGGACATACTGAACCAACTGCTTTCATCTTCAGTATTTGAAACAATTCCTATATATTACACAGTATTTTTTTTTCAAACTTATAAAAAATGGAAATTTATACGTTGTTCATAAAAAAAGACACCAAATAGGGGAATTAGTAGAATGAAAGCGTTTGTATATATGCTGAACATATCAATCACAGTTAGATTAAGCAAAGTTCATTATTTTACGATGACACTCTACTCGTATCATGCTTGTTTTACAAAATTCAAAGCTTTTACTAAGTCAAGAATTTTTAAACGCAAAAGCGTTCATCGATATAAACGTATCTTACTTTAAATATTTCAGATTCTTCTAGTATGAATAATTTTTAGCCACTTTTAAATAAAATGTGTTTTAGTTTATTCCGCAGTCCAAATAACGTGACATAAACATTCACTTAATGTCAACAAAAAATCACGAAATAATATAGACATAACCACAAAAAATTTTAATTTTCCATATAAAAATTTCAATAAGCTAGAATAAATGATAACTAGAAAACTGGGCACAAAATTCATCATGAAGTGCTGAAAAAGCTACCGATAAGACGCTTTAAAACTATTCAAAAATATAGAATGCCACATTCATGGAACACTTTCCAAAGCAGCGTTGCATTTTCTTAGCATCAAATTAAACAGACAGACAAATGTCTATCCAAAAAATTTTACATTTAACACACTAAAAAAATATTTTTTGTACTTACGTTTTGATTGGTGAGTTTTAGCAGCAAAATCCTGGAAAGCTACCAATTCACTCGATGGTGCTGTTTGCTGTGAATATTCTTCGCTACCCACGTCTGGTGCCACTATGTCGTCACTGCAGTATACAAAGCGCTAGTCAGAAATTGATAATTGAAAGTAGATTAACAGAAAATGAAAATCCCGTCCTTGTTCAGTGAAATGAAGCATCTGTGGAAGCAATACATGTATGGAAATGTTAAGGTTTAAGTGGGAAAACTAAGTGTTGAAAATGGAAAACCTCGCAAGTTTCTGAGCCAAATAACTTGGAACTCGACGCTGTATATTTGAAGAGCTGTGCCGTTGCTGCGGTTCAAAAATGCGACGTGTTTGAAGAACGTTTTGCCTCAGCACGTTTTCAACACATGATATACTCCTGGAATTGATGATGAGTTTCCACTCGGACATTTCAAAAGGATTTGAAATAAAAATTATTCATAAATGAATTGAATTTTCAAACCTGCTTGCGCCATTAATGGTACTGAAGTATCGTCGTGGAGTAAACTGTTGCCCAACAGTCCTACTGCCCTTCAGGAGCGGTGACCCATTAACTTCCGAACTATTACTATCACTTTCGCCACTCGTCGTATCTCGAGATAACCGACTCCGTGGCTGATATCTTTCAACCTGGAACAAAAAAATGCTACAAATTTGTTCATTAAATCATTCCATGCTATTTATCCTTATCTCATGTTTGGAAGGGTATCAAATCAGAGAGAAAAGAACTAACTCGTTTCTGCACAGCTCCTTTGCCTTTTTGATTGCGAGCTGAAAGAGCTAATGGAAACAATTGCTCTCCTTCATTTTCTGTCTCAAGCGAAATTTCATCTGTTTCACCAACTCCAAACTTCGACAGATCCGGGTTGCTATAAAGAACTGTTTTCAGCTACAACAGTTTCTGATCAGTGAGAAAACAATCCAAGCCTTCTAAACTTCTTCGAAAACTCACAAAAAATGACTCGAGTAGATGCCAGGTGAAGCACGAAACTGCGCGAAAACTTGAAATTCAAATAACAATTTGGACGATGAGAAAGAGATAAAATCCCACAAACCTTGCTTTCTTCAAATTCTCAATAGTTCTTGCTAAATTTCGTTCGGTTTTTGTGCCCAACGATATTTCCGCTTGACTCAAAAGATTACTGCTAGTTAATAAGTCGTTTCTTTCCTGGCCACTGCATAAATTACCTACTGACCGAGCAATAAAACGACTTCGAATGTCCAGCCCAGGTGTACCACTGAAAATCATTACATCTCTTTGCTGTGAATAAGAAAAACTATGAATATGAGTGAAATTATATCATGGCCCTGTATATTACTCCACAATACTATATTGGGAAAAACTATATTATAAGAATATCGCTCTCGTATACCGCTGCAGTCCCAAATATCTATATCTAAAACTTGGATTTCAATTTTTTCGCAACCAGACTGGCTTGCCATAGAATAATACTAGTCATTGTTATTTTTAAGTTTTGACATTTCATGGTAAAAATGTTATCGAGTGTCCTCTTTTACCAGATTGTCATTCACTATTGGATGAATAATTCATTGAAACTGTGGGAAAAAAAACTAACAAAATAAGATGACTATAAGGACAAAAACGGCATATCAGATGTAATATAAAAAGTAAGCAATCCATACACATTAACAGAAAGTTTAGATTTTTTTTAAGATTTTTTTCTAAAACAAAAAAATGCTAAAAACAATATCCTCATCATACGAATAAAGTATCCTCATTGTTATCCAGCTCACTGATTCTATGGTAGGTACCTATCAAGAGAAATTAAGAAATTACTTACACAGAAGCAGTATCAGCGTTGAATCTTGACGGATATGATTTACCAGTTTCGCTATTAGTACCAAACCCAGATCGATTTCCGCTTAACGATGCTGCAGTTGTTAGCCGAAGATTACCGAATGATTTTGAACGCGACATAATATTTGGACAAACTGCTGAAAAACCATCATCGCTCTGAGGTCCAGTCAAATTCTCCTGAGATTTGCGTAACCTGAACAATGTTGCATCAAATAATCCAAATTTTCCTTTAATTAACAACAAATAACTCGATAAGAAATTAGTGCTCATTGAAAATATCATCCGTGATAGGAATTGGTTTGCAGTTCACGCACAACGGCGGAACAATATTTAATGACCACACATTCTAGTACCATATCTGGTATTCTCTTAAAATTAGAATTACAGACTATATAATAAGAAATACGAAGTTCAATTGTTTGATCTTCAAGTGCAAATTATTATGAAAAAAAATCATGCAAAAAAAAAATTTGCCAAATGAGGGGTTAAAGCGGCGAAATGAGAGTGGAATAGTAGATAAATAGTAGCACTGGGAAAACCCACAAACTAGGAAAAAACTTCACCACTCCGAACAAATTACTAAGATAAACAACTGACATATTTCCGACACAATCAAAGGTTCTCAATTACACAAACCTGTACTTCAAATTTAATTTTTATTAGAAAAACTATTTCAAAATTAATAAATGCCAAGGGCCGGCACCGGAAGTGAATTATGGAATGCATTAACAGGGAATGACAACATTGAGTGGGACAACAGTAAGAAAGGAGTTGCAGCTAACGTATGCATACGTCACTGAATTCCTGTACAGACTTCTTTACTGTACTTAATTGTTCAGTACCTAGCAATGTTGAATCTTTTTATTGGAGTGCATATTTGAAACGGAACGCTTTGTTTAAAGCTTTTAAATTTCCAAGAAATAAAATGCAAAAATTTCTCAAAAATATTTCTAAGTTTTAAACAAGAGCAAAACTCCAACGAAATAAGTCAGTAGGCTGGATAAAATCTTTTTTTAAGTGCAGAAATACCTGTCTCGCAATCCTGCCAACCGAGTCAGCGTTTGTGATGAGTGCTGCTTGTTAAGAGAGGCGACAGTTCGAAGATTCGTCCGTGAAGACGATGGTGTTAAGCGAGAAGCAATCGTTAAAACTGAATATGTCGACATATCGGAATCCTAAAAAATTAAGAAGCTTATACAGTGTGGAAAAGTTCCTGCAAAGCAAAATCCGAATTACAAAGAACCTTAAATGGTCCAACCCTCATATTTCAATCAAAGTAAATTTTTTACTTGTCGCTGTCGTTTCCCATTTCCTTGAACATTGAGAGCCAGCTGTGAAGGACTTTGACTTCGGCTACGTAAATGGAGGTCAGATGAGACGTAATCATCTTCTGGAAGGAAATAACTAGTGTGTTTATTTTTATCTAGATAAAAGCATGAGATACCTTAATATCTTAACGGAACCTTATACACTCTATTTTTCAGGTTTCCACAAGAGCTTTTCACCTATTTCCAGTGGCCCTTTCATTTATAAAAACCAGAAAAAATCAAGAAATAAAAAATTTCCTAACCCAGCTGACAAAAATAAGCGTCTTGGACTAAAGATAAAAGCAAACAAAAGCCGGTTGCTGATGATAAGACGAACACTGTACACATAAAAATAGAGGAATGAGATGAGAGCTGTACTCTACTATGGCAGACATCCACATTGCTTTCTTTCCAGTTACAATTAAGCAATGAAGCTGTTAATAAATTTTTACAATCATAAAATAAAGAACAGTCCTTGCGGAAATTTTTCGTTCTAGTTTTACTTCATTAAATTGAATAGCTCAAGGGTGAAAAAAAGATTTGAGATCTTGTGATGTTAAGAACTTTAGAAAATAAAAATTCATTTTTCATCCTTCACTGGACAAGTTACAAAATACAGCAACTGAAGTATCAAAAACAGAAGGAATTTTGCTGGGACTATTCGGACGACTTCGACTTAAGCTTGCAGCTGGAGAGCACAGTTCTTTATCGTTAAAGCAGAAAAAGTTATTCTAAATTCGAAACATCAAGTATATCTGGACAATTATCCATAAGTTGCAACTCTTCACATCCAGAAGCCTAAATCCGCAAACTGTGTAACACAACCACCAATCACTACAAAAGCATGCTAACAAAGTCCCAGCAGTGAGTAGCTTTAGCTGATAGTGCTGCTTTTTAAAACGAATTAAAACCTCCTGCAATTGTCATTCGTCGATTCTTAATGACATCGCTAATTGCTTGGCAACGAGCCAGTGGACTTAAAACTCGACTTATGGCTGTGGTACTTGTGTTACTTTTTTCTTGTTGCTGCAGCTGGTATAAACGTGACAAAGTGATGTGCAAGTCGGATTCTGAAAGCAAAACAAAAGCACTGTGCATGGACAACAAGGTAGCATATATACAAAAAAGCGAAGGTATCAGACTCACAGAGCAGGTTTGCATTAACACCGAGTAATTTTGATGACATTAAACGTATTTGTCTGATCGTCCAGATGACAGTAATCTGAGTAGTTTTATGGAAAGTAACGTCAAGCATACATAACTGATGTCCGAAACTGACAGTGGACTAAGAGCTGTGCATGGGAATTCTCAAAAGTTATCATCAATAACAAAATATAGGAGAAAAACGAAACACATAACTACAATAGATACCGGTGCTGATGTGCTTTTATATATATATATATATATATATATATATATATATATAAATTAAAGGTAGCAATAACATGCTCTTATAAAATAGAGTATTTAAATATGAATAACAGATGAATTGTGTAAAACATTTACGAACTGAAAGAAAAATCATTTTTGGAAAAAATACGGATTACTGTTAATTCACCAGCATTTTAAGCAGTAGTTGCAATCTGATCCATATGTTCGTTATGCAATATGAAATAGGATATTTGAAAAAAAATAAACTAGAAAAAAATAAAATCTAAACTAACTTCGTCGTGTTACTGGAATTGTTCGCCCTGACACCGTCGTATAATTCATGTTACTTGCTGATCGTCTTGTACCGATCAAAGGTGGTGTCCATACCGTCTGTGACTGCAAACATGTACGATCCCTTACGATGTGAGAAATTTTCAAATTCATGCTAAATTACATTTAAACTCATACTGCTGATTAATCAGCGCATGAATATTTACGCGCTATTACAGTACTAGAAAAAAATGTTTAAAATTTTAATTATAGTGTTCAAAATAAAGACCTCACTGGTCCTAATCCCCTTCAGCCGTTTTGTTAAACTGCAACGTTTCATGCTAGCTCGACTAAACGCCGAACCAGGAGACTGAGAAAACACTGTAGGTAAATCTTTAACTAATGCTTTGCATGACTCAGAAGATTCTTCAGCACTTTGCATTGTGTTACTGGGTGATAGAGAAAAGGAGTGATTATGCAGCTCAGCAATTCCTGGCGCTGATATGGAATTCGGTATTTCTACAAAAATGAAACATAAGGAAGAAATATTACTTATATTTACACATAATGGATAAGCAAGTCCACGACAGCTTTTCATTCAGCGGCTTTAGAAATCAAAATTAGGGTTTTAGTTTTGTTCTGAATAGATTTTCATTCGCTGTTCATTTCATAAATAACCGATATATCCAAGAAAACTAAAATTTTGTTAACAAACTTTTATAACTGTTTTGTTCAGGTAAATGCGACGAATATTGTGCTTGATTACCGTTCGCAACCGTAAAACCACCTAATACATTTTCCGTGGATGGTGATGGTTGTGTGGATGACGACAAGACGTGTGCTTCGGTGAATGGTATGTCAAATGAATTTGATACTGGTGATGAAACACAGGTTAGTGTATCTAAACGACCAAATAAATTGAATTATATCACAAAGACAAAGTTAGACTACATTCTATAGTTTCTTTGGACAATCGTGCAGTGGAATTGATGATCATCTTACTAGAAAGGATGTGAAGAAAAAAGCTTGGAAAGCCAAACGTCATATTTCGGCAGTTCATCTCCGATGAAATATGCAAGCAGAGGAAACATACTCCGAATGGGGAGAACTGCTACGTCATCCCATTTTTTCCGTGGTTTTCGCGTTAAAAGATCACTTCCCGCAATGAGGTTCGACGGTCCATGACTATCTGCACTTTCTTCCTTGACAATTTCAGCGTTATTTCCAGCATCGTTGGAGCTGACCATAGCTGTTGGAGTCGTCCGTGACAGCTGATGAAATGGTAAATTCATGGCGGCATTGCTTATAACGCATGTATCTTCTCCTCCACTGGCTGCGCTACCCCTTAATCGCTGCTGCTGCTGCTGCTGATGGGCAAAGTTCATTGCCCGTGAAGATCCGCCTGTGCGTGCTGCTCCTGGTGACGACTGTGTCTGCTCATCGTCGGAGAAATCTAAAAGAGTGGGAGTGAGTTCGATAGCACAAACATAGAAATAATACAAATTGTACACATGGAAGAATAAACGGCCCAAATCGGCAACACCATCTTTGTAAACTATCAAATTTTAGCACAAATTGGATGAGAAAGCTCAGGTTAAAGAGAGATGAGTTGATAGAAAGGAGAACGGTAAAACCTACAAAGGAAGCTCCGAGTTCATACACTGTTACTTTCATTACGCTTACTTTAATATTATAAAATTCATGCTTTTCAGATAAATTTTCCCAATCAGCAAAATCTAAATCATTCGCCACCAATTAATTATTAGTTACAAAAAATTTTATCAATAACTGAATTAATTATAAAAAATTAACAATAACTGAATGCTAGCACTTAATGAAGCTAGTGATAAGTTATAATCACTTGACCAAAATATTAAAGTCTTGCCTTTTCTAAGTGCATTAGGCATTCTAGTGCTAAAGCAAAACTACGGTGCAATAAATCCTAGACATTTTACTGATCTTGAACTAATAGAATAAATTTATTGCTCGAAAATGGGTCAAATGATATTGACAAATTTATTTCCTTTTAGTTATAAATAAAATCTTAGTATACACCGACGATTTTTTCCTTCGATGGGGATTTGGAATAATATCATCTGTCAAAACTGCTATTAAATTTTGAACTCCCAACAAAATCGTAGCAGTGGTTTATAAAAAAGGTGGATACGTGACTGCAAAATGGGTAAAAAAATACTAAGATTTGTATCGCTCTTGTTCTTTTTTTTGTTTTTCTGTCTTTTTTGGTGGATAATTTGTTTTTACTTCTCTTCTTGTACCTTTTAAGGGTTTCGAATATCTAGTTGTCTATTTTATTTATTTTTGGTTTTTTGTCTTTTTAATTATTGCTTTTGTTTTTTCTAAAATTTAGCCGAGACGAGCAGAAAAAAGCTCAAACCGCCAACACCATTAACACAATTCAGAAGCACATAAAAACTATCGATTAAACCAATTCGAATTACCATTAGCTGTCGAAGCAGTATCCCAGTTGGTAAGTTGTTCATTTATTGTTCCACTCGCACTACGCCTCACAATTTCTGTTGTCACTCGCTTTAGCTCGAAATCATCACTGTAATTATCAACTATAGAAATTTAAAACCAAAAAATTTGACTGCCGAACAGTTTCCGATTTTCATATAATGCACTTGTTTTAAAATAAAAACTGAAGCAAAATACATGACATAAAGCGAAAAGAATGCATATACCTTATATAAGACAATCTATTTCCCGGAGCTATAAGATTCAACTATTTTAAACTTTTTCCTAACAGGCGTGTCGAGGAAAAATTCAAGCTATTATTTCAGAGAAAAGAACACTCCGCTTTCAAAAATCTCAAGTGAATAACAAAATTTCAGGCAAATAACAACAATAACAATAGAGACAATTAAATATAAAAGATATGGACAAAATCAGATAATGAAATGATACAGAAATTTTTTCTTATCAAGGAAATCAGGGCATCGATACTGTCGTGCACTGCTCAAACCCTTTCGTGTTGTAGCTAAAAAATCAAAGAAAGTTTAATGACCCGTAATTTCGTAGATGGAAATCAACATGAATATAAATATAACATCAGGAATTCTATTAAGTGTATCAAGGAATCCAGTTGTATTCGAGATCATTATTTTCAATTATTTGCACATTTGAATGTCATACCTCTGAAACAACTCTCAAAAGTTATTAAAATAAATTACATAAAACGAAAGTCATGACAAAAGACAGTGAACCATTAGATTAATTGAATTATTATGAGAGAAAATATGAAGGAGGAAAGAGAGAGAATAAAATCAAAAGCCGTTATCAAAACTTTTAAAGAATTCAAAAATCAAAAAAGTGCCTTTACAGCATAAACACTGAATTAAAAAGTGATAAGCACTGGTGAAACACGACTCATCAAACATACAAATGGTGAAACAAACTCGAGCACTTGTTGTCCTCTTTATATCTTGCCTACCCTTAAACTGAATGTACTGCACGAATATCTGTTGCACGTACCTATAGCTCTTCTGAACTGCCATATTTCTATCTGTTAATGACGACGAGTGCATTTTCGTGCACAGAATGAAGGTCAAGGATAGTGCATCAAGTTACAAAATCTATCTCGAAAAAATTTGAATAAATAGTTGACATATCACTATTCATTACGTGGATTTTACTTTGTTTTCGTAATGAATCAAAAGGGAAAGTCATTCATTCCACTTTAAAATTCAAGACAAAAATGTATGGGAGGAAAAATGCGTACTCTGTAATCACACTACTGCATGGAGTATCGATAACCACCGTTGTTGGCTTCCGTCCCATACAACTATCCGAATCATCATCACCAATTTTAATACTGCTTAATGAACCAAATTCGGATTCAGAATCTTTAACCTGTAAAAATATTGAATTCGTCTACTTTTAGTTGAAGCAATTTCACTTCAAGTTGTGACAGTCATGGTGGAAAACCTAGCATAGAAATCTTTTAGTTGTATTTTTTGACATGAAACTTATGTAATCATTTTTATTATTATTATCAAAACTTAGTATGTGTGTAATCCCCCCTAATAGCCATAAATATTCACAATAGGTGCAAAATAACTCTTACGACTATGTAAGTGCTATATAATTTTATTAAATTAAAAAGTATTATGTCCACCTCTGCAAAATTGAAATTAAATAAAATATTCACGTGAATTTTTTAGGAAAACTATTTACAACGATGTGACACAATGTATCTCCCCACACAGTTCAACAATTCGAAAAAGCCAAGGACAATCCTCCCACAGAACTTACGTTATCAGCCGTTCAATCTTTTTTTTTTTTATTATAAGCCTACTAAATAGACCTAAGAAGAATTAATGTCAAGCTTTGACCTTCGTATTTCGCGTGTACTCCATGTGTTCATCACCAGCTGCATCACTGCCACTTCCCAATAAACTGTCAGGCGTTTCGGACCTGATAATGTAATTACTTTGTATAGAGGAATTCGAAAGTACCATGCTATACAAATTACTTTTTAATTGGTGATTTATTCCTATTCCTATAGAAATCAAGTCGATGTAAAAGGAAATGGAGAGAAAAACTGACAAATTGCAGAAAGGCATTATTCTATAAAACACTGCTCACCGTTCACAAAGTTTTTCTATTCCTACAGTACCAGTATTCCTTGTAATCAGGGATTTTCGTGAAGCAGTCATCATTTTGCTGACAAGAAAATTGGACAGCCTCCACACAAAAATACAACCGCTATAGGACACAACATACAAACGCCTGCAAGACTTCAAATAAATTCACTGCTAAAATACATGCATCCCGAGAAGCAATTTATAAAATATTTTTGCAACACCTATACGGCTGTTCAAAAAGAACAAAATTATTAACACTGAACATGATTTTTAGCAATAGTCGTGAGTGATCATGGAAGTGCACCTTTTTATATTTTGAGCTTTAGATGGAAAAAATATTTCCTTTCTTGAAGGTGGCTCCTACTCTTCCAAATTGTCAGCAACGTTTCTACGTTACGTATTAGTGAAACACTACGTATACCATCTTTCATAGACGAGTAGATGTACGCTGGAAGTCTAAACTTTATTTTATGCTAAAATTAACCTGCAGTCAGTGGAAAAAGCAATATCTGTGATGTTGTCCGACTGACCAGATAATACTGCAGCAAATTCTCCAGTGGCAACATCAATGATATAAACATTTCGATTTGTACATATTGTTGCAGCATAATTTCCTGATGGATCCATTCGCACCTATATGATAAGCAAAGATGATAGGAAGTGTTTAAGGAGTGCATGTATTTTTGAGGCAAAAGCTGTACTACAGGATGGCAGATTTTTGTGTGCAAAACCTGATGCAATTAAATGCATCAATTAATTAAATAATAACCCTTGTGAGCTGTCCGTCATCACTTGCAGCGCCTTTGATCTGTTTTATAAGCTTTCCCTGAAACGAATATGTCCGAAGCTGACGATCCTGGCAAGCGGCGACCATTCCATCCGCACTCGACACAATATAGTTCAAGCCAAATTGACACTTTATGTGATTTATACGTGAGAACGTAACGGAAGATGACTAAAAAAGTTTTTCTATAGAACTAACTAGGCTGAAATAGGATGAACGTTTGAATATTCTCCCAGCAGATGGCCTAACTGCTAGTAAAAAAAACATGTTAGGAACAGTTGTGTGACACAGTGAGGTTATATAGCGTCATCAAAATCAACAATAATTTGCACTCTATTGTTTAATTAATCATTCTAACATGGCTATTTTAAATGGTATTAGAACTATATAAATTAGCTGACTTTATTAATTCGTGCCTAGAAGTAATAACTGCATTAAATTTCAATGAAAAAACCAAATTTGCTATAAAATTACTTTTGAATCGACCATCCTTCTAATAACGATTGAGCGGTCAGCAGCAGAACTTATCAGATGTAAATTACCTGCTTCCTGCAACATAACTGTTTCGTTCTTCTACATATTAGCAAGAAATAACAAAAAAATTCCGCAGTACTTAAGAAATTAATCACAAACCTCCACGAAAAGTATTGAATTCACAGTGCTTGTGTGATCATCAATACTTGCTAATGGTTGGTAAACGTTAAGTGGGTCGAACAAATGTACCATGCGATCTCGACTTCCAGTAGCTAGGAGATAACGAGCTGAAATGGTGAAATTGCAAAAAAATAGACGCTATAACCTCTATCTAAAAAGATTACAACTTTCAGGGGAGCAATAAAGAAGCACATGTAAAATTCCTATTTAAAACAATCTATTAATTGCAAGTCATTTATTTATCATCAATATCGAAAAGGAATGGAATTTATCATTTCACACTCCCTTCAGTCCTCCTATTTTTAACATTAACGACACTGGCTAACAAAAGTAAGTGAAAATTAGAGAGGCTCCGTATATTCGGGTAAAAAATTATAGTTAAAACTCACGACTTTGAGGGTCAGAATACTCCACACACATAATGTCGCTTTCATGCGCTTCGAAGAATGCAATCATTTCCATAGTTCGTGAGGTTAAATCATAAATGCTAAAACAATTTTCTTGATAACTGAAATTCAAAAAAAGAAACTGAAAAAATTTTGCGGCATGTCACTAATTTTGTCATAATTTATATTAAAAAAAATTAGAAACATACGACAAATTTCCGTCTCGATTACCCGCAGCCAGATGTTTTCCATCAGGACTTACTTTCAAAGATTTCACGCCACTGCCCGCATCGGATATGGATGCACCAAAAACTTCTGAAAGCATAATATAAGGATGGCAGGTGTCGTCAGTATCGGAAATTTTTTATGTCCTACTTCACCCTTAACAGTTTTTAACCAACCACCACAAAAGTGGTAAGTGGCATTCCTGTTTTAGGTTTCTTAAAAAAGTCCATCCTATTAAATGAGGTAAAACATGCCGTCTGGCGATTCGCTAAGTTGAGAATCATTATTGGTGATAAAAATAATTTTTTTCAAGTCCTCCGAAAACACATTTGCATATGGCAGCGAAGTCTGCTTATTCTGGAAAAGATAGAATATACTAAATTCATCTACAGAAACATGAACAGGACCTATTAATTCTGAGACTTCTGAATGCGACATACTACTGACTAGACAAAATAAACCTCATCAAATGATCTTAATAGATGATCCATATTCCATATACGAATAGTTTGATCCATACCACCTGTTATGATTGAACCTTGTGGTAGCCATTCAAAATTCGGTGGATAAACCTGCAAAACTTGTGTTATTTTTTTTTTAATACATTAAAAATGACCAAATAACTGTCTGTAGCACTTGCCTCTAGTGAAATCACTGGCCCAACATGAAAAAGCTGTGAGGAAATTTTAAGAATACTTCGACCCGTTTCTTGCCATGTATATATGGAACGATCGCTATAAATCACGGTAAGCATCCCAGTCTTTCTGTTATATGTCAGTGCTCGCACATCCGGATACCTAAAAAGCATGTACAATCCCAAATTTGTGTCTGAGTTAGTATGTGGCACTATACTCAAGTCATTCATTTTCCATTTCATGATAAATTATCAATTTTTTTGATTTCCAAACAATTATCAGGTCTTAATTTTCATAAATTCAACCGAAAAGTTGCGGACCTACACCCAGTTGGATGTGAATCTGGTGACAGTGCATCTTGTTTTACACCTTCCGCAACATCACATGATAAGTAGTGAGGTTTACAGAATGTAAATTTGTGCTTCATTGTCACGATATCCAAACATCTTATAAAACCGTTGTTGAATCCAATAAACAACTGACCAATTCCAAGCACTATTGACCGCGGGACTTCACTATGTAGGTCATAGGTATTCACTAACTAAAATAATAGACATATAAAATTAAACTTTAATCTGAGTTGCGAATAAAACTTCAATTTGTTGCGTACCTGGTGGATAAGAGTGGATGGGGAGGAAGGATTTTATTTGCTACCTTAGTCGACTATTAATGATGGAGAATTTCACAAACAAATCATCGATCAAGAAACATAAAAACAAAATGTGCAAAAGAGAAAATGGAAGGGAAAGAATAGGAATATATATGATGCAACAAAAAATTGGCACTAAAATGAACAGACAAATTTATATAAGCAGTGGAAGATGTTCTCACTTAGTTACTACCTTTTTATCATGGAATTCAATCAACAGACTGGTTTCGGTGACTGAAAATGTGCGATTATTGGGCGCGCAACAGACATCCAAAAAGGTATTATTTCGTTGATCTGCCAAAATTGCTGAACGACCCTAGAAATGATTTGATAAAATTTAGGCGTCAAATACCTGATTCCAAAGTCAGAATTTAAAAAACAGTAGGGTGCAATAAATTGAAAGACCAAAAACAACGACAAATATCAAAAATTGGATCTCCAATAGCCTCAGTTTTAACAGAGTCAGAATCCTACTTGTTACGTTGATTTGTATACCTGCAAAGGCACACTCTTTGAATTCTCTGGTTTCCTTGCAACATGCCAAAATTTAACGTGTCTGATTCCTACCGTCACACAACCACCTTGTTCTGTAATGTCAATTGAATTGACCTGAAATATATGTTATATGATATATTAACACTGTCCCAATACTACTATCTTAGAAGACTTCACATTGCACAAGTTGATAAACCACACAGATAATCCAGTCACATAAAACCAGCGTGGAGAGTTTTACAAATGAGAATACGTACAAAAAGAATGCAAACCTATAAAAAAGAAGCTTACTTTCGAAGTTAGGCGATTTTCAGCAATTTTTTGTTGCGCTCGCCAATCCCAAACCACGATAGAGCGATCATATTGATTTCCCACTGACACCAAGTATCCATTGGGCGTAAAGCGCTAAAAATTAATTGCAAAATTATTCCCAAAATCTGATTGTATCATGGAAATCCACTTTTGACTAACAACTGAAAATTTTTTCAATATGAAAGTAGGAAATCACACAATTTAAAGCATAATCTGCCGCTGAAAATTTACCACACAACTGATTCCTAACTGATGATGTTTTATATCAACAATCTGAGTGAAAGAGAACTGTCCTTTTGCATCGTAAAGCTCCCAAACTCGCAATCGAGGCTCATGCCCGGTCTGAAGATTAATTTTTAATAAATAAAATAAAAAATACAGCTTAAATTTCTTGAAAAGGCTTTTTTCGGCTTTGAAATCTCATCTCTTCAAAAAACGAGTCATTTAGGAATACCTCTCCGGTAGCGATATATTTCCCGCAAAAAGAGAACGATAAACATGTTATGCTGTTTTTCGTTGTACCAATTAAATGGGCTTGGGCATTATTTCTTGGATTATAAAGAATGACAGTAGCCCTGGAATAAGAATAAGAAGTATAGTGATGTAGGCAAAAGTCTTACATTACGCCACCCTGATCTTTCATTTTTACTGAAAGCATAAAAAACATTCATTGATAGTTTTTCATGTTATGGTAACGAGCAAAACAAAGAGAAAACGTTACGTAAATGCAAAAGAAATTCGCAAACTATACATGAAATGCTAAACAGTTAAGGATGTTGAATCGGCTGTACTAACTGCGATGCATATAATAAATTTTTTATTACTAATTAAAAGCCAGAAAAGTTTACCCAGCCGGATAGGCCACAATGCCTTTGTTGTCGTCTACTGATACCGACGACCGAGAAATAGCTGTGCAACCTAATACCCGCTCCAATTTTGCCTGAAAAAAAAACAATACGATGCATATTCCCCGTAAAACAATGAATGGAAAGCAAATAAATCGACATATATGAAAAACGGTAAAATTGGTAAAATCAACTTATAACATATACATCTTACCGGAATGAATAAATGCAAACCAAAATAAAATACTTTACCATGTTCATTTGCTGTGCGGATGCGGAAGAGATACACAAACAATCGGAAACACAGTTTGCCGTTTCAAACGATGGCAGCCATAGAAATAAATACAAGGAAATGATCGCAAAAATGAAAGTGAATGACGATGAAAAATATGAATGAATGTAGTCGTTTATCGTTCAGACATCGATGATAGGGAAATCGAAAATTAGGAAACTTACACAACAATGAAATAACATCGTAGATGAAAGCTCCTGTATAAAAACATGCAAATTATGTCAACATATTGCAATAATACGCAGAATACGCCAGAGGATCACCATATATATCGCATTAAAAGGAATAATTATTTGGAAATGGATCTTTCTCAATGTCACAGTCTCACGAAGATAACACACTGCCTTGAATCACTAGAAACTTCCCGCAACACAAATTATGAAAAGATGTTGTAGTTAAATTTTATAAAATGCTGAATGCACATGCACTCCTCTTATCGGAAAACTAAATTTAAATCATAAAATGAAGTGATTAAATACGCTAGCCTTCTCATCCTAAACTTAGATGAACCAATCTTAGCTTAGGTGAACCAATTTAAGATTGAAATTTAGTGCACAAAATAGGTAAAAGAGAGTGCTACTTGACTTTGACAGGAGTTACTTTGAAAGACATCGTTACAAAATCGACCAGAACTTATACACAAACGTATTGCTGGAATTGGCTCATAATTTAGAAGTGAAACGGTGACGGAAATTTCGCGCAAATACAGTCAAATTGCTAGGAAATACAGTATAAAAAAAATCCGTTAAAATCAATCATCTTACTCATGAAAACCGTACATCCCAGTCGTACAGTCCTATCTCACAATAGTAAGCATAAATTTGATACTATTGTTGTATGTATTTTAACCGCATAGGTTGGTCTCCTATACTCTTGTTACTCTTTTAGTTACGCTTTTAGCTAAGCTAAACAGTTTCATGTAAACTTATCAAATAATTCATTTTTAAAAGTTTTAATTTTTTCATTTAACATTTTGAAACTTACAAAGTGTTAGTTGATCAACTAAAATTGTCGTCAAAAAGAAAGAAAATGAAAGATGTAATATAAATGCATATGGAAACAACGTGACGTGTACTTAAAATTGTTATCTGTCATATGATTATTTGATGTATGTAAGATTGACAGTACGGAAGAGATAGACGCTCAAGTTCGTAATGAAAATGTAAAATGTTCAACTCATTAATTATTTCCGACGAAGAATTTCGAACATTTTCTATTTTCGTGACCTTTTCGTTTACTATCTGCCCTTTTGATAAATATTTTCAAAAAGTACAATTCAATTTGCTAATGACTTCATTGATTAAATGATCATTCCCATTTTTGTAAAATTTAGAAGTAAATAAAGGTGTAGTAGACGTCGATGGAAATCTCTCCGACATAGTCACACAATCAGTTTGAGAATGTTTCACCAAAAAAAGAAAAAAAAATCATAGTCCATATTTTTCCACGTTTGATTTACACATCATCGATTTCTCACCAATCCTTCACGAAGAAAAAAAACCAAAAAAAAAAATAAAACTGTCCTCAACATGAATATCCATCCTGTCGGCGTTGCTGCGGTTAAATCAGACTATCTAATGAATTCAACGCCTTCTGCGATGGGATTAATATCAAATGTACCGCGTAGATATTTGAAATATTTGTTGATTTGCCATCAATACGACGATCACTTTTGTTGCCAATTAAATGAAATCGATGAATTTCAGTGACAAAAGAGAATCAATGAAACGTACAAAGAAGAAGACAATCGAATAATTTAATTATTAACGAAGCAAGTTCGATTAGTTAATTGTTTAATGAGAAATGAAAGAAGGATGAAAGATGATGACAAACAGTGACCTGATAATACTATTGAATGCTTACATTGAAAATATTAACTAAGCTTATGGGAGGTTAAATACTTTTAAATGAAGTAAAAGTTTATGCAATGGAAGACAGATGGGAGCAGTGTGACTCATCAAAATATATGCAATAATTATTGCTAAACAGACACGAAAGGAACGGAAATAATTTCAGGAATTTCATAATTCTTAAGGTGTTCTTAATAACGATCTTAATTTTTTTTTGTTTATTTCATGCTTACTTTTAATGGTGCGACCTTAACCTTAGGACATTAAATTAATTTCATTTCAATTTGTTGATTTGCTTCATTAGCCTATACACTTCCTTCCCTGCAACATATTCATTGACAACCACAATTCTCGCTTTTTTTTACAATCATCAAATAAAACAACAACAATAAAAAAAGAGGAAGAAGCGAAATATTATTTAGAAATTCGTCTACTACACATCTTTTGCACTATATTTCTTCTTCCTACCACTTTTACTTATCCATTTCTCTCAGTTCGTTTTCTGTCATATTTTTGAAAAGAAAAAAAAAAATTTGGCTTTACGCTGAAGACGTCGTGCTGTGAAATATAAAATAAGGGAAGAATTGATTTGAGCCAATAAAAATTTTGTGAAAACTCGTTTTTGGCACACTTTAAATAGTATCATTATGGGGTGATTTGACAATTTTTCCTAGAAATAATTGTAAAATAAATGAAAATTTCCAGAAAAATTTCTCTCCTTTTCTTCCAACAACATGTAATAATATAATAAAAAAAAAAAGAAGAAAACATGTTGCATGAAATTCTATGCAAAATGTCTTTGGAAGGAAGCCATCTGAATTTTTCTAATTTAAAATAATAATTATTCTTAGAAATGAATCAAAAAGTATGAAAGATTAAAATGTGATAATTTGAGTTGACCCTCTACAACTAAATTCCCTTTTATTTATGTAAATAAAAATGGTTTATTTGAATGGAAATCTTTCAAAAGAATTTTATGTCATTTAAAAATTTGTTGATTCTGCTTGCTTCAACAGAATTTCCGCATCTCACATTGTTAGTCTGCCAAATCAATCGTTCGTCGTACGATGTGTTTATTGCACGATCAATTGAAGTTGTTATTAATGAATGGAATAATTAATGATGTACGCTAAGAGCATTTCATCGAATTACATTTAAGATGATAAATGCATTAAAAAATTTATGTCAAAATGTAAACAATTTAAAAGTTTTCATTTTAAAAATATCATGCTAAATCATGGAAAAGATCCCTTGTAAAATGATGTGAAAAGTGTTATTAAAAATATAACGTCAATTAAGGGTAATTGTTAGATTGCGGTACTATAACGTGACGTAATTACACGTGAATGTTACGCTGAACTGCACCGCACTCTGTTTCACGTCCTCAACTTGTCTTACTGTTTGAGAAATGAATTTGAGGAAAAATAAAATGATTATTTGAAACAACATTCGATCAGAAATTTAACTTATGGATTTTTCAGCACTAAATTTCTGAAATGCGTAAAAGTTATAAAAAAAAAAATTGTTGTATTTTTCAACAACAAAAAAAAAACAACTATCTTTATCGAATAGTAAGCAATAATTTAATTCGCAAGTTAGCATTAATACCTTAGCGACGTCTATCTCATAGTAATCAATGCTACAATTATAAGGTATTGTGTATTTCTGTCAGCTAATCTAAAAAATTTTTTCAAATCAAAGCAGACTAAATGAAATTAATTATTAAATTATGAAATTTGCAAAAATGCTTTAGCATTCATGGGAAAAGGAAATTTTCATTGATGCGACAACGCTCGAGGAGAAATTTCTCTGTCGCGTAAAAATGCTAAAATTTAGGAAGAAAATGAAAAGTCACTTCGGAAGGAACAGGTAGAGAGAAATGAGCGAAAGAACAAGGAAGACTGTAATTTATTTTAGACAATAATACATGTATAGTTGGTGGAATGATTTGAATTTTTCCAAAAAATGATGCCACCGACTGTTCCTTACAGATCGCTGTAGTCTATAATACTGACAACAATTAAAAAGGAAAAAAAGAAACGCTTCATTTCTCTTCTGCAATTCTTTTTGTCCTCTCTATCTCTCTCCCTCTCCCTCTCTCCGAGTTTTAAGGAGTAAAATTATGCCATTAAATGCATGTGTTCATTGAATGGTTCAGTAATTTGACTATAAGGATTGAAATTCAAAATCTTTCATTTAACTTACTAGTTTTTCAGTTCTATTTATAGCCCCTCTTTTTTTTTTTAACAGTTCTCTCATTTATTCAGAAATAACGCATCAAATAAATCACTCAGACTTGCTTTGAAATAGAGTTTGAAAGATTTCAATGAAACTGTTTTTTTTCTCTTAAATTATTCTTAGTACAATAAAAAATTTTTTCTCTTAGTATTTTCCTTTTTTTCCACAAAAATTAAATTCTAAAAGCAAATAGCTCTGCTTTTTAAGCGTTTAGAAAAACGAAAAATTTTTTTAATACTTTTTTTTGTAAAAAAAGTTAAAAAAATTTTTTGTTTGTTAAAACTATTCAGAAGAAAATTACTTTTCATCAAATAAGTAGGCAAGTTTTACGGAAAGAGTAAAAACACAAAGGCTAAAAAATAATTTTAAAAATTTCAATTTAATCCCTTTGTTGACATCGTAAAGTTAGCATAAAAAAAGGAAGGAGGAGTAAAGGGAAGTGCTGGCTGCTTATTAATTAATCGCCACGCCTTTTATTTTATGTCTGAGAGATAGAGTGTTTAAATGTAAATGAAATTTCAAATTATATATTAACTACTAAATTAAAATAGGAAAAATAACGAAGCTATTTGCTACCACACACGCACTGGATCATTTTACACTGATTAGGTCATTTGCGCTCAGCCGGTGGAGAAATAAAACACTGTTGCAGCAATTCGCTCACAGTCACATTTGAAGACAATTAAATTTCTTTTGCAATTTAAATTGAGCACTGTAAAAAATGTGAGGGCATAGCTAAAAAAAAGTAACTGTTCCACTGAGGGCTTTTATGACATCGGCAAATTGCAAAAGTCAAATTTTTAAACGGAACATTTTCCGCTCATCGATATAGATTGTAATAATGTCTAACCTAAATGAGCATATTTAAAGCGTTCACTTCGATTCCATTTGGCAGCATGCTGTTAGCCGACAAATTCACTCACTTATGAGTTATATTGAAAAATAAAATAAAAGGGAAAAAAAAGTGAAATGCAATTTTTATGAATTCCTCAAGCAAGCAATTTTCATTATAATGAAACTAAATTGAAAGATTTAAATTTGGAAAAAAAAGATCAAATTAGCCAAAACCGAATTATGTGATGTAGTATGAAAGAAAAAAATGGTTAAATTTTTAAAAAACTAAAAATTGATAGAAAAAATTAACGAAATGGCAATGCAAAATCGATATCGTTTATTTATTATAAAATAATTTCAAATCAAATAATTAGTTAATAATTCTATTCATAAATCTGATAAAATAAAAATTAAAATGTAAAATGTATTATGAAAGGTGCGATTACATTGTTAAATTCAAAACTTTAATTTAGAGAATGAGATGCGAGGAGTGCTTTTAAAATATCAAAATTGTTATGAGTGCCTTTGTTTAGCAGACACATTTCACCTTTGTCATCGTCAACAGGTATATTCGTTTTGTTCCAACGCTGTCATATGCTTGTTTAATTAACTGGTCAAACAATGATAAATTTATGTGAAAAAATAAAACTTTATTTTTTGAATTTTTGAAATTACGAAAATATAAAAACCATAAAAAATTTCAAATTTATTGCTTTTTAATTCCTATAAATATTAGATGATTGAGAAAATTTATGCTGAATTGAGCCGCAATTGATTTTAAATTAAACTGGCAAGAAATTATATTTTATGAAAGTGATATTTTATGAAATAATGTATTGTAGCAGTTCACTAACAGAGAAAGAGAAAGAAAGAGAGAGAGAGAAAGAGGGAGGGGAAGCAAAAGACTGAATTCATTAAAATGTTCCGTTTTAGCAAAAGTAATCCAACAAATCTTATGCTAAAAAAATTTAATTAATGCGAAATTTCTTGAATACTAAGAGAAAACGATTTAGGACGTATACGTTTATGTTCACATTCCAAATCAATCCTTCTCTCTCCCTGTTCCCCTCTGTAAATGAAACAATGTCCATAATTCACTGACCACCTATCACCTTTCTCGTCCATAGCTAATTGTCCACTGTAATGATATTAATGTCAATTAGCATAAGCAACAATAACAAGAACAACAGGTGTCATACAGTTAAGACAATTTAAAATTTTCATCAATCTTTTAATGTTTGCTTATAAATCGAATAGTACTCGTTGCATTCAACTCATTCAACAATGCTAACAAATATGGAAGAGAGAAAATGCAGGTTTTTTATATAATTTTTTTTTTGAAAAAAATTGTTTACCAAATGAGAATTGTAGGAAAATGCGAACAATAATTTTTATACGAAAATTTTAAGAGCAAAAATAAATTTTACATTTGTAGAAAAAGTTATTAATAGAATGACGAGAGAATAAATGGCGAAAATTTCCTCTCAAAAACATTTAAATAGATTGAAAAGTTAAATGTATTCAAATGATCAATGAATTATTGTAAGTGATTTTCCGAAAATAAAAATTGAATTTGATCTGAAAATTTTCTTTCAAAATGGTACAAATAGTATTTGGATGGGACGAGGAAGAAATGAGAGTTCTATTAAATTCCACCTTTTAGCTTATTTTTCAATGTATTGTTTTCATTAACTAATTATTTTCATTTAACATCCTTTTGCTAAACATTTTCCAATCTTCCCATCCACACCTTCTCCCCACCTGCTTGTGTGAAATGACAAGCAATAACTTCCATCCAAATACTAAATAATTTTCTAAGAAAAAACATTCATTGGTCATTTGCCCTTATTCATACAAATTTACACTTAAGAATTTACATAAAATTTGCAAGAAAAAGGGAATATATGAATTTTAAATTTACACTCATTGTAAATTCTAAAAATTCATTCACTCATTTTTTTTAAATTACAGAAGAAAAAAAAATCAGTTCAATTAAAGAACTTTTAAATCGCGGTAGATGAATGGTGTAGTAATAGCAGAATAGCAATAGCTATCGCTATGATGAAATTCACTTTTAAACTTGACATCTCTCTCAGAGAGCGTAGCGTGCATAACCTTTGATCCTTTCAATTTAAAAATTGCTGCAAGTGAGCGAGAGAGAGAGAGAGAGACGGAGGGAAAGGAAAAAGAGAAGGTATAACACTAATAGTAGCATCATTATTACTAACGGCAAATGTCAAAGGTGAAAGATAAAAGCACAAAAAACGAAAATTCAGCTCATTTCTCATCCGGCCACTAAATCCGGTCGTTCGCTATGCTGTTGCTGTTATCCTATCGCTAATGAAATATCATGGCTAATTAAAGTTAATAAAACTCATTCGTCATCACTGAATCAGTATGATTAATTATGGCAAGCATACATTTACAACTGTCACTGTACATTATTCCACTCTATAGTGGACCAATTAAGTGGAAATGTGCTCACTCAACCGGATGTTTGTTCCAGCAAACCGGATGGAATGCAAACAAAAGATATGTGTATATTTGTGAGGAGTCACTCATATCTTTGTTGTTGTTGTTATTGTTGACCTTTTACCAAATTGAAAATGTCATCAGGGATTGATGAACGCATATGTGTGTGTGTGTGTGTGTGCGAAATATTGATTTTTTGCAAAATTTCAAAATTTTGATTTGTGATTTTAATTGTGAAAATGAACGTGTTTTTTTTTTGTTATTAAAGTTAAACAAAAAAGAAGGGACCGAAAAGAAAAAAGGTTGAAGGATGATGAGGACGAACTGAACATAATAAGGTCATCATCCATCCATCCATCCATCCACCCATCCACCCATCCATCCATCCATCCGTCCATCCGTCCACTTCCGTCTACTTCATATTCTCTGATAGTTTTTGTTATGGTAATTTCTATCGACTCCTAATGGCATTCAACATCATCACCGTCGCTGTGAGTGAAGGTGAAATGATGTCGTAGCAATAACTCTTATTGAATATACGAATTTCACAATTGAAATTATCCATCATAGGACGGAAGAGTGATAATCGCAAAGATGAAAGAATGTTAGAAATTAGAGGGTAAAAGTTATAACCAATTAGCATAACACATAAAGATTGCAAATTTCATTCTTAAAATTTTACATTTTTATTTCTATGATATTTTTCTATTTTTATAATATATTTTTTGTTTTTAAACTTTTTTTTATATTTATATTTTTATATTATTTTTCAAAAAGAAAATGAATTCAAAGATTTGAAATGAGTACGAATTTAATACAAATTTAAAACGTTTAATTTACATGATTTTTTCAAAATTTTTAGCTTCAGGCAAAAAAACACGTGTAAATTTGATTTGATGGCAATGAAGATTCGAGAATAAAATTTTGCTCACTTTAAATTGCTAGCTAATAAAAGCAACTAGTGTAAATTATATTGTTAACTAACAAAAATGACTAGTGAAATGAAATGTTAGGGAGAAAGGTACGATGAACGGAGTTTAAAATGGAATTTTAAAGAAAAATTCAGTAGAAATTTAATTAATCCGTGTAATTCAACTAATTCAAGGTTCTGTAATGGATCGTATAAGATAGATGGAAATAATTTGCAAACCTGATGACCACTTTCATCCCTTATATTCTTCATCAATAAATGCAATTGTTCATCAGCGGTCATAAATATTCGTCGGCGCAAAAGTCGCTTCATCGATGTTGGTAATCTCGTAGTGCGCTTGAGAGTGTTCGTGAAGAAGATTGAATATCACAGAGGTGACGGAAATGTTGCATAATAGCAGTATCTAAGTTTGAAAAAAAATTTTTAAATGAATAAGTTTTACTTGTGCCATGCAAACAGGTGAAACGCATGCTTTACAACAGTACGAACAAAAAGAATGAGATAGTCTTCTAAGATGCATTAAGAGTGGGTGGACGGATTAAGGCAGATATTATAAACTTAAATGATTAATATGATATATTGAAATGAATTTCATTTCTTGTATTTCTTTCTTCATTCAATTTCATTCGAAATAACTCAGATAACTTCCAAAGTAGTCGTTTTGATCCAGCAGATTACTCAAAAAATATAGCTTTTCCGCAAGAGAAAGTGGTAAATAAAGATGTCTAACAAAATTAAGTACAACTCAAACATATGAAAGGTTTAATTTTAATATCATTTAGTGATATCTGAAAATTAATTGCAGTAATATGAAATGAAAAATTTATCAAAATTTCAACTCGTATTTCATGCGAAATAATGCCTAAGTCGTAAAAATTAAACGATTTTAGACGCCAGTTGCATTCATACATTAATAATTTGAAAAATTTAAAATGATTGTATAAATTTAACGATTTGTTCGATAAATTAATCTCGCAAAGTGGAGAATTTTGAAGGAATGAAATAGATATCGCACCAAAGTAATAAACTAATTAATATGATCGGAAACTTTAGGAAATTATTATACAAGTAGACAGGCTTTTGCAGTCAAAAGATTCAATGATACTATGATTCTGTAAGCAACCTTTTAAAAAAACTTTAATAAATTAGAACTATCCGTCAGTTTACCTACGACGATAGACGAGCAATTAATTAATAGGAAGTGAAGATATACAAATAGATTACTGGTAATTTAATTCTTTACACATATATGAAATAGTTGGAGAGGGGAAGGGGAAGATAGAGAGAGAAAGGGAGAACTAATTGGTTGATTAATTTAATTCTATTATCTGCCTTGACATAAATACTAATTTCATTTTTTTTTTACAAAAAAAGAATAATGTTTTCTATACCATTAATAGTCGATTAAATTGCAAAATATTTCGTCTAAAAAAATTTGAGTAAATTGTAGCTAAATCAAACTTGGGATAATAGATTGAAATGTTTGAAAAAAAAAATTTTTTAATTTTATCTTATAATTAAGCTAAATTTATCGCAAAATAATCAAATCGTTGAAAATTTAAATTTCAGCTAAACTAAAAAACTTAGCTCAAAATAAATGACAAAATTTGCAAAACAAATTAAACTTAACATTTCAACTTGAAACTAAATCTATTTGAACATAACTCAAATAAATTTCAAGCATTATAGCGCTTGCCATTGCAATATTCACAGAGAGGACACCTGTCACCAGAAAAAAAAAAGCCAATGATGCGATATTGCCGTAGCAATGACCTTAGCAGGCGGCGTGTGTTGCCCATCGATACCATAGACTGAATGAATGTCAACTGCGCGTCCCATTCCCTTCGCGCAGTGAAAAACGTAGGAAGCAAGCGTAGCGTTCAATCGAATTTCCTCCCTCACGTGTGAATGCATCAAAGATCGACAATGAATGAAAGTCTATTTAGGCGTTTGGCATCAATTCGTTGAAAATTCCAGTGAATCTCTTTCACTTCAATTAATTGAACGAATAGCTTCACTGTGCAATAGCTGAGGCAAAAATTTTATTCTGCTAATTAAGCTTAATTAATTAATGATTTTGTGGTAAATTAGCAATTGGCCAAATGGAAAATTTGTTATCGCTTATGTTTTGTTGCACAGCATTTTTTGGTCCTTTCATAATTTTATCGTTCGCAAAAAAACATCAATTATGAAATAAATTATTGAAATTTTTAAAATGTATTCCTTCTACGATAAAAAAATGTACACGAACAAATTTTCATTAAAATTTAACAATTTCATTAGAAAAATAAATTTCCGTTTTTTTTTTTCAGATATCAAATTTTAAAAATGCCAAATCAAAAACAGTTCATTCATTATCGTACATATTTGTTGACATTATTTCTCCTATTAACAGTGAAATTAGTGGATGCATTAGAATAATGAAATATTTGAGAAATGAGCGAAATTCCTATAATTTGCAATTTCGTTATTTCAGTTTCATTTTAGAATAACAAACATTGAGTAGTGTGAAATTGAGGTTGTGGAGGATTTCATTATTTTCACAAATAAACCTATTTCGAGAGTTTTATGGAATTTACCTGTCAGATTGAAATGACAAATGATATTTTGGCGATAACATAACTACGCCTAGGACAGTTCGATGATCATTACCAATAAATGATAAATTGAAATTTTATTTCTAGGAAAAAATTACACCGAAATAAAATAGTGGAAGGAAGAGAAAGTCAAATGACAAATTTATTGTTTAGAACAATCTAATGAAAAGTGTTCTGGGATTAACTGAGGCGGAAAATTAAAGAATGCATAATTTCAAGTTTGAAAAACGATTTATATTCATAAAAGGAATCAGGAGTTAATCGAAAATTTAATTGCGGAACAGCGCTGTGAAATTGAAATGTTAAGTATCGATATTCTAAATTGTCGATGAAGTAAATTACTTACTTGTTGTAGCAAGAAGAATTTAAAAACTTCAAATGAATCAGACAAACAAATCTTACAAACTACTTGCTTTTTGTTGGAAGAGATCAAATGCTAGGGGTGAGTGCGACTTAAATACCATTAACATTATATTCAAATTTGGAATGTAAAACTAATTTATTGGTTATGCTTATCGTAATGCGCTTACTTTTCAACGTGGTATTGGAGTGGGCGTGATTGTCAAAATACTAGAACTGAGACGAGTTATTCCCCTCCTTTTTCCCCACTTCATTTTTTTAAATGATGAAAAAATTGATAAATTGAGAGGAGAAGAAAGAGAGCTTCTCCACTCCTACACGCATTAACATAAATGTCCTCACACTCAAACGATCTCATCAATATCAAAGGAGGACATGCAAAAGAATTTTAATTTTTAACTGAATTGAATTGAAGGTGAAATTTTATGCTCAATGCGTTTTGTCTAATAGTTTCTTATCAGTATCAGTATATGGTAGATAAGATGACTGATACCTTTCCAAACAGATATTATTATTGTCCACATAAATATCAAAATAGAACGAATATTCGTTAAATTCATTTCAATCAATCGAATCACAATTTCTAGTTCCACATTAATTGTTGCAGAAATTAATTTCGACGAAGAGTATTGCAATGTTACGAACGACTAAAGGAACATTTTGAACTTAACATTGTATACATTTGAATTATCAAAAAAAACGTTTCTTTTTGCAATAATGAATAATAATTATTAGTACTTAACAATAATTAATAATAATAATAATAATAATAATAATAATAATAATAATAATAATAATAATAATAATAATAATAATAATAATAATAATAATAATAATAATAATAATAATAATAATAATAATAATAATAATAATAATAATAATAATAATAATAATAATAATAATAATAATAATAATAATAATAATAATAATAATAATAATAATAATAATAATAATAATAATAATAATAATAATAATAATAATAATAATAATAATAATAATAATAATAATAATAATAATAATAATAATAATAATAATAATAATAATAATAATAATAATAATAATAATAATAATAATAATAATAATAATAATTAATAATGATAAATGATATTGTAACTTTTTCGACTTCTTTTAATGCTAAAATTCGACGATTGCAATTGGAATGAATGAATGGATTTTTGGTGTTCTAGGACGATCAAACGATCAGATATGTTGCAGAGAAATCATTTCGATGATCGTATCTTTTCATTTTGTACACGTGCAGGCACACGGACGCACACACAACTGAAGAAGGTACGATGGGCTGAGAAACAGTTCGGCGTCGTAACTCTGTCGTCGAATTGTCAACAGTAATTGAAGAGAGACAGCTGCGCACTCGGTAATTATATAGTAAATGAAGCGTGCAGCAATTTCTATCGTCAAAACGCAGTGTCGACGAAGAATTCGTTTCTTACGTGCAAGCATTGAAACTCATTTGAATAGCAATAATTTTGTATTTTAATTAAAAAGTTAAATGAAGGTGATAACTGCTAACTGATGAGGTATCGTAAGCAGCAATAATAAAAAAACTAAAGCCAGAAAACAACGATTAGTAGAGTGGTGTGGAGTAGTGTTTGCTGAAATTCATTTAAAAGCACAAAAATGAAAGAGTGTTTACATTTGGTATGGAGAGATCGAATTTCTTACTCGTAAACATGAAATATTTGAATTCAATTCATATTTGGAAATGAAAATTGATACTTGTTGTTTGTCTGAGCTGACCATTTAGTTCTTCTTGGAACATTTTAAATTTGCATACTTACGGTGACTTGGAATTTTCCTTATTCCAATGTGATTCAATGAATTTCAGCAAGAATTAAGTTACATTCATATCCTTCCAATCTTTAAGTACTTCACTTTGAAAACACAATTTCAAGTTACTCTACGTTCCGCACATTTCAATCCGTTTCAATCCGTCATTCTACTACCAATCTATCATTCATGCAAATAACTTACCACTTGTTAAATGCTTCACTTCATAGATAAGAGAAGACAAAGCATAGAGCATAAGAAACAATTTTTTAAATGGCCAAGAACCGGTGAAGTACAAGGACAAAGATCAACTAACCTTACTTTTATTTACTTCCATTACCGATGACATATTTGGAATTTCATTTCTTTCCTTCAAAATTTTGCTTCTTTGCGTTCGACTTCCACGTAAAACTGGTCGCTTCGATACTATTGTAAAATTTCTTTTCACTAAATATTTTTTATAAACTAATTATTGTGCATTAGCATATATAAAAATCTTAAAAAACTAAAATTGGCTTAATCAATTAATTAATTTGTATTGAAATCTGAAATGACCATTTAAACACCTACTTCCACATGCAGTAGATGATCTGGTTGTCTTACGAGTGAAACTTGAACCGATGCGTCAGCTTTTCACGTCCGTAACCAATATTATGCTAAGTATTCAGCCAGAAGAACGTGAATAATACTTGTTCAATGCAAGCCAGACAAATGTGCCACTAGCAATGGAAATTGAACATGTGATCTCTGCAACAGTTTGAAACGAAGTGATGTGTATGCGAAATTTAAAAATTTAAAATTTCCAAAATACTACTGGCCTGTTAGTTAAGCTGAATGGAAATTTAATGACCAAAATGAATTGCGCAAATAATTTTCACATTACTTATAACTTTCAAAATATGTGAAATGCAGAAACAGATAGTTCATAGCATTTCAAGTGCAAGCAAAATTACACAATTTAAAATTACGTTGAAATTAACCAAACAATACATCAAAATCGCAATGTATGATTAATGATTGTCCGAGTTTTTGCAAATAATGGATGAGAAATTTTGTAAAAAGAAGACGAAACAGTAATTTTGCCGCGAAAATTATGCAAAACTAAAATTGCCACCGTTTATAGCATCCGACAGGTAAACAATGATCGATGAGATTCAGATGCCCTCTCAATTCATAAATTTCCCGCTTTTCAAATGCTCTCCTTTGAGAACGAGCGGCAGAATGAAAAAGGCGATAAACTTGCCCACTCATTGGAAAATTCCAGAGAGAATCCAATCCAACAAGTACAATATCCCTTAAGTTAACTCATAAGAAAACAAAAAAAAAAATGAGATGAGCAATAGGCTAACTAAACGATGTGGTCAGTTTGTGATGCTAGGTTAGATTCGTAAAGAGTATTCTATTTCGGATAAATTCATTTAAATAGCCATTGGTTTAGAAAGGTTTGCGAAGCACACCACACCACTAATGATATACGATGCCAAATATCGAGTGCAACTCTATCCGATTCCAGGAATCTCCTATATGCAGGACAAGACGGAGTAGCTAGCGGGCGGATGAAAGCTTACGAAATGAAGCAGTTGTTAGAGCAACATAGGTTTAATTCACTGATTTATGGGATAGTTTTGTTGATGCACAATATTAAATCTCAACCATTGGTCAGTGGAAAAGATCTGGCTGTGATTCAAATTCTTAATATAATAACAATATTATCATTATTACTATTATTATTTCGGTATTGAAAGTAACTGGCACAGACTGCTTTTGATAAACGCCGACATTAAAGAATAACCAAAATAGGTGAAAAATTACGGATAAATGCAAAAGATAGAAGATTGAAAAAAACTCATTTATCGCAAATTTAAAAGTTAATTTTTAAGCTATTCAATTAATTACTATTTAACCACTTTTCCTATTTAAGTTGTAGTTTGATTGCTTTATTTAATAAGCTTTGCAAATTGTTAGAATGTTACACTTCGTTGATTACCGTAACAGTTTAGCTGCTCAATTTAATGATCAATTAATTAATTTTAAATTTTAGCACAAAAAGCTTTTTAGCATATGGCAATTGGTCAATTACGCCAACATTGCAACTTTCGAACATTGCTTTGCCAATTGGCAAGTTATAATGTTTTCTCTGCCACATTATGCACTTTTAATTATGTTCCTAATTTAATTTCAATTTTGCTGTAGAATTTTAAATTATAACGCTTTATACAAATCTGTCCTAATAGTTTAAAAATTCCACAATTGGATGCATTTGTAGAAAAAAAAATTTATCGCTGTAATTTGCATATGACCTATGAAATTTTGATTTATTAAACTTTTTTCTAAAAAAATTTTCAAATATTAAGCGAAAATTTTCAGGCCTCTTACTTTATTTCATTAACCAGTTTTTATTTGAAACAAATTTGGCACAAATTATTGCTACTTTTTTTTCAAAAATCATAAAATTTTTGAGCGAATTATCTAACAATAAATGTTTAAGGAGAAGCTCAACGACATTTTACAGACTGAAAATTAATTGCCAATCATATTGGTGGCACATTTCAGGAGATTATCAGGTGCACTTCATAATTTCTACAAAAAGCTGTAAAATTTCACACCTTATTAGACTTCAAAGGCAGAAAAATTAGGCGCAAACGTATCGGTGGTTAATAATTATGAATGTTGAAATAAAAATTGCAATTCTTCTCAAAATGCATGTTGCTGCTAATCATTTCTGAATTTTTCCACATTTTTGCGTAAATTACACTTAAACTGAATTTATGTAAAATTAAATTGGAATTTACTAATTGTCTTAGAGGAATTGCATGCAATTTCCACTTGAAATAAATGTGTGAGAAGAGTTATTGCGATGCTCAAATGGCGAATGCTGCGCAAGTTTGCATCGTTGAAACAGCTGCAACGTTGAAAACTAAATAAAATGCACCTTTATACAATGATAGATTGAATATGACTTTTGCACAGAGAGAAAGAAGGTGAGAGAGAGAGAGAGAGGGCGAGGGAAGAAAGGAGAGGGACAGGGAAAGGTTAGAATGGATAGATAAAACTAATATGCATAATTCAGGTTAAGAAGCAATAGAGAACAGAAGTTAGAATTATTCTTCGGCAAAGAGAAAGCTGATCACATTTCCTTTTCGATACACATCTTACAAATTAGGTCAGCACCGTTCGTACCATCGTATCACATTATCTCCCGAGGTTCCTCATTCATCACTCCTTATCAGTAAACAGTAAACGATTAATTTATATTTATCACTTTTTACTAAAACTTTCTTATTCGTCTGCTAATTTTGCATATCAATTATTCGATTTGTTGAATAATTAAAATGATCCTTTAATGAATTTTATTTCAAAATTGCTCGATGAGAATTGCGGTCATTGGTGCAGCACCAACAGGCCTCGGTGTAGCCTATCGTCTTCATCAATTGCAAAATGCTAACGTCGATGTTGCTAGAAATGTTGAGTTAATTGTTGTGGAAAAGGTTGGTAGTATGAAGGAAGTATTCTCTTTCAAAGAAGAGTATTCTCTCCTACAGTATTCTGAGAGTATCTAAGAGGCTTCTTAAAGAAAGTGTTCTTCGTTGATATCTAAGAAGATTTGTTAAGCATTAAATGCCGTACAGCATCAATTTCCATTGCTTCCTTTCAAATCATTTTCAACCTAAAATTTTAAACGCTCACATTGCCTATTTGAAGTTGTCTAAATGTTCGTCTGAAAGCAATTTCACTCATATCACTTCCACTTCTTTTTCTTATAGGAATGAAAGAGTTGCACAAGTGAAGCCGTCAACTCTATAACACTGAGAGATTATTTAGCAATAAAATCTGAATAAAAAATTACATTTTCTAAAAAAAAACTACTTATAACGAAAAATAAAAAAAAGGCTTAATTACACATGTAATGAGCGGTGAAGTAGCAAAACAAAAGAAAAAAACAAAGAAGAAACATCAAACTTCCTCTAAAATTTCAACAATTGAGAAGTTAATTGTTGCTCCGATCATTTGGGAACATTGTAGAGAGGATGAGGTAATAAAGAATAACTGTGGAGAACATACTTGAAGTGAAAATGTCCTGTCTGCAAGAAATTCTATATTTATGTGTTAGTGAAGGAAGGGGGAAAGGGAAAGTTGAAAGGGAAAAACTGGACATGAGTTTCTGACCGTGCGATGAATCCTTTTCTAATGTAAAATAGTTTAGCAGCAAAAATTAAGTTATTAAATATTCCGTAAACAGAACTGCTCACTTCATCAGTTCTTATCGTTGGAAAAGCTATCCATTTCTAACTCCCGAAAAACCACAAACGATCTGTTTGTTCTTCTTTTTTTTTTTAATTTCATTTTAATGATATCAAATATTTTGGAAAATAAGAAGAAAGAATACTTGTAACTTTCTCCACTATACTAAAGCAATTAGTGCAAAATGTTGTGCAAAATCAGAATGATAATGAAACACTAAAGTTAACTTTAGTGATAAAATACATCAAAGGATGGGCGAAAAAATGTGCAAAAATATTTAACAGAAGCAAAGAAAGCAGCTAGGAAATTGCATCAATTGAATTTTCTTGTAAAAAAAAAAGGCAAAAGAAAATTAAATCTTTTACTTCGAATAAATTTATTCTTTCAAACTCTAATTTGCTAAATTAAATTGTCATTGTTCTTGCAGAATTTGCATTATTTTCATATAGGAATTATCACCTGGTGGATTGAGTGGGACAGTTATGGATGAAAATGGTTTCTTCTGGGATATGGGCGGACATGTTACGTTTGATCATCATTTTCCGTATTATAAAGAGGCAATGTGTTGGGCAATTGATGAATGGAATGTTTTGACGAGAAATTGTCAGGTTATCATCATTAACAAATAATTTGACAACAACAGCAACAACAACAACAACAACAAACAACAACAACAACAAACAACAACAACAACAACAAACAACAACAACAAACAACAACAACGACAAACAACTACAACAACAAACAACAACAACAACAAACAACAACAACAATAACAAACAACAACAATAACAAACAACAACAACAACAAACAACAACAACAACAACAAACAACAACAACAACAAACAACAACAACAACAAACAACAACAACAACAACAAACAACAACAACAACAAACAACAACAACAACAACAAAAGAACACACTTGTTTTTAATGATTGAAATGAGCGCTTCAAGAGTAACATGCATAATTTCTTCGACAAAATCAAAAAATGACGACAGTGATACCTCTCAACATGCCGCATCTCTTTTTTTTTTCTCACTCTATCATAATGATAAGATAAAATCTTTGAAGTATGTCTTTTTTGCGCACTTATTTTATTTTAGATTGATATTAGTTATATGTTCAACGAGGAAGGTCTACATCTTGTACCGTATCCGGTACAATATTCCGTACCAATGTTTCCAGCTACCATTAGAAAGAAGTGTCTGAGGGATTTGCGAGAACGATGTGGAAAATCGAAGATAAACGTGATAATTAGTGACATTTAACAAATTAGTTAGATTTGATATAAGTATTTCATTTTGGCAAAATTGAATTTTACAAGCCGATTTCAGCTAAACGGATGAATATCTGTCAAGAATTGAGCATCAGATTTCAACATTAGTTCATTAGTTCCACATAAATGAGATTCTGAATTGAAGTAAGAAATATGAAACCGTTGTATTACTGTCATCGCCGCATTTACACATTTATGCAAATAGCAAATGTTCATCTTACCATATATTATCAATCCTTTGCTTTTCCGGAATCAAATCAGCCAAAAAATTTTGATGAGTGGATTCAGGAGAATTTTGGACCAACGCTGAGGAATTGTTTTTTCAAGCAGTACACTCAAAAGGTCTAAATTTTGTTTTTTTTTTTTTGAATAGCCGATGGATAGCTTTTTGAACTATATGATATTACGGTATTCTTTAACATTTCCTGATGAAGAAATCCACTGATTCCGTTTAAAAGGAGTTAATTGAGAAAATTCAATTGAGCACAAAGAAATTGCATTTGAAATTTTGAAGGTCTGGACTGTGAAACCGGATGAAATGAATTCGATATGGGTAGGAACACGAGTTGCCAAAATGGCTCATGAAAAACTGGAAGAGCTTTGTGCTAAAGATGCGAAAGATTTGCAAGTCCTAATTAGTTGCTTTTTTTTCTAAAAAAAAACATAACATCTGATAGTTATGCTTCAGATTTTCGAACAAATCGAAACTTTCTGATATCACAATTAATTTAGGGAGGAAATTTAGTAAGGAAAATAAATTGGAATATATTTTTTTTGAAATAAGAAATTATTTCTTCAGACATTTCTCGCAAATGGTCCACACTGTTTATTCATTTACGGAAACAATTAGTCTTTTCTCGATAATTCCATCCTACTCAATAAACATTGTCATCGAGCAAGTTTCAGGAAGTTGATTTCGGCTGGGGTCCAAATGCTAAATTTATGTTCCCGAAACGCTACGGAACTGGTTCAATATGGAAATCAATGAGTGACAAATTGCCGTCTAAATGGTTTCGCTTTGGATGCGAGTTAAGTTTCTAATCTTTTTTTTTTTTTTGTTTAGCTATCGCATGCGAAACGGTTTATTTGAAAATTACATTCATTCATTGGAGAAAAAAAAAACAAACATCTGACCTGAATACAGTAGCATAGGCTTATTGAAGTCATCATTAAACTATAAAATTGCGTCTGATTTATATGAGTTTAAAACAATTTTTAAATTTATCCTCTTTTTTTTAGGTAATTAACATTGATGCAAAAGGTAAATTGATTACATATGAAAGTGCGAAATATGGAAAGGTAAAGCTTAACTACGATATACTTATCAATACAGGGCCTATTGATCAACTTATCAAACGCACTAAACTATGTGAAGAGCTTGATTTGAAATACAATAAGGTAAGAGATTAAATAAATTTTTCCAGGCACTCAGAAGAGGATCGAATTAATCAAATGATATTATCGTATATTTCAGTACTCTTTTAGGTATTTGTGGTAGGTATTGGCTTAATGAAGCCGATGAGTTGCGTCGCCGAACAATTCACATGGCTTTACTTCCCGGAAAATACCGTACCATTTTATCGCGTCACTTTTTTATCACGTTATGGTGAAATGACACCGGACAGTAATAAGTATTGGTCAGTGCTATGTGAATGTGCTTATGCCATTGATGATGATAATGTTAGTTAATTTATGTTTTATTTTAAAGAAAAGTTTTTTTTTTGAAATTTGATAAAAGAAAAGTTTAGTGATAAATTTTGCTGATAGTTTGTGATAACCATACAGTGATTGTACACTTACTTTAAATAATTCAACATTTCAATACTCAACTAATTCATTGTGAAAGAAATTACTTTCTTTCAATCATATTAAAATAATTAATACAAAGCATCAAATTTGCATATCAAGCAAATGCTTTAACCATCGTGATGATTCGTTAATTTAAAAAATGATTGCAATAGTTTTTTATAGGTTACCAAGGAAGGCATTGTTAAACAAACAATTCAGTGTTTGACTCGAAAAAAGATCATTTCACGTGAGCAAATTGTTAGTGTATTTTCAGTGCTGTTGTCATATGGATATCCTATACCAACTGTAAATGTTAGTAAATTCATCATAATTTATCACTTTTACCTCTTATCAATGAAATGTGTACTAATTTAACTTTTACATTTTTCCACCACGCACATGCAATAACTAATTATTTAATTTTTTTTTGTTTTCTTTTTTACCTCTCTCTAAACTGTCAATTGTAACGTTGTGTTGTTTGAAAGAAATAATAATAGCAATAATTTTAGCGCGATAAAGAATTAACTCGTGCACATAGAATTCTCGAAAATCATGAAATATATTCAAGAGGACGATTTGGTGGTTGGAAGTACGAGGTAGCAAATCAGGATCATTGCTTCATGCAAGGTAAGGAGATTATTGATCGAATATTGCTCGGTAAACCGGAAACTGTGTACAGAAATGGATTATCAGCGTGACAAGGATGAAATATTGATTGTATTTGAATGAATGGACCTATATATATTTTTCTTTTTGGTTTGCTAATGTGCCTGATAATTTTATCAAATTTTCAGTCTTTCCCAGCAATTTTATTAAATCTTTATTTTGTGAATTAATTCCGATATTAAATTCTATTTTATTAGGAATTAAAATGCTTTGTACTCAGAAAAGCAAAAATTTGAAATGATTGAGAAATTATCAGAGAAAGGTTGGAATAATTAAAATTTGTTCAGCCTGAAATAGATTTTGTCATTTCCCAATTTATTAACAATTACATGAATGATGAAGATTGAATGAATACATATTTTGCAAATTCTCTTCCAGGAATTTTTTTTCGTTTTTGAAGTTCAACATTTTTTCGTGATACTTTACCATCATTCATTGCCTTCAGCTGCAAAACAAAATTGATAAATTAGTAAAATTGATTAAGCAGCTTTTCTAATCTTCAAAACGTAGTTTTTGATTAATTCATAACAATCAACCAGTGTTACTAATTCTGCATATTGCAATTAGGATTGCAAATTTGTTAAATATATTTCTAAATTTTCTATTATGCATCATTTGTTATGTCTCCAAATATGAAATGTTGCGTGAAATTTTAAGAGCAAAAGTGAGGTACGTGAAGTGTCACTTATAGGGAATTGCTTTTTCACAGTGAAAAAAGTAACCTTCTGTTTTGCAAATGAAATAATTGACTTTTTTATTGCACGGTACCGCCTGTAAGTCAGCACCTTTGAAAAATTTCCCTTGTATCTTTATCGCTTTATCTGAAGAATTCAGTCACTTTCAATTTAAACATTTTGTAAATAAATGATTGCATGATTAGACATTTCACATTCATCTCACTCCAATTATTTTAAATCTCCTCAGGTTGCTTTGAAGAGCTATCCAGCACTACGCATAAATGCCACATGTATCTTCTGATGGCAAATTGAAATTCACAAAACATCAACATTCTACCAGCCTACTACTACTACTACTGATAGATCATTTTGTGAATAATGAAAATATCATTTACACTGTTTTTCATTTCCCATATTCAATTCCAGACAGCACTGCGAACCATTTGCTTTAATCGTATTAAGGAATGGAACGTTTTTTGGTGATTGGCCATCTTCCATTGTACGCCACGTACGTTGATCGGTGCCACAACGTGTATAGCCTAACAGTAATGAACGATCTCTCGTTCTAGGAGCTAATGCATTAGCTAAACCTTAAAATGTAGTAACTATTAATTGAAATTAATTATACTTTGAGAGAAATTCTGAAAATAATGCTGCAATTTTGATTGGAATTGTTGCGCACTGTTAATTTATTCGATCTTAATTAAGTGCACTAATCATTTAGTTCAATTTGTAATAAAATTTGTAACTTTTCTTTTTAGTATTAAAAGCAAAAAGAGTGCAGTACATTGTAATAATATTTAATGCGAAAATACTTTTTGATAATTATACGGTTGGAAATAAAATTAAAAGTTTCGTTATGATACTAACGTACGTGTAATATAGGACCATTCCGCAACGCTATCAATTGTTAGCAATTGAGCTCTTTTTTGCCGACAGGTATTTCGTGCATTTCGTGCTGACGTTCGATACTGGAAATGTTGGGTTGAAGAGCAAGAGGAGGAGTATAAGTGTTTTGAAATTTGTCTTATTAGTTAAGCTTATCGGTTCGCCCATGCAATCAGCGATTTTCCTCCTAAATTGATTGCTTTGTTTATCACTAAATTTGTTTATTGCAATCACATAATTCAATATGCTAATTACACGGTGGACTATATAGCAGTTAACGTGTTTTCCGTGATCCGCTTTGAACCCACCACCGTTACATTTATAATTCCGCAGCACTGGTTTTGCTGAAATGAACATTTTGTAGATATAATTTCATTGCTCACACATTGCTATTTTAATTTTAATTACATTTTAAAGAAGTGTCAAACTATCGCATCGATCTCAATTGCACTTCAAAATATTTCACTGAAAAAAATCATATGAATTCAGTATGTCTCAGTGGTAATGATAAATTTGTTGCATTTTTCTTTTGTTTGTTCATTTTATCAAATTTTGTTTTTTGCATAAAAATATCCATTTGCCCTAAATGGTTGAGAAAAGAAAGAGAAAGAAAAAAATTTTCCTCTTTATGAGTGAGCAATGTTTGAATGAAACAAGTGATGACTCACTGGGAAAAAAATCACGTTTAAATCAAATCAATTCGTTGATAAGATTGGTTTTGATCAAGTTTTTTTTTTTTTAATTTTGCTAACTTTAAGAAATCTTAAACTGATGATACTTCGATTTTTGTTGCACAACAAAAAGTCTACCATCTGAGCGTGAATGATGAAGCATCTGAAGTAAAAAGTAAACGTGTCGCTTAAAAATCTTTACCATTATGTTGGCACCAAATTGTCGTAAATGTATCACAATTTCTGAATTGAATTACCTGAAAGAAAATTACCTTGCAATGAAATTCGTTTTAGTGAATTTCAATAACACGTATGCGTGTGTTGTGCACACGTACGTGTCTCAAATGCATAAGGTAAAACCTTCTGAGAATTCCATGCACACTGTTTATCCGGTGCGGTGGAGATTGGACCCATAATTCTTTCGCCTAATTTTCGTAGGTCATTGCCGGCGTGATCGTACGGAATTTTTCCCTCAGCAAACACGTCCATCATTCCCTCCAATTCCACATTGCCAGCCAGTGCTAGAAAGCTTGGAAGACAATTGCAACTAATAAATCATTCCTCTCTGTATGTCACTCACATTACTTACACTTTTAGCATTAGCATCTACTGAGCAGAAAAAAAAAAGAAAATTTCAATAAATTGCCTTCTTTAATTAAAATTGTAATAAAATTAAGAAAATTGAAACAAACTGAGAAAATTTTGCAATTCTCTTGCATTTTCTGGTCGAAAAATTGTTGCAGTGGTGGATGTATTGTCAAACATGTGCGAACAGGCATTTATTGCATCAGCTAATTTTTGCACTTTTGGTTGCAACTAAATTTGCATGAAGTAAAAATGAAACTTGATATTAGAGAGAGAGAGAAAGAGAAAGAGAGAGAGAGAGAGAGAAAAAAAAGGAGGAGAAAAATGGATTAGCTACTCAAACATTAGCTGTAACAGTGATGATATAAATATCTAAATTTATCATCGCTATCGCCTGAAATGTTTATGACGGTTTAATCGTATATCTTTTTTTTTTTTAAAAGTTATCATTTCTCTTTTCCTAACTAATATGTAAAATTTCACTGCTTTAAAATATATTCCAAACATGAATGGAGCGAAACAATTTATTGAAAATGTTAAAGGAACATGGAAAAAAAGGGCGTCGGTTATTAGTAACTGATAAAATTGATAAGCTGATGGAGTGAAATCAAATCAGTCATTAGTAAAATGACTGCTAAATCAGTTAATATTCTTCCGCAACAAATTTTTATTGAATAACAGCCTAATTTTAATTAATATTACAATCAAATAGTAAATGAACACATTTCCCCTTCATCTTTGCCGCATTTAGTAAGATTTTTAGTGCAACTCACTGAGGCAACATCAATGTGAGCGATGCATTTTTGAAGAAGCGCGAAGTCGTCGACGTTTGCTGGAAGCAGTGCGAACCATTTCTCCGGACACGGACCTAATTTAGGTTCGCCATTGACACCCAACGCAATTACCTATGCAAAATGACGTATTCCTGCCATACTCACTCTTTAGCCTACCTTTCTCCTAACTTACACGCAAACTAAGTGTTGTTTTACGTAATTTTGACAATTGCAAAATATCGTCATGTTATGGCAACTTCTTGCACTTAATGTGCAAATAATCCAACGTATGTGCAAAGTAAATGTGAGCGTTAGTCAGGTAACAGCGTAGAGTGGATCGGTTTCCACGTCAACACCTTACGTCCGTTGTGGGAGAAAACAAGTTCAATTGATAATTGATTTAAGGCTTCTCATTGAGAAGGAAAATTTCAATGAAGTGTTGAGATATTAGAGGTAACACTTGAACTTTTGAGCTATGAATGATCTAGATGTACTTGAAATATTGCTGCCATGATATGTATTTTAGTATTTGAATTTCAAATTATTTTATCACTTTCTAACTACCCTTAAATTACTTTCACGCTCTTTGCTACAACTACAAATGCAAATAAGTGCAACGTGGTAAAAAAAGGAAAAAAATACTGATAAGTTAATTTTAAATGGTTCTGCAAATTCAAACTGTACTTCCAGTAATTAATGAAGCAACCTGAATCCTATAGAAAATTATATGCAAAATGCTTGACCTAAAACTAAAATATCTTCTGTGAAATTTGCTAAAATTTTCGAACGTCTTTCCTTCATTAGTCTCATTACTTAGCGGCTATGTCGTCGAAGTGCTGTTTTGTGGAAGTGCGCGATAGCTAATCCAATCACTGATCTTCTCAATTATCATCCATCATTCATCATCAAAGTAAATTGAAACGGATGGGAGATCGTTTACCAGCAGAAGCAGTAGGCGAACAACCCGATGGTCGTACTTCATGGCAAAATGTCTATCGCCCGGTGCAAAACAACCATTCATTTAAACTTTTTTTTTTCTCATTATGCTAATTTTTCCTCGCCTTTCCACAAAGCCGTCCTCCCCCACTTGCAAGTCGATGAAAATGAAAAGTGAATTGCGCAACGAGCGCTAATAGAAATATCACGAAGAAAGGAGTAATTCAGTAAATGATTTCAAGAACAAGTAATATCAATGTAAATTTAGCTGTAGATATTAAATGATATAAATTTAACTGAAAGTATAAATGAAGTAAAAAAAAAGAAGAGTTAATGTGTATTTGAAAATTCTTGACTTTTTTTAATGCTCATTTCTTGCGTAATTTGACATTTGAATTAATCAAACGTCATCCATCGATTGTTAAGTAAATGTGAGGTAATCATCAAACGGTTAAACTAAACATTTCCAGTTATTCCAGTTTTATTATCTCATATATTTCTACTGCAACTAAGAACTCTTGCGTTATTTTTTTTTTCTAAATTCTGTAGATTTAATTGATAATCGTTTTGAAATAAAACTGTGGCACTCGTCATTGCTTATACGAACATTATGTATGTGCAAATGTTATACTACTACCATATGTAAAGCATAAGAATATTTGTAATAAATAAAAAATAACAATGTTATTTCATGATGGCATGTGTTATGACTGTAAGAAGAATTACATTACTAATTATAACATAATTAAAACGATTAGTCATACACTTTGTAAGATTTGAAAAAAAAAAAGAACGAAGCAATTTGTTGCACTTTTTCTCGAAAATTTCCTAGCAATAATCGTTGCAAAATATTAGCAATCAAAATTTTCACTTCTCATTTCGCATCCCTTTCATTCATCATTTTCCACATTAATTTCCTAAATCATTTTTTTTTGATTTTCAAAAAATTTTATAAAAGCAAAGTAAAATTGGTCGAATGAAATAAATTTTTTGTTGTTAACTAAAGTGTCATCGAACGCTTTTGCAAATTTCTTCTTTTTCTACAAATATTTCACTTTGTTTCACTCTTTTTGCTAAATTTACTAACAAAAAAGAAAGTATTTTTTAAATTGATTCTTACTGTAATTAGTAATTAATTTCGATTCCAGTAGTTTAGGTGTAGATGATAACAACTTATTAATGTAGTTAGCAAACACTGGATGAGATTTTAATCAAAAGAATTTATTAGATATCAGTTAGCATTAGCGCTAAAAATGTAAAATGATTGAATGAGTAAAGTAAGCTAAAATTTTAAATGTTTTTCAAAGTAATTTAAAATTTCAAATGTTTTCAAAATGAAGTTTAAAGTATAGATTTCATTCAGGAAGATGGAACTGCTTGCATTTTACACAGTAACTTTAGTACTGATGAGACAAGTCGTAGCTTGGGGAGTGCCTTCCGATTGTTCCTGCTGTGTGCCAACAATATGTCCTCCGCCGGTCATATGTCCACCACGAATCTGTCCACCATGCTTACCAGCTGTTGCAATCGTACACAAATATTTTTTTCATTAAAATTTCATAAAATTCTCCTCAAAATTTTTTTGTTTAAAGCAAACTGCTCACTTTCTTCAATACTTGAGGAGCTATTTTAATTTTGAAAAGCTCAACAATGTTGATGTTACATTGCCAGTCAATAACTGTCTCTCCAAAAGTCGCACAGTGCGGGTATTGAATTATAATTTAACTTTAAATTGAAAGTTACAAGGCAATTGAGGTAAGTTAGAAACTGTAAAATTACAGACGTAGCAGAGTGATAATATGCAAACAATTCTCTTTCAGAGCTCTAACGAAATAAATTCATTTTTTGAAAACGAATATTATTGAAATTCGCTGCTCATAACTGTTTCAAGAATTTTGCAATTCCAATATGAATTGATTTAATCTGTTACTCCCCAAAAAATATTGAAACATTTCGTCTTTCATAAAATGCTTAATACGATTTGAAAGCAAGCAAAAGACAAGATTGGCGCAAAATATGCAATCACAAATGTCTTACACTCTATTTTTTTTGACTTTTCAGAAAGCTTAATAATAGCTATGAAATGAAGAAATGAGAATCATATTTGTGAAATTTTAGCGACCGATCAGTACCTGCTGTCATACGTGCATATGTTCTGTGCGACGTAAACGTGACGTCTCAAGCAATAATAGTACAATACGTGGAGTGAATCCTATCTGTAGCAATGAACAATTAATGATGATTATGGAAGAGGTGCACATACATTTCGTACACTTCAAAAACTTATGTTTTTTACCCCTAATTATCATTGCATATATGAATTAAGTATTTTTACGCATACCGAATTAATTAACACTTTTCTTTTTGCTCCATTTTAAAAAAACATGTGCAAAGAAATGTATTAATTAAATGTTTTATTAATTAATTCTATAGGAGATTAGAGCGAATGCAGTCCAATCAATGTTCGCGATAAAGAAAGCGGCAGATTTCAAATTACAAGTGGAATTCAACGTGTTCTGCGCAACGGACGATTTAGCGCACTTGGCGTACGCGGAAAATTTCTGTCAGCATAAAAAGGGCAACATCATATGTTTCGCTTACGAATCATAATCATTTATACTGCACTGCTTCTTCTCTATTCCTCTTTTTTTTTGCAAAATTCAATGCTGGAAAATTAATTGGTACTATTATGATAAAGAAAACTTTAGTGTTGCCATGAATGGAATTAACGTGTAAAAAATTCGAAAATCCAAATATCAAATCAAAACTGGTAGAGCATTGTTACAGTTGTATGGTCACGTGCTGAATTTACGCATGTGTAGCGTGCGTCTCTTCGTGCACGTACTCAGTCCTCTCTTGTCCGGTCTTTTCATCTTATGTCGTTTAATCATAGAAAAGTACTGATCGAAGAGACTTCCTAACTCTGAACACGGGAGTGAAGTGATAACAGGATAATAGGCTTTGAGCTATCAGCCTCAAAGAACACTTCATTTCAAATTCATCTATGCTACAGTTCAAGAAATCTGGTCTCGAAACTTTAGTCGGTTACCAGTGACTTTTATTCCGGCTAATTTTTAAGTCTTTTCATTGCTGATGGAAGGTGAAAGGAGAAGAGGCGAAAATGACCGGAGGTCACAGCAGGCCGAATGCATTGAGAGTGCTTGTTGATTGGCGGTTGGTTGGTTGCAGGTGAAGACGGATAACGTGGTATAAATCGATTTAGGGTGCGCTAATCATCCTCTCGCAAACATTCCAGGAAAATCTCCTTCCTTCAGGTACTGTCGACTATTTTGAAATCATCGCTTTTTCTTTCTTTCTCCTCCGACGTAGCTTAGGCGTTCTGAAGCATACGACAAAACACAAATTCACTTATGCGGCGGAGCAAAAACAAAATATTCGGCTTACCGAAAACCGTCTACATTGCCGCCGCGAAATATATTTTCACCAATGTCTGCTGGAATTACACAAGCAGTCTACGTGTTCTGATGCTACGACACTCAGCAGAAATTTCGACTAATTTTCCGGATATCAAATGGTTTTTACTCATTTCATTGCGCCCAGTTCGCGTTAACTTTCATTGTTTTCATTCAGTTCATGTTATTTGAAGCAAATTTCAGAGCATTTGAATGTTTGAGAAAGGAAGGGATGGACCATTTGAAGAGCACGAAAATATCGAAAAAGTTGCATAAAAAACGAAGGTAACGAAGTAGATGTTGTGAATTACTGTTAGCGGTTGAATTCTTTCTCGTACGAATCCATTTCTTTTCATTAATTTATTCATAAAGAGAGAGGGGGAGAGAGAAAAAATGATGAAAATTCCTCAGCGTCAATGTTTCAAAAGTGTGTGAGAGCATGTCGTGGCTCACATTTCAGGCGATATCGTTTTCCACTCATATTTTTGTTAACCTAGCCCATAATTTTTTTTTAACCGAACTAGTCCACAATTACGATTAGGTCACTCTGGTTATTTTCATGGAAGATGTGAAATGGTCGTGAAGCATTTCAGGTCAACCTTTACTGACAAGACATTAAACAGAAGCAGTTCCCGTTTTTCCAGAAATACAACTGAAAATCATATTGCTGCATTTAGCTTTATTGGATCACGAAATTCTCCATTTCCACTACTTCAAAATCAGAAGCCTCCTTTCAATGTCTTTCAATTGCTGGGTACGTCATAAATTGAATTGGTTTCTATTACATATATTAGTGTGATAGGAACAATCCCTGAAAGATATGCTTTCATGTATATTTTTTCGCGGTCTGCAGCATCTATTTAATTCTCGATAATAGATTAAAGATTTATAAATGAGCTAATCAATATTTTCCAGTGCCGAAGGAGAAGATAGAAATTCTAGTGGATGATACATCAATAGAAGTATGACATTTACTTCTCCTGTTCGAATTATTTAAACTTGTGCAGCAAATCTAAGGATGATATATATTATTACTATTATGTTTCGAATATACAATAGTAATGTGTTAAGTACACTTATATGTTAAGAAATATCGACATTCTCCTAGCATCCCATGAACACATTTGTTCTCACTACTGACTTATTGACAAAATTATATCACTGTTAGATTATCCCACATTTTTTGTCGTGTTAGTAAGCTCAAGACTCATGTAACATTTTCTACTTGCTTCCATTTCTGAAGCTCATTAAATTATCATTATTCAATAGTGCAGGCGATATAATTTATATCAAAGTAATTTCAGATGAACAGTGAAACAGATCGAGAAGTGCAATTTTTGGGTGTCGAAGATAAAAAGAACGAGAGGAGGTCTGTTTCTTGCATTCACCTAATGTCTCTGTATAAATCGGAATTAAATTTTATGTTTCTTCTCCTATTTTTAGTTAAAAAAACCCACTAAAACAAGGTTGTATGATTTTCAGAGACACTGCAGATGTTATTTTGTTATCAGATGAGGAAAGTTCTCACGGAAAACAAGGGAATTTAAATAAAGATGAACCAGAGGTTGTTTTTAGTACTCAGATTATGGCTATCATTTCATATAATGTAGAAAGAAGTTGCTACTTCTTTGTCAATACTTTAAACTATTGGAATTTATTATTTTAAAAGATTGTTGGAGGCTTTTAACATTATATTTTTGTTTTCCTTACAGATAGTGTTGCTTGATGAGAACCTGCCAAACCAATTAAATATTTCGGATGAAATCATCTGTTTGCAAGTAAATTTCGATTTCAATTTTTGTTCGTAGAGATATTGACGCTTCGTGTTCTGTTATTGGCTCACAAAGACCACAGAGCAGGAAGAATGCATATATTTTTACACAGAAAGTTTTAGGAAAGCCTTAAATTAATTCTCTTAGTCCGAAAGAAAAAAAATTTTTAGAGCTGAAAAAGGGGGAAACAAAGAATATATGAATCTTTTTACAAAATATACGTTAAGGTAAAACATGGTGTACTGGTTGCATCTGTTAAATGAAGAAATGACAACGGTAATATATTCGAGTTATAGGTGATAAATAACCAGCGAAAGATTTTTATTATTCAGTCGGTTAGTAAATTTTTTTTGCAGGATTTAAAAATAGTTGGTGAACCGGGGCCTTCTTCTAGCAGGCCGCAACAGAAGGAAGTGAAGGAAGTCCAGAGTGAAGTAACTAAACTTTCTTTTTTAGCACATAACTCTGGCTCATAAATTGTTTCTTTGATAAAACATGTCAATTGTTACCGCTTTTCAAGTGTTTTAAAGGCAATAAATACTTTCAAGAGTCGTGCACGATTCTTTTAATTTTGATTGTCTAAACATAATAGTTTCCGATTGGTATATAATTCCCAGTTTACTGTGAATTGAAACCAAAAAACGTCTCACAGTAGTTTACTGTGAAACGTTGTTTGGTTTTGCTTACATTTTAACGATTGCTCTTCAATAGGTTTCTTCCTTTATGGTAAAATTTATGCCTTGAAATTTTTATCATCAAAAATTCAAATAGCAGTATGGCTAAGCGTGAGATTTTCCAGCAACTGAATATCATAATAAACCCTAAATGTGATTGAACTTTAATCTTCATTGTAGAGATTTTATTTGTATTCTGCAGCTTAACAAACCGGTTATTTTAGACAAGGATTGCAACGATTTGCGATATTAACCCAGGCGAACAGTCTCCGTCTTACGCAGGTCTCCAAAATTTTCCTTCGTCGCACAATCTGCTGTATTCAGTTCCTTCTTTGCCATCTGCAAGTTTGTTTTTGTTGTTTGCCGTTTTGCACTAATTAATCTGACATTAGCAAAATATTCGTCCATAAATGTGCTGTGTCTCTAAGCTTATACAAACTATCACATACCTACTCATTCCCATTTAGGCTTCACCTGCTCATCACCATTTTCTTTAATGTTCAAAGAAATACGAATTGAGTTATCCTAAAAAAGCGAATCAATTACACTTTTTTATCACGTTACAGACATGCCGGAATTTGTGGATTTGCTAACTCAAGGCACCTTATTAATTTGCAAAAAGTGGTTGAGGAAATGGGATGTTGTACGGGTTAGTTCTGTGAATGTTTTGCGCAGTGTTGATCAGTAGAAGATTCGATCAGTTGTGATAAATGGGATGTCCTATCCATGTAAAAACATTGGTGTTTTAAAGATGTTTTAAGACCAGAGTATCTATTTCAATATATAAAAATGTAGTCCAATAGTTAGTTCATCTAGTTACGATTCTTGCAGCTATTTCAGTAATACTTCTCGATATCTGAACTTTTATCCAATCTTATAATTTATAGTTTTAGAATGGATTGATTACTGGGAAGCCGTTAAGGATATGTAGCTACAATGTTCTTTGTGAGCAAACTGCTTATAAAACACCGGAATTATACGTGCATCTTGCGTGAGCGAAAATTTCTGTGTATTCATCTTTTTTAAATGCAGATTGTTTTACTTTCGATCAAAGTCGGTCTGAGGTCAATGACAGTTGGGAAGTATTTTTATTAAATGATGACAACATTTTTTAGGAAATCAGGTCATGCTTACCAGTTAACTTGGGCAAACCGGTGGAGGTTACTCACACGTGAATTCTCAATGATTGCTGCTGATATTTTTTGTCTTCAAGAAGTGCAATACGATCATTACGATCACTTTTTTAAACCATACTTCGAAGCTGGTAGGTCTTTTATGCAGGCATAGGGTTTGTTTACCTAAACGCTTAATATGCTATATCCTATATAGCTTAATATTGATGCGGATGTTTTTAATAAGTAGTTTACGATCGATTTGGTTAGTGTTTTTTTTTCACTGTTCCAGAGTGTTTCCGTTGTGTACTGCTGTTATTTTTAACTTGAGCGTTAGGTAAACAGCATGCAGTCTCTCTCGCAGAAAATTGAATCACAACCCTCTTTGATTTGGTTGCTAAGAAAGTCTTTCTGTTTATGCCTGCGAGTTTTGTTACTTCATCGTTATTTTTTCTGCTTAAAGGCCCAAGATTGTTCGTGTATACTGATTATGTGTTGTTCATATATACCAATTATTCCTCTTCATATATACTGATTACAGCTGGTTTTTTTGGTGAATATAAGAAACGAACACACAGCTTGGTAGATGGATGTGCTGTATTTTACAAATCTCATTTTCAACTGCTTCATTACGAATATATTGAGTATTACGTTAATAGTGAATCAGTGTTGGATAAGGATCATGTTGGTGAGTTTTGTATTTTTAATGAATTTTGCAAATGTTGGGGAAGATGGAGTAGTTGCTGCTTGAAAATACCTGGAAATGTTGATGGTATTTTTTTCATTTTTATCTTCATTTCAGGTCAGCTGCTTCGTTTGAAAGACATTCGAAGTGGACAGGAATTCTGTGTTGCGAATACACATTTAATATTCAATGAGTGGCGTGGTGATATTAAACTTGCCCAGCTTGCTGTTTTACTTGCAAACATCGACAGAGTATGTTTTTTTTTGTGCCTTCAGTGTGGAAAATATGACGATTTCCTGTAAATTTTGGAAGAAGCCAATATGAAATGTAGAAAAATTGTTTGGGATTCACGACAAATAATTTTGCTTAAAATGCTTGCAAACCTAGTTTTACATTTTAACACACTGCTACTGAGCACTAGTTTATATGCCATAAAGAAATCATGTTAGGGTTAGTTAAATTAACTCAACGACGGTAAAGTTTATTGTCTTAGTTCTTTTGAAAGTTCTGGAGAATTATTTTTTCAGGAGGATGATCAGAAATACTAGGCATTGATCGGAACTTTGTTTGAAATCAGTTCCAATTTTTAATATTAGTTATTTAGGGGAAAAAATTTTACAGGAGTGTGGTCCGGACTCCGGTCAAGAATGTCCGTATATTCTGTGCGGTGATTTTAATATGCAGCCATATAGCCCGTTATATAATTTCATCATCAATGGTGAAATTTGTTTCACTAACCTCCGGCGAGGTGGTATTTCGGGTCAAGGTGGTGTCGGTGGACCGTTTGTTTCAGTTAATTTATTGCCTGAAGATCTAGGAATTGGTCGGAATTGTCGATTCAAAAATTTGAAAAGTTAGTGTGAATGTCCTTAATATATATATTGTTCGAAACTAGGAGAGTGGCTATATATGTTTAGTTGTTGTGTTTAGTATGAAGTCATAAAGTGTGAACTTGCTTTGAAGTTCTTTCAAAGCTTTATAAGTAGAGAAGGTAGACTAACACATCTTTCCGTTACATTTTTGTAAAATGGTCTATTTCAAAATCTTCTAAATTCTGAAGGGCGCAACCTTATTGGGTATTTTAAAGACTTTGGAGAATTTAACTTATTTGGAGATGTTGGTCGTGTCTTTGATTTTGCTTTTAAACATTTTTGTACATTTTTGCACACGCATTTTCAGATCGTAGAATGTTACTTCCTCCTGCAAATTGCTGGAGTCATCCACTTTGTTTCAACAGTGTTTACCAACCTATGGACGCAGTGAGCGCGGTAGTTTTTTGTAATTTATCATGAGGAAATAAAATATACAATTGAATTTCTGGTGCTTTTTCATCTGATAGTTTTCGTCTAAATCAGTTAAGCACTCATTTCTGTGTGAGATGATTTATTTAGCAACAGAGTTAAATAGACACATATTATCATATCATATATTACTAAAGCTTTTGCGATTCCTGAGAAACCACTAAGGATTCTAATAAAGCACATAAAAACATATTTAAATCCTTTTCAGCCAGTGGTTTCGACATATCACAGTCTCGAGGCTGCTAACCCAGATTTTATATTTTATTCTGTCAGATCAAAAGGAATTGAGGTTATTGTTACTTAAATATATTACAATTTTCGTTAACGGATGACAACTTACCACTACTCCGTTTTCAACGCACACAAGCACCGCAGTGGTGCATACTCATTTTTATTTATATTTATTTATCGCGGACGCTGGAAGCGAAATGCACAATCTAACCGTTTTTTTTTTGAAAATTTGACTTTTTATTAAGTTTCTGGCAACCTGAAACTGGTTAGTCGTGCTGTGTAATGGGGGGATTGTGAACTTGAATAAGAGTCGTAGGAATATGTTAGCTGACCAGTCATCCTTAAATGTTATTTTCAGCAACCGATGTTCACGAATTCGAGTCCAGCAATAAATGTGGCTAAGAAAGAAATTCGACTGATTCAACGTCTCAGTTTACCAACTATGAAGCAGTTAGCTGGAACTTTAGGACCATGGCCTAATTCAACGACTCCATCCGATCACATACCTCTTATTGCTGATTTTGTTTTGCAGTAATGATTGTTTCGTTTGGTAATTACAGAAAAAGCTGCGGTTTGTTGTGAGAAGGGTAAAAAACAAGTGTTGAATATGCTAGTCCACATTAGTATTGAGATTTTACATTAATGGGATAACTTCAAAATTTTTTCTCAAATATTTGAGAACAGTCCATAAATTGTTTGTTCTGGAGGCCCTGAAGTAAATACATAGCACAGTGCGATTACATAGCAGGATTTTTTGAACTTTAATGCTAACTACACAATGCAGTCATTCAGAGGATAGCTTTATTGACTTAAGTGAAGAAAGAAAAATAATGGAATTGCAATAGCAACAATCCTGTAAGAATGTTTGACAATTCTTTGATGAAATTTTTTGATTTAGTTCTTGAAGTATATCAGCTCATAGGATAAGAAGCTTGAAAGTCTCATTAAGTTTAAAAGGATCATCCAAGATGTTATGGGAATTTAATCTTCTGGAACAAATAAGTGTTGTTACTCATAGCTGTACTGCATTACTAACATAAGGAAAAATAAAATATTCAAAATTATGTCAAATAATTTATCCCAAAGAATAGTGCAACAGGGGGACAAGCTTAAAGTGCTTATTCCATGTTTTTCATATCCGTTGCAATACTATTCCATAAATTACTAGACATAAGTAACTTTAATTTAATCCAGTTATTTTCATATTTAAGAATGAATGAATCATTGTGTTGGATTGTTTGATCAATTTTGATTCGTAGGTTAGTGGAAATCTTTCATTTCAATTAAAGAAAAAAAACATGGCCAAGCGAGATGGTAGAAAGAGCTTTCAATTATTATTGCCTCCTTCTGCATATATTGTGATTTTTCATGTTGATGATGAGAGATTCAAACCTATCCTATAATGACTGATTGATGTTTCTTTCAATCCTCGATGTGCTTGTGATAACTGATATTCTAATCATAAAATTATTTTAATAATAAATTGAAAACGACATTGTCAGATTTTCTGATAGCTATAAAAGGAGATGAATGTGTGTTTGAGGCTATTTGATAGTTATTTCTTTATAGACAGCGGCAGGTCTCTCCATCTTTTCGCTATTTTGTGTGCTTATAGTGAAGGAAATTGAAAGTGAAGAATTGAAATTAATTACTTACAAAGAAATTGTGTGAGTGCAAAGTTACTATCAAATGATGTAAGATAAAGTGTTTCATTTCATTCCTTCAATTGTTCAAGGAGAACTTATTAGATCATTTATTGACGTTTGTTAGCAAAAAGGTAATTAATTACACTGTCTGATCTAGAATTTTTCATCAAATCATCGAAAATGTGGTTCGAATTTTGTCTCCAAAGCTTTCAAAAATTATGCATAATTTTGCAGGACGAAAATGTCTGAAGCAAGTGCAATTTCGACGACATCATCAGTGCTTCCACGTGATATCGCCAGAGCGACCGATCATACACCTGATGAAAATGAATTTCAAATGACCATAATCCCTTCAACACGAATTATTTTTATGTGTGCTTAATTTAATAAGCAATTAAGAATGAGAAGAATACACTGTTCAAGTGTTTGCAACATTTCAAAGCAAACAAAATGAGGAAGATTGGCAAGGAAAGAAAAGTGGTGTGAGTTGCAGGGGTGAAGAGATTGGTGTGAAGCCGGTGACAGTGTCTGTTACAATCCGTAACGATACATCACTGATGCAGGCATTCAAGGTGTTGTCTCTCATCCGTCTTACGTACAGTTACACTTAACCGACAAGTTTAAATTATTTTTCATCAAAATTTCTTCATTAAATATTTACTGTCTTTTCAGTGCATTTCCTTCATGTTCATGCACTGTCTCTCTTGCATTCATACATTTTTTTTTAAAAAGAATTCTTAAATTTTTATTGCCATTTAGTGAAAAATCAAATACAGGTAAAATGTACGGCAAACAAAATGTTTACTATTAGGCCAGCTTATGGAATTATTGCGGCAAAGGAAAATAAGGTTTGTTTGAGAGAGTTTGTGATAAATATGTTAGTTCTAACTGTGAATTTAACATTTTATAAGCGAATAAAAATCCCTTGTTCCTTTCTAGTTTTACAATTTTCCAAATTAACCTGCAGTAATTTCAGCACATTGAAATAACATTTAAGTGGAAAAATGTGCCAAAAGATGACTTACATTTCATCTCATTTTATCATATTCGAATTAACGAAGTAACACTTCATTCACGTTTGAGTTTATTCGTCAAACAATTATATCAAATTTAAATGAAAAGTCAGAAGTAATGCAAACATGACTTTCCCACTCTCCTATGATGATAACTCATGCTCACGCAATAATGACTTTTAAAGGATTGCTTTCGCAGTCAGAAATGAATTTACATAGCCTAATTTATAGGTAGTTTGCAATCTTCAACCGCGAGAGATATTCGAAAAATATAAGCCTGATGGTGTGAAACGTATCCAGTGTCAGTTCAAGAATGCTAGTGGACAGCCCATTCATCCGGTTGATCCGAAATTCACAACAGAAACCATAGTGGATGGTTTATCGGCTACTCGATCCGTAGCGTGATAGTTGCTAAGGAATAATGAAAATTTTGAAGTGTAACGACATAATTATACTAAATATACTATTAATTAACGCATCATAAATTTATAAGTCACTTCCTACACGTATCCGTAAATGCGAATTCTTGGATTTCAGTTTCTGAAAAATTTTTTCCTGAACGAAAACATTTGCACTTATCTTTTTATTCAATTTCCTAAACTTATCATGGGTTTTACAAGAGTTCTCGTGCTACTTTTTAGCAGATTTATTTCACTTCACGTAAATAACTCAACATAAAGATGGAATCCATGGCAATTACACCACCAATTTTGTTAATTTTTTAATGCGTGACGTACTGAAATCGTTAAAAGAGTACGATATTAAGCTTATCATGGGTTCTACGAGAAAATCTTCTCTCGTCCCTCTGCTGTTGCTTATCTTCTTGAGTTAGACATTTTTAGCGCAATAACTGAAGAATCTAAAATTCTCTTCAAGATAAATTTTTGCATTGGTCACAATCAGTATGTGCCGTTTAAATCATTTACCACCCAGAATTGGTAGTAAGCGGTGAATGTATCTCACAATTTCAAATAACATCCGTGCATAAGTAGAATTATAGATAAAACACGGTCTTTTTAAAAATTTTAATCCACTGGAAATATTTCCGATGTGCCATCACCACGATCGATAACAAACGATTTATAATGTCGTACCAGCGCTGACATTGAACGAAATCTGCAATTTAGCAACTTCCGCTTTGAAGCACGTGAGAACGAATCAATAGGCTCTATAACTTCTACTACATTTTCCTTAGCATGTGGAGAAAATTTACCTCAGATTGGTAAAGAGAGAGTGCGCCTAAACGTTTGAATAACTAGCAAGCAGGTGGAACAAAATTTGAAAGTTAATCTTAGAAATGGAAGAGAAAAACCGATACATTGGCTGTCGGGGACCCTCAATGCCACTCAAATCCAGTTGCCAAAATGTCCCAGAAGCATATTTATGCCTTTTCAGATTGAAATTGTATACTTTCCCAGATGAACTCTTGTAAGCCAACATCAACGGCATTTTGACTGGCATCTAAAGAAATGAATTTTAATTCGGTTATTGAGTGCAAACTGTGGATTTTGTTACTTAATTGCAAAATTTTTATAACTAACATGTAAATTTAATTTAAATCTTTGTAAGTTCAAAATATCTTTGAGGGCAATAAGTGCTCCATTTTTCGAGCTAAAATAACTTCGAAATAAAAATATAAGTACCATCATATGGTAATTAGTAAAATTTTGCGCAGCTATAAAAACCTAAAAACGATGAGAGGGAGGGCAATCCAAAAACAACCTTCTTCAAATTTTGTGCTCAACATACATTGGGGAGATGAAGGCTATCTATTATCATTAAACCTGATCAAATGAATTCATTGGTTCTGGCCGCATATAGAAGATACGAAATTCCGTAGGCTCCAAGACGGAAAGTAGGCTGGATTCCGATCGAACGCCAATATAAATATTGCTGCTGTCTTTTGCTTGCTTTGACGTGTAGGCGTGTGATACGTCAGGTCGCCTTTCTGATCGTTTAATGCATTTTCCACACCTAAAATACGAACACGATAGTGTGTTTTTTTTTTTGCAAATCTTCACGTCACTCACATTCAATTTGCAATTTATGCAGGACACTTCGTTTTACTTCAAGGCAATCATCTTCCAGTAAAATTACATTGCGTGCTATGAGAAAGTATTCAAGGAGAAATGCGTGAGAGATGGAATTTATCTTAGATGCTACTGAGATCAAACTTGAGGTCGTATTTTTTATTTTTTTGCCGTTGCTCGGTATATTTTTGCAAACGCTGTTTCTGCTCTTTATACTCGTTGAGTGAATAGCGTCCTTTATGTGGACGTGCTGGCCAAATCACCTGAAATTCGTTTTCCTTCAAGAAGCGTTTTCTAATCATTTCAAATATAGCACGTAATGAATACGTTTGATAATAAACATATCGTTTGGAAAAGGTTATCAATTAACCATTAAATTAAATCGTTGTTGTCTCACACTTTCCTATTCTAATTCATATCACTGGCAGTTACTGGAAGCAATGAAGTATCCTGGATTTCCCTCAAAAATTTATGACGATGCTTGATATCCTTACACGCACTGAGTGCTCAGAAATCTCTTTCTATAGGAAGAACATGGATAGAAAGAATACGGGATCAATTTGAAAATTTTTCTGAAATTCTTCAAACGACATTATTTATAATGAAGGTGAAAAACCTACATTGAGGGCTGGATTGATCAGATCACCGTGTTCATCTTCAAATACTGCATAGCTTGGAGGTGACGGACTGCTATCACTTTCTTCTTTGTCCTAAAAAATACCCTGCGAATCATAAAAATGCATGTTTTCTTGAACTATGCAACTGAAATAAGTGAAAACGTACCGTCAAATTTTTCGTATTATTTAAACAAAGCTCAATATAATCATCCTTTGTGTCCAGCTTGCTTAGTCCCCTTGAAACTGAATTTGTCATTGTTTGAAATTAGAAAACAGCAACCGCTTGATACGTGATCGAAGAAGTGAAATGGCCGCCCACGTATGCGCGCTGCTTTATGCTATACGTCAAATAAATATGACTCACAATTCTAAAACAATTTTCCAGTCAAATGCTTGAAAATGGATGCATTTGCTCTGTATTTATCGTTGAAATTTTCATGTGAAATTTCCATATTACACAGAAAGCAGAAAGAATTGCCGATACCTTCCGGAAGCGAGAAACAGCATAAACACGTACCATCCGTCACATTCCGCAAAACAACTGCAAATTCATATATTCAATTGAGACGTATCAAATTCCTCTGTTAAACCACAAATTGTAAGCATCCTAAAATCAATAAAATAAACTTTGTTTTTTCATTTTAATTTCACAGCAGCAGCTATCTATTTTGCAAAATTAATTTTGGATCTTTTTTAAGTTTGCAAGTAAATTCAGTGTATTATAGTATTTTTTTTTGATTAAAATGTGCTTTTCTAACGGCATATTCGAGTTCTCGCGATCGCCTGCTATATGCAAAATATGAGAAAAAGCAAACAGCAACTGTTGAGGAAGCGAATTATTGGGCGAAACATAGCTCGGATAAGCAATTAAAAAAATGTGATTGGAATAATTTGTTGGAATGAGTGGCAGCTAAATGATCACTCTCTCAGTGTGATGTTATCAGTGTAGTGAGGGCTGGAATCTCAGTGATTTGGAATCTATCTGAACTGGCAATGCTGCTCAACGTGAATTAAACAGAAGCAGTCGCATAAGAGGAAGCCCAAAAAAGCGGTACCTCACAGGATTGACTTTTTTTTTTGGAAACAGTTTGCGCACTTTTAATCGTGAAATAATTCTTGGTCTTATTTTGCAAGCAATTTGTTTTAGCAAGTTACTTTGACAAATTTAAAATGACTTGAATCAATTGAATCTCTTTCCTCACTCCTATCTTTTTGAATCAATGTGCTGAGCGGAATATTTGCTCAGTTTTCCAAGTGGTTTAGGAAATAACGCCTCAAGGTACGTCACTTTGCCATTTTCCTGAACCCTTTTTTTTTAATTATAACGTATACCTACGTAAGTACTTGTTGTCCAACTATGATTCACTGTACCTGTGAAAGTACTTAATGATTAAGTCTTGCCAAAATTAACATTTTCGGATGGTCCATTAATCTCACCCAGAACATCAGTGTTATAGTCAGAAACCTATCATTGTTGTAACTGCGTAATCCTTTACAATTCCATTTCCATGACGATTTCATTCTTCACTTTTCAATTTAAATAAATTTTTCAATAGTTATCATTTATTTCCTATAATCAAGTGCAAAAAGGCTTATTAAAAAAAGAGAGAGAGAGAGGAGTGAAAGGGAGAGAGAAAATTTGTTCACTTTGCACTTATTGTTTACTGCTTGGAGGATGAATGAAATCAAGGTTCGCCCGAAGTTCTCGACCAAAATACTATCAATTTCAATTCTTCATTCCATGCCAGAATTTCAAATATCAGTCTCAAATCTGCTCCGTCAGAAACATTTATCAACTGTAGAATTTGAATTCATTACATCTTAATTCATATCAATTCATATCATATCATGAATTCATATCATTCATATCATTATTTAATTACTTAATTCATATCAGTGGCACTCGACACTTACTTAAAATGTACCTTAGAAGATATTCGATGATGAAACCTAAAAAGAATATCCCTCAAAAATTATCTTTAAACATTGCATTTACAATGAACAACATAGATGATAGCATGTGCAGTAAGGCAATAAATGATTCAATGGAAGAGTCGTAGAAAGAAAGTCTGCAACTGGACAACGAAAACTGGACATTCCAAAATCATACATTTAATTTTAAAACAAACAGTCAACATTTAACTTTTTTTTACGTCAAGCAACAAGTTCAGAAGCTCAGGTATGTGCCACATGATGTTTGCTTTAGAGAAAAGAAATGATTACTAAATGAAAACTTCAATCTGAATCTGTTTTAGAATCTTAGAAAAATATTTCCTAGCGTTCTAAAGCCAACGACTTACTGTACTTTTCGAGGTCCGTCTAAAATTCCACGCAATGGAACGTTACTTTCGCTTCTTCTCTTCAGACGCATGACGCATCCATCCGAATGCATGGAAGGTGAACGTGTGAACAGAGAAATCCTCGCTCAACGAGATGTATCTTCCATCGCCTCACCCACAGAGATGATTGGTTGGTTGGTTACTCGCAAGTGCATGCATACCTAAAAGAGCTGTTGCAGTGGGCGCTGTCAACAGTGATGGTCAATGTGGCGTAGATCACGTTAGATTAGGCGGACTGATGTGAATTAGGTTACATTGAGTGAATGGATGGATTAGACATTTCAAGCTGTCCTGATTAAACATTTTTTTGATGTTACAATTACTTAAAATTAGATTAGTTTAATTAAGTTGGCGGCTGGCATGACATGATTTCTTCTGTGTCACTTAGCTAATGAACATTGTTTTCTCGTTTACTTTTCTGCGTTCGGTTATGTGACTTTAACAACAGTTTGATTAAAATTGAAATGGGCAAGACGTAGTTGACATGTTTTCGCACTGCCATTCGAAACTTACTTCACCCCTGAAACTTCCGAAGGAAATTCACGTCTTGTCCTTTAATGGATATTTCAGGTTGATTTACCTTGCAAAGTGGCCTTCGATAATTAATCTACGGCACAAGAGTGTTAATCCTATGGAATTTAGAAAAATACTTTTTGGAAACTTCCCATTACTTTAATCATTAAAAAGTTGTTATATCTCCTCTCCTCCTGCTGCGTGGGTGGTAAAACTGTCCGTCACCGGGTTATAGTAAGTATAACTAGAGAGTCGTTGTTATAGTAAATATAATATCCTGGAACGTTTACGAATAGGAAAGTGAATAAAAACATTCATTGATTAATAAGAGAATTTAAGCTAGAGAGTCGTTGTTATAGTAAATAATACTTTACTTCAGGTAATCTCACTTTAACGTACGTTACGTCATTCTATTGTGTGAATTACGTTGCTCGTGCTATGTTGTGTTAGTGTTGAAGAAATTTTAAGGAAATTAGAAAAAGCATTAATTGCCAGGTGGCACTAGCATTAATTAGTCCTCAGGTAGTATTGTCAGAAGAATAGGTACAGGAAAAATGGTACAAAGAATTTCGTTATTTGGAACTACCTGAGGACTTTCATTATTCTGGCAGCAAATAGAAGTGCTCTCCCGAGGGTAGGGTATGTTGTTTGATAATGAAATCTTTAAAAGAGAGAGAGAGAGACAGTCTAGTTTAGTTTTATGCTTAATTTGTAATAATGCACCATTTTAGTGATATTCATATCATTCCGTCTCAGATAGCTGATTTATGGAAATGATCGGTCGGCAGTTAATTCGTGAACTGTTAGATTAACTTTTATTGACTATCAACTTTCATACGTACAACGATGACGATAGAAGTACCAATTTTAGAAGTAAGTTAGAAAGATGTTACGAGATTTTTCGGCCCCTCAATTTGGATTAAATAATTAACTATTGCACTTAACATCCTTGTCATATGAACTAGTCTAGAGCGGTAAGTTGAAAAACAATGTATTTATCGTGCTACTTGATACTTTAAACAAAAACAATTCTAGCGAACATAGAATTATCTGAGAATGATATGAACGTAGAATTGTTGGTAGCGTGATGACTAAGCACTGAGTAATTTGCATACAAATCAGATTTAACTTTCTACGTTTACTCAGACATTTAGGTTGCTAACGAAAAAAAAAGCTTCATACAACACGCGTACGTTACAGAGCACAAAGTAATTGTTCATTTTAATTTATCCTAGAAAGTCAGTGATGGAACAGATTTGCATTTAATTCATTTTTCGTTTTTGTTCTAAGTAACACACTTTTGTTGCACTGACATTGTATGATTTTTTTGAACAATCTGATAAAGCGCTTTTTTTACATGCTTTACTGTCTAGGAAACAGTCATTTTATTCTGTTAAGTTTAAATATACCTCCATCCCTCCATCAATGCATGACTTTCGTATGACAGTGCAAGTTTTATTCTTGAAGAAGTGAAAACCATAAACATTTCTGCCATAGTTGCACATTCTTACAACTTTATTTGACTGACTTACTACAAGGCTATGAAAATCGCTAATAGAATTGAATCGAGTTTAATCGAGTAGCACCAATTGTTCTGAAAAAGTTTAGTGAAAAGATACTAATGGAAATCATACACTGAATGAATCTCCCTGTTACCGTCCCTTGCGCTATTATCTTTTTTCGTTATTCTCATTGATCTTTGAGAAATTTCCCACGCTTAGGATTGGGAAATCGCAGTGTTTGATAATCGGTCGTTCGAATCCTTGCTTAGAAAGAAAAGATTGTTTCAAAATTTCCATATCTATCCCAAAATCTATTTGATACTGGTATTATAAAAATATTGAATCATTATTTGTTTTATTTAAATTGTGCATTTAGATTAATCCGTTATTCATTTGTAGTGTTTCAACTCACGACGGTCGGTTTGTTCAAATTTGCGAAAACTTTTCGGTGGCTCGGCTGTTAGTGGTCTGATTGGTTTGATCATTTTGAATTTTGGATTTGCGGATTTGGAATCTTGTGCTGTTGCTACTGTGATGGCACTGAGCAGAAAGCAAGCTTTTTCGTTGATACATTCAGCCTACTGACTGATATCTTACTTCTTAATTATATCATATTTATTATCGATATCTTCATAAAGCTATATTATTTCAAAAATTACAAGCTTCTAAATTGAAAAGCGGTTTTAGTTTTCCATCATTTTGTTTCATAAATGTTTCAGAAATAAGAAGAAAAAAGGATTAGTTGCTACGTTCGGTAATAAGACAGTCAAAAAAGTTCAATCATCTTTTTGGCAAGCATTAGAGACAAGGACCGGAGAAAGAAGCTCACCAAAACCGGCTCAGGTATTGCTATTTTTCTTAAACAATAAAACACGCTTAGCTCCTAATACGAATTCAAAACAAGATCGTTATAACCACAATTGCCTTATGAAAAAATATCCCTGACGGTGAAGATAATAATTATAAGTGACCAAATGCAGAACAGCATATTATTTGGAATTGAATCATGTAATAATGACAGATAGAGGCGTGATTGTATTGCTTGTTTATTAACGGAAGTCATGACGGATGTGACGTGTTAAGCTGTTATTTCGGCTTTGCGCAAGTACTTGCGCATTTAAGCTTATTTAAAAGTTTTGTTTCAAAAGAAGTACATATTCGAGTGCACTTCGTGCTCCCATAAATAGGCAATAACAAAAAAAGGGTGGCACATGTAATGTAATTTGAGTTCTTTTCGATGAGTTTCTGACAGCAATTGAAGAACAGTAGAAAGAAGGAAAAGGTGTTGTGTCGGATCATTTCATTCGTTTTCTGGTTTTTTGTTCAGCTCTGCTCTGAGTGATATCTCACTTGCATTAGATATATACCAGTTTGGCAATTGATCCGTGGCCTAATTGAAATCAAAGTGTTTTTCGGAGTGGTATTTTATGGTATAAGACATTTTTCAGGAAACCTCCTATATTTATACAAGAGATGAAGGAGAATATGAAGCTAAAGTAGTTAATGAAGCCTGAAGATTCAAAAATGCCTTGAGAATGAAGTGTTGTTTTTCAGGATATGGACGAGCGCGATCTGGAAAATGGTGGCTATTTACTTACACAATCATTAACCAATAATGTGTCGCTTCGAAGTAATTCTTCCAGTAGTTATGTAACAGCTTTTTGTGAAAGTGGTAGTTTCAATGAAATGATCAGAATTATGACTCCAGCTGCATCTGCTCTTGAAGATGTGGACAAAAAGCTCAGGAAGGACGGAAGTTTTGATGCTGACTCTGGAAAGGGTTGTTCACCTCCTCCACCGCAATGTGGTATTAATATTCCAGATTTGAAAATACATGATGGTTATTTTTGCTTGTTTGGATTTTTGGCTTTATGCTGCAATTTTGGAAATAAGAGAAACAAACATATGAAATGTTTTTCTAAAGTTTTTTTAATCTGTTATAACTGCTTTGAGAAGGTTTCATTATTACAGGACATCTAAAATTCTAAATCTAAATAAAACATCTAAAATTTGACAGCTATGCATTTTTAGAGGCGGTAGCGTCACCATTGCATTCTCCAGTGCCGCAGGATGATTCGCTCGAATTATTGAATAAAGTTTGTTATTTCTGTTATTATCTATTCCTTAAGAAATTGAAAGAAGTGTTGGGAGAAATTTTTATATTTTTACATCCTATTCCTGCTCATTTTTCCAGAAATGCTGTTCAATATAATTTGTCTTTACCAATTGCATGACAAATAACTGAACTCAGTTCATTCCAGGAAACTCGAAGCGTACGAATCATCTTAGATGAACTTCAATCGGAAGCAGTCGATGCTGATGTGAAGGCGAAGAATTTGGCTACTCTGAATCGAATCATACTTCAGTGCAAAGACTACATGCGACGCTATTCATTGCGGCAAGACCTGATGTGTAAGCGAACTAAAAAATTTTAAACTATATGAATCTCATGATTGCCCACTATTTAGGATAATTTTGATATCTGAATCCTTGAAAGAATTTACACTTCGATTAGTTAATTAATTCAGATTGTTTTTGAACCGTTTAAATTTTATTATTTTTGTTTTTTGAAAGATTCTGGTAAATATCCATTTGTAGCGCTGGGCCTATTCAACGCATTACCCAGTTTGATTGAGTTACGAAATCGAGCAGTGGAATCAGAACTGGAAATATTTTTTGCTAGCGAAGCCAACGACAATTTAGTAGGTAATGGTAATCGTCAGCCAATCGACATCTTCCAAGCAGCCTTTGTGAAACTGAAGCACTCGACGGCAGCTGAAATTTTGGTATATCTTCCTTATAATTTTTATGTGCATTTCATACATTTTGATATGAGAAGTATGTTAATTGTGGCACTTTAAGTTATGCAGTTTCATCCTAGAATTTTCTGGTAAATTTTTGTGCATTAAAAAATTGAATCACTTGAAATTTATGCTATCTTCAGCTGTAAAACTTTCCTTATAACACTTAAAAAGTATTTTTTAGCATTAGAGAGATGGTTGGAAATTATCAGGATGACTTATTACGCATGAGTTAAAAGTCTATGAATTTTGAATTTATCGCAGAAAATCACTTTAGTCGAACTTTTTTTGGATGTTTACATTTTTGGATGTTTACATGTAGAAGTTATTTATTATAACTGCAGAATTTATTCTAGTGTGGGTATTAAACAGGTGATTTTTAGAAACAAGGTTTTTGTAATGTCTTTATTTAGTTGGATATATTAGAGCTCATAACAAGAATTGAACCAAATGGCGAAAGATTGCGCGGTGTGCTCCATTATCTCCAAAGAGGCCACTTGCGAAGCGAAGGAGTGCAAACAGAAGAGGGTAATTCTTATTTTTTTAACAGGAGAAGCGAAACTTTTCAGTGAGTTAAACTTCAAGATTTCAGTAACTCATGACGACCCATGCGATATTGTACCCCCTAAAGATGTTACCAAACGCACTAATGTTCAGGACCACTTGGTGTCTAATGAATCTTCGCTGATGCTACAGGTTTCTATACCTTTTTTCATTTTTTGTTTTACGCTCTTCAAACTTTGTTTGTTTTCAAACTATTGTTCAGTTAGGAGTTTCAATGGCTACATTGGAGTGAAGTCCTACCCCAGACACTTAGAACAAAAGAAAATTTCTGTCATGTTTTCCATTTTTCAAGAGAATTCTGATGTTATTGTGATGCTTTCAACTGGCTATCAATGAGTTGATTTCAAGATGGTAAGACGACCTCGATCAACTTCTCGAATGAAACGCTACAGTGGAAGCCGACATGTCGAAATGATAGATATTCCATTCATAGATGATGATATTCCAGCGGTATTTTCTAATACAAAACCGGATGAAAGGAATGAGGAGAAAAATTACAGTTTAAAACAGTCACCAAAATCGCCACAGTGTCTACCACCTGTTGAGAAACAAAGGTAAGTGAGGAAGTTAATTGAAAAAGATGCTCAGATGCTTCGAAAAGCTCTGAATGAAAACATCAGCGGTTAAATTCCAGTTGGATTTAACCGCTGATGTTTTATTGCTTCAGCACTATTAAATATATTGTATTAAATGTTTTCATGTAAACATTTTTCATGCAAATAAATTCCCCGTTGACCTCAAGATAACATGCCGACTCTTATATTTTAGCATTTCACGGCTTATTTTTCACTTTTTGAAAATTTATTTTGTTTCACTATAATGGCGAGAGAAGCACGTGGAGGAATCATTATCAGTATTTAACTTCTATTGACAAATTGGATTCCTTGCAAAAGGCGAAAATTTTTCCTTCGTCACATAGTTGTGGTGCAATGAATTTCCTTAACTCTTTCCTCAACTTAGTATTTTGGAGGAGTGTTTCTTTTTGCTCTGGACATTAATAGGTAATGCATTTCAGTATAGCAGTGTCACAGACTGCTTCCATACCTCCTCCACCTCTTTTGCCTCCACCTCCTCCGGAGTTCTTGAATACTTCACTCCTGAGAAAAATGCCGGCCACTGAATCATCAGTTGTTGTCAAATCGGTTTCTGTATACAAGTAATATTTTCTTATTTGTTTCATTATCAATAATAATTAATACATACAGCATCTCCCCTTGCAATGACTTTAATCGTTTTACCTTTTCTTGTTCTGCACCTTTAATATTTTCGAACAAATCTAACAATTTGCAGATTTTTTGTGTTTTACTTTAAAATATTACTCAAATGGTAAAACTGCGTAGCAGAAATTTAGTTAGTGGAATTAAAATGGAGACTGAAGCAGTTTGGCCGATCGATAATTCCCACTGTAAATTTTACATATTTTCAAGGAAACAATGTGCAACTAACACAGTTGCGTGGGAAGCAGTAAAGCCAGAAATGGTAGTGACACGTTCAACTGTGTGGAGTGATCAAAGTGGCATTCATGCTGAATTTAATCAGCAAGAACGTGAGCGGGTCTGTCAAATTTCCATACTAAATTAAAACACTGTGTCCTCTCAAAACTGGTTGATTTCTTTATAAAAGTTTGAGAAACCTGGAGCACGATGTTTTGAGAGCAATAAACTTTCACCACTTAGAACTGTGAAAGCAATAAATGAACAATATGATATTTCTTTTAATACTCCTCCTCTCGATTTCTTAAAAGCGATACCGATAAAGTGTTAATTGATTTTTAGAAATAAATTTGCAGCTAGAAAAAGTTTTTGAACGAGCACGTGCATGCAACTCTCGTGCTGGTACTAGCCAAGGGCAAACGCGAAATATCGGTGCCAATCATGAAAAACGGACTACGACAGCTGGTACTCTGACGGAAAAGCGGGCACTCAATTTGGGTATTGTCCTTGCAAGGTGATTTGATTTTTTCTTGAAAAAAAAATTTCTCGATGTGGAAATATTTTGCTCACACTTACATATATTAGCAAAGAAATTTCTAAGGTTCCAATGTGGTTGTTAAACTTTAGTCATCAAATTTTAGCCTAGCATTGATAAAAAAAAACGACCATTGGAAGTAAAGCTATTATCATATCACTCACTTAGCACACTGAAATAGTTCCAAGTATATAAAATGACCTACAACACTGTTTTTATTTCAGGCCAAAGTGATCTTTAAGTTTGGAAAATGAAATTTTGTAGCAGCTGCAGAATAGTCGTATTTCATTTTTCCTATTTTCATTTAAATCTTCATATCTTTGTCTTTCAGATTCCGTCCACTTACAATGGAACAATTAGTAGAGAAAATGGAATCGCTTGCAATTAGTGATCTTTCTCTCGACACTTTAGCTTCTCTTCTGAAGCACTTTCCATCACCCGATGAGGTAACCTCTCTTTGTGAACCTTAATTTTTTTTAGTAAAATACACGGAAGAGAACTGTATCAACCATATATAACTTGGAAAGGTTGCAAGCTCTTCGTTACAAACATTAAAATTATAAGCCTCTAACGTTAAATCAAACTGTTCTGTGACAGTTGACGGTTATCAGTAATGTTACATGAAAGAAAAGGAGAAATAAAATGTATTTAAATGAGACAACTGACAGTGATTATTGTATATTGCACAGATCACTGAGTTCATTGATTACGATTTAAAGTTAATATAACGTTAAGTCGTAACATTTCATACTCCACTTCATTGCGTTTAGATACGGGCTTTTTTATGCCTATGTTAACTAATTTTGCAGCTTGCACATTTTGCAAAAATGGAGGCAGCCGATAATCTGAAAGATGCCGAACTATTTTGCTTTTTAGCTGCTCGAAAGCGATTATTGAAATTGCGTATCGAGCTAAAAGTTCTTGCTGACAATATTGTGAGCGATGTGAGTTTATTTCTATGATATTTGATATTAGTCTGGTTATGCTATAAGTAATGTGATAGTCGATAAATTCGTAATTGAGGGAATATCTCTTTATGAAGATTTAATTAAAAATTTAAACTAATACTTTTTCTTGAAAAATTTCCTTGATTTCTAGCTTACACGACAGCTTGATTGCACTCGCTTGCTTCTAACTGCAACCAATGAGCTTTACAACTCTGCTTCCATCAATACCTTTTTTCATCGCTGCTTACAATACGGAAATTTCCTGAATCAAGTTTGCTTTACTTCTTTATAACTATGTTACATCTCGAAGAAAGAAGAAACGTAGAACGAATGGCAAATGATATTTATACACTTTGTAGTCAGATTATTTTCCTAAGACATAGGCCATTGTAACTTAGTCCGAATGCTAGTTACTCTACATTTCTAGTTGGTACTTTTGATATGATTGTAATATCTGTATGTTCTCCCCCTTACAACCTTGAATATCAAAACACCTTTGTAATTTTATATGCAACCAGATCGTCTATAATTTTAAGGATTACTTTATCAATACATTGAAGAAAAGAAAGTATTAGCTAGGTAGTGATGGACAGCTTTTTCAAGTTAATTTGTTTAAAAATTTTGTCAAAAAGATATCATGGTTTAGTCAACTTTCGCTGCCGGCGCTTCTGGGTTTGCATTGTCTTCATTTTTAACTGCTCTGAATACAAAAGGAAATGGTGCAGCATCTAATACGCGTCTGATTGATGTTTTAGCGGAATATGCTGATGAAAATTTGCGAGCTGTTGTGAAAATCTTAGATTTTTTGGAACCTGCAAAGTTGGTGCTTTCTAAGTACTTCATTAGGCATACATGAAATATTTTCTATAAGTAATGATATAAATTACAGTTAGTTAGTGTACTCCATGTGTGAAAAATCATGCAAAAACTAAAATTAATTTTACAAGAAAACCAATCAATCGAGTAACATGCTCTGGACGCAGGCAACATCGAATATTTAGGGCTAATGTTTTTCGGCATAATGGCATTGTTTGAAACGGTGCTACTTTTTCACTATTCAAAATCACTGGAAAAAGAATAAGATTTCAGGAAGTACTCGATTGACGACTTGGAAAAATCGGAAGCATCACTTCGTCGTTCTCTGGAAATATGTTTAAAAAGTTTGCAAGAATGTGGTGATGATGAACTCTATGCCTATTATTCTCCCATTATTATGGTGTGCAGATATCACATGAGTGTTTCATTTCTACTTGTACTATTGCACCTCTCCCATTCTTCTTGCATTCCTCAACAATATTAGGATGACATAGATGGGGAGGTTAACTGAAATTCCTTGAGATCACTTCTTTTTTTTGTAGGATTCTACAGCAAAATGTGGACAGTTATCAAGGTCGATTAAAAAAGTACGCGATAATGAGAATCGCTTAAAGGAATATTACTGTGCTTCGCAGTTGAGTTTGGAAAGTATCTTTGAAATCCTGAGCCAGGCTGCCAGGCTTCTCCAAGATTCACTTAATGTTAGTTTAAACTTCACTATTCCTAAACATTCACTATCAAAATTTGTTTAATGATTGCATTTATTGTTTCGCCTATCAGTTACTTCTGATTAATTTGGATTGGTATGACATGATCAGATCATCTATTCTTGTGATGTCAGTTATTCGAGATTTTAATTATATGCCTCTTGTTGCTTTACAATGCGTCATATGATTTCAGAAGGCAGAAGCACGTGCTAATCGTGCTCAACGAATGCAACAACAGCGTGCAGGTGCTGGTAACGATGCTGCTGTTGTTTGTGGAAGTAGACGCCGAAGAAATGATCAAATGAGAACCTTTGAATCTCCAAACGTAAAGGATCTTATCAATATAATTAATTCAAATGAGTGCCGCTAAAACGAATTTCAAAATTCTTCCATGTTTCCTGTAATGTTTTTTCATTTCTTTTTTCAAGCATTTTTCGAGAGTTCAGCAGTCAAATTTCAGCTTTTCAATTAGTTCCACTCATTGTATTACCATTATATATATATATACAGAGAGAGAGAGAGAGAGGTTTTGCTAACAGATAACAGAGTAGAATGAAGACCGATGCGCTTGATTTCCATTTTAGTTAGGAACCACTAACCGTGTCGCAGCTAGTATTCTAAAGTGAATTTCTCTATTTTATTGTATTTCATATTTTTCATTTTTCATTTTTTGCAAGTAGTTTTGCAGTCACATCTGTATCAAGTATAGGTCTCGCATACGTAAGCGATTTGTTCGTTGTAGGCTGAACTAACAATCTTAAATTTTAAATTTTCATATTATCTTCGGTGATCGTCGTTGTCATAGCTGATCTACAACATCTTCTAACTGGCATATTCACTCTTCTTTCATTTACATGTTTACTTTTCTCATGGAGATGTATGCAGTGATCTTAAATTATAAAATCATGTACTTTCATATTTATTAATCTCAGATTGAAATTTAACCTTAAAGTTTGAACTGATGTTTCACAAAGTTGCAATATTTGGAAGTAATTTGTAGACTAATCACATTCAGTAGAGTTTCTGACAAACTAAGATCACTTGTTCTACTTTTATTGCTCAGTGATGATTGTAGTAGAATGCTTTAAGCGGGTTCCTCCGATCTCTTTTAGCGGGCTAAAATGTTCTGCTATACTTAATGAATGCAGCATGCTCATTCGTGCTTCCACTGTTTATGTACATATAAAAGCTCTTTCTCCATATCTTTGTGTATGTATACATGTACATTTCGCAAAAATTAAAATTTCAAATGTGTTTTTCCCGTCGGTGTTCCGAGTTCGATAGAAATAGGCCGGCAAGGTCGTTCCGTTCCACTTTCTTTTCCGCTTGCCTTAGCATTCATTTGAATCTCTTATACAATAAGAGATTCAAAATGCTGTCTGGAAATATGGCGTATTGAAGTGATAACTTTTGAATATTTTTTTTTGTGACCGACGGGAAGTTGATGTTTTTCAGCGCTACCTTTTCCTGGTCAAAAATTGACATTTACAGCTAATGATGCATCGAAAATTAATTTCTATAATAACAATATAAACAATAATTGTAATAGTAATAGTGGCCGAAGCGATAAAAGTTACAGCGGCAGATGAAAGTAAATATTATGATAAAAATTTGTTGATGTGTAATTTCTTACACGAAATTATCGCACAAATAAATGAATATTCGAATGAAAATATTTTCATATTATTGGATAATTTCAAGCTTCACATTTCATTTTGTTTTCAGAGAGAGAGAGAGAGAGAGAGAGAGTTTAAGTGGTAGCACAGTGAGGACAGTAGCGACAGTTATTCACTGTGAAATAATCGTAAAATAAGTGCTTACGTTAACTGTCTATACTACTACTACTGTTATTCATTTCCAACAAACCTGTACGTTTAAAACCATATCGGATATAGAATATAGCTGTGTATGTGTGTATGTGTGTCTGTCTGTGTTTGCGTCTATGCACAGTTTTTAGAAATGTTTATATATGCGTGTGTGTGTGTGTGTGTGTGCTTAGCGTGAGTGTGCGTGCATGTGTGCACCACTTGTTATGCATTCATTTCTAGAAAATAGTTTCAGCGTGGGGGTGGGCGGGTGGAAAGATGTTGTCATCTTCCATTGTCAGTGTTGTCTGACTTGCTTATACACATAGTGTCGTGTCTGTGTGTGTGTCTGTGTGTATGCATAAATACGTGCGCTGTATCCGTCTCTTACGATGGCTGTCGCTGTCATCATTGATTATTGTTGTTTTCAGTTGTGCTCGTCCGTCCTCATCTCTCGCCACTTTAGCAAAGATAAATTGGACAAGCGATGACGATGACGATGACGACGATGATGATGATGATGATGGTCGTAGGATTACCAATTAGCTGTCATTTTCATATTGTTCCGTAAATCTTCTTGCATTTGACCTGATTGCAACACGCACGTGCGACACAGTACACTTGTAATACTTTGTCACGTGCACTCATCGATGTAGCGGTAGAGTGATGGCGAAATACTTGTCATTAATAATAATGTGCATGAGATTTGAGAATTGTGGCATTTTAGTGATTTTATGAATGGATGAAAAAGTAGCAGTGTTTTGTAGAGCAATTTAAACTTTCATACATGCGGGATTGTTGAAAGAATTTTTTTTTTTGAATTCTTAAGTTTCTTTCGCTTCCCTCTTCCATGTTTAGCCGTTTAGTGGAAAAGGTGAGATTAGGATGAGAGTAATTTGTTTATTTGATAATGCATTGCACAAAGTGTCGGTTTTTCATTTCTAATATACGAGCTATGTGTTTGAGGAAGAAATTTGCAATTGCTAGAAATCTTTTTTGTTAGCCGCGGTGCAATTTTGATGAAAGATTAGTGATAAGATAACTGTTGGCTATTCAACTCATCCTATAAGTAGCAAGCAAGTAACCTTATCTATTAGGATTTCTGAATTGACATTAGTTGTTGTTCGGTAATTCAAGTTGCCGTGAATTTGTTGATTTATTTTTGTGCTAGATGCGTAGAACATATTTATTATTATAAGAGATGGTAATATATATTGCAATGAAATGCATTTCTTAGTATACCTCTGTCGAGTAAAAATGCTTGACAATAACGCTCGTCTAAACGGTTGTAGAATTATAGGTCTTTTATTGCAGCCATGGATAAAGCGGGCGGTGACCAATGGTTACAGCAGAAACACGATGGTAAGAATAAAGGAGTAGGAATCAACTCCCTGAGTGATATAAAAATGATTTTCTACAGTTTGCTGTATCCGAAAGACAACAAAGTAGTTGACCAGACATTCCAAATGATAGAGCAAAAGACAAGTTTGAAACGAGATAAGGCAAGTTTGACAACTAAAATTTACGATAAAAACGAAAGCGTGACTTGAAAGTAATGGGCAACCGTGGACAAGAAATAAGACCGTAAAACCTGTCCTTCATGATGCCGATTGAAAATTGCTGTGTTTTGGAATTCTCTTCATATCCTAATATCTTTTTTGTATTTTTAATGCGGCGTATCTTGTTATGGCATGAAGTCCTTGTCCCTTTAGTGCGTACCAGGTTTGGAAAACGACAAATTAAGTCTAACATTGTTATCAGTATCACATGTTAAGAATTTAATTGACTAAAACAAGAAATGACGTCTTTTCACGAAGCAAATTCGTACTCCATAACAACATAATTTTAGATAGCTTATGGCGTCCTTGGTATTGCTGCAATATATATGGTGTTTGGAGCATTCGCAAGATTGGTGTGTAATCTTATCGGTTTCGCGTATCCCGCATACGCTTCTGTCAAGGTAACAATCAGCCTTAAAACTGCTTAAGCTGCACCATATTTGGATGTTCATATCAGAAACACCGTTTCGCTTTCCTGGATTTTCTCTTCGTCAAATATAATCAGAGTTAAGATTGTTTCGAAGAGATGGTAACTGTAAGCAACGTGGGATTTGAGGTGAAGGAAAAGTTGAAAAGAATTGAAGGCGAGTTTTAGTATAGTGAACTTTTAATGACGAGAACGATTTTGAGTTGTGTTAGATAGCACTAAAAAACCTGTTTAAATGTTTCATATTAAAAAGGTGAAATATAAATTGAATATGTGATAAAAAGATTATTTTATGTGCATAAGGATTATTTTCTAGGCTATTCGAACTTCTCAAAAGGATGATGATACTCACTGGCTTATTTACTGGACAGTATTCGCAGCATTTTCGTTAATTGATTTCTTTGCCGAACTCATATTATGCTATTTTCCTGTTTACTGGATCGTTAAGGTTACATTTCACATTCTAAGGATGCTACATTGATCAGGAGGGACTGGATGTTTCAAGTGTAGTGAAACTGTTCAGCATGCTACTAATGCTCTCAACTACTGACAACGACCGAAGTAGATTTTACCTTACTTACTGGAAAGTAAAGTCAGTAAGGGTCACTCTCACTTTATTGTTTATTGGATTGGGAATTTTATTTATCAACTGTGCTATTGCAATTTTTATCGTAATAAGATCGCCTCCAAGAAGTGAAAAAAATTGAATCTTTTTTAGGCGTTATTCATGCTTTACCTATATCTACCACACACGTACGGTGCGTTAGTTCTCTATGATCGAGTTTTGGATCCAGCAATAACAAAAGTAGATTCTTTGATAAAGCAGTATACGGCGGAGAAAAAGGAGTGAAACAGTTCTTGTGCTTTAAAAATTTACAGAGATCATTTGAATTTTCATTGTTACTTTAAACTTCTGTTGTTCTCACCATGGTGTTATTATGAGAGATTTCATTTTGTAAGTTTTCTTTAATGATACTAAAATAGTTCCCATTTTTTCATCCGTCAATATGTACAGTTTTGTAAATCGCCTCATTCTTGAATTTTAGATGTTTGAAATTACAGCTTTTGCTCTTTATAATAAAAACGGTAGAAATTTGTATGCTTTGTTGATGACTGATAAAGATTTCTTGGTTGCTTTTATCATTTGGTGATAAGCGTAAAATTTGCATATGTAAGTTATTAGTTATTGACTCAAGTTTGAGGGAAAATGAGGTTGTGGCTGTGAAGTTTATTAGTTATTGGCTCAAGTTTGAAGGAATATGAGGTTGTGGTTGTGAAGTTAACTGGTGGCAGAAAATTTTCCTGCAAAGACTCGAAGGTAAAATGTAAAATATATTTTACTGTTGCATTATTTCGCTTTATCTTTCCACTTGACTTCTTTATTCATTTTTTATGCCTTACCATCCTCTTTTTCTTGTTCTCCTGAAGGCTTATACGCTCGTCAGGGCTAAATTTATAGGTAAGATAATTTTGCACTTTCTCATATGGATTGTAGGAGGTTAATTTCCACTATTTTTACGTTGCATGTTCATTCATTCATTCATCGAGTTGGATAAAGCGATGCATCGAAGAGATAATGTAAAATCATAAATTCATAATTTCATTATACATTAATGTCGTATTTGTTTTATTCGCTGTTTCGTTGTCATTTATCAACAATCTTAAGATCTTAAACGGATATTATTATGATAAAGTTTGATAGCATTTCGGTGCAATAATTTTGCTAGATTATTTGCAAGCATGTTTTGCACCCAACGCATGCACAACATCCAAATAATTTGCATGCTAAACAGATGAGAAGTGGTATGAAGCAGCAAATGAATACACATGATATTATGGTCAGAGCTATAGCTGATCTGAAATAGTACGTGAAAAGCCTGGGAAGAAAGTTGCACTCGGGAAGAGTTAATTAATTGGATGCAATGGCAAGCAGTCTAATCTGATCATATCTATGAACTTACAATATCCAAGGTTGAAATTCGGGAGTATCATCAACAGTGTTAGGCTGAGCTTTTTGTAGTCTCACATAGATTGCTCGTTTCAATTCCAAGAAATAATCTTTCATAGTTTCGTAGGCATAGTTTTGATAATAGGATGATTTGCCTGATTGATCATATCGTGACGCTTTTACTGTTGTACTATTGTCCTCATCCCTTGCCTGATTTATCAGTGATTCATTTAATAAGGGTAAAAGTTAAAAGGCATGTCTGTTGCATATCTTTTCAATCAATTTATTATTTAATAAACCTTTTTGTCAAATGAGCTTTTCAATTTATTATTTAATAAACCTTTGATAGCAATAATTAGCTGTAGTAGAAATTTAAACTTCAACATGATGAATTCCTGTCGAATGAAGACAAAATTTCGAAATGACGAATTTATAGGATGATGGGTTTTGAGTGAGTACGCACATGAACGGCTGCACTGTTAGCAACTGATAATGCTACTACTATTAGCAGTGATGAAGTGATGATAACAGTCAGTGACTGGGAATGAGGAACAATTGCTGAAACTGTAATTGATGTTTAATCAGTTTGAGGAGTGAAGTTTGTTTTTGGAAGTGTCGCATGAGTGAGATGGGAGCGGAGAAGTTTCAATTTTATCGCAGTTCTTTATTTGAAGCTGAAAAAAGGTGATTCTTGCGAAATCTCTTCCTTTCTCGCTTTCCGACACGGAGAATATTGCAGTAAAAGCTACCAGTCGTCATTAGATCGGTGAAAACAATAAAAGTGACGTTGCTAGAAGGTTTTCTTATCATTTCATCCATTACTAGGTTAGTAGTAAAATTTTGCCACATTGTTTTACCTGTCAATAACACACTTTTACCTAAAAGTGTATATTGCGCATTTATAACGTTATTTTTAGAACTGTTATATGTTTGGGAAAAAAAAAACAATCAAAACTTTCCAACTTTTCTCTTCTTTTTTTTTTGCAATCTTTGTAAAATCGATAAATTGTGCATTTAGAGAAATTTTAATACATTGAGATTGAACAATCAAATTTTGCAAAAATTTTTCCTCTCGAAAATATTTGAAATTGTAATTTCATTTGCTATCATTCGACCTGAAGGAAAAAAAGAAAGATCACTTGTAAATGAAGTGAAGTAATTTGATAATTTTTAATAATTTGCTACAATTTTTAAATGATTAATCATTTAACTGTACCACCACCAGCTAATGCAACAGTAGCCTGGATATCGGTCATCTAGCACGTACGTTCACTCGCTCCTTCTCACAATTCCTATCATAGCAATAATAATTATTCTCAACCATTTCATCTCAGCGGTATCTTTTAAGAAATAATTTTTCAAAAAACACACACACACAACGCTCATCGTACCTGCCAATTAAATTTATTTCGATGTGTCAGAGATGAGTGATGTAAAAATTGCTAAGGCATTTTTCACCGATCACAACCGATCGTTGCTTATTTTAAAGTTAAACATTCCGATAACTCATCTCACTGATGTTAATGATCGAACATTAATTTTTTAATCAAAAATTGCAACATTGTTTGCTTTCATTTTTGCAATTGAAATACAGTTAATGATTACCGTGTGAGAGACATATTCATTGATCATAATTGGTACTAATTAATCATAATAACAATAATAATCATTATTAATACAAAAAACATTAAATAATTAAATGACAAATGTCATTAACTCACAACTACTACTTTGTTAACTCTTTAATAATTAATTATACAAATTTTATTGCGAATTTTTTTTTTGAAAAATTTAGCGATTTAAGCAACATTTGAAAGCTGCACTTAATTATCTCGTAGATGTGCTCGTTCATTGTGTGTGTGTGTGTGTGTGTGTGTGTGTGTGTGTGTGTGTGTGTGTGTGTGCACAGAATGTTAAACTTTATTAATTACGGAATGATATGTTATTAATTGGAAAAGATTGCAATTTTTTTCCATTCATAATTTTCGCTTTTTTTTCAATCGAAATGGAAAGTTTCAAGACGTGGAAATAACATGAGTAGTTTGAAAATTAATTCAATATGCTCCGTTGGTATTTCTTTTTCTTTTTCCATTTCCACAAAATTTGGCAGTGATGCACGGAGGAAATTTTGAAATATTTTAAACGGATGTTTCATTTTGTATTCTCTGAAACTTAGATGGTTTAATTTTGAATATGCTATTGCAATATTCTATTAATAGCAAGTTAATTACTTTTTTAAATTCACAGCCCTATCATTACTTTATCAAATCTTCGTTGACGAATATTTCAAATGGCAGGAATACAGCTGCATGCGTTAGCGCAATTGACGAAAGGTTGACGCACGCGTTGGAGAAGTAATGCAATTCACCGTATTCCACTGCACATCCACGTAAATCCAAATGTCTTAGTGCGCCGAAAATTTGCCTTGGAGATCTGTTTTATCATAGAAGGGGATAAGTTCAATTAAGCAATTCGAACGATTAAAAATTTTTTGTTTAAACTTAAGGTGATTAGATAATCGTTTAGTTTAGAATTGAGAACTTCATACTAACTTAACAAATGGAAATTATCTATTAGATTACCAAACAAGTGAGCCAGAAATGATTTGATATTTGTATTATGAGCAGGTAGTATGTTATATTAACTTTAGGCTACGTTTGATTTTAGAATAACTTTAGTTTCAAAAGTTTTTTTTGAAATAGAATTTTAAAAGTAGTGCAAAATTTCATTGTGATAAATATCGTTAAAATTAGGAGGAAGCAAACTTTTCGGTTAAAATTTCAATTTCTTGCAAATCGCGTAAGTGTAATGCATAAATAGGATGAAGATGAAGTTTGCGCAGTGTGAAATCAGGTATGAGAGATAGTGCTAGGCCAATTTCTCGACGTATTGTATGCAGCGAACAACGTTTCGTCTCACTGATAAACGAAAATGTTTTTCTCATTAGCGTATCAATGTGAAGATCCGTGTACGTGTCCCAGAATATATTTAGAGCCTATAGAACATAGGCGTAGGTAAGTAAGTATTAGCTTATGCATTCACTTTTAGAGTGGTACTAAACGAGTGAGCTAGAGAGTTTGAGTTAAAAAAAAAAAAAATTCTTCAAACTGGTCGATTCATTTATTACCATTCTAGCAGCTTTGCACGTATCACCAAAATTTTTCTGATCACTGAGATTTAAATGAGATACAATTTGTGACAGTACAACAATGGGTAGTCGTTGTAGCATGGATGATGCTGTGTCGCATCCCATTTTGATCACTCCTCCTCTAATTTTTGAGGAGAAATGAATTTTTGAATTTCGATCATCCTTCTGGTAAATTTAGAATTATTTCCAGTACTCATCTCCTACGCTGACTAACACTTCAAATACTTTATATTAATAGAAATTAATTAATTGAATTTATCAATATGTAATCATTTTTTGAAGAATTTTTTTACATAAATAAAATTGAGAATTGTTTTTGATGTTTAAAGAAAAAAACATTTCCATTTTTTTTTTTAAATAACTGATTGAAGATGTAGTGTTGAGGGATGTATGCCTGTTTATTTCAATTTGCTAACCAGTGGCGTTTTAATGTGATCAAACTGTTTGCGCCTTCGATTGCGCTTTCGTCTGATAGCAGCTGTAGCATTTGACTGTTCGCCACAACTCATACCGTCCTCTTTCCTACCGATACTTTTACGATCTTACACTGAGATATTTGTGAGTGGGCTGTTCTAATGCAACGAGTATTACGATTTTAGAAATTTAATTGGAAATTTCAACATTTTAAAGAACACAAACATGCAACGTTTCAGCAAATTACTGTTTTGAAAATTAATTGAGAACGTAATGAACCATTGAATTCCCTAATACAATCATTGAGCTAAGCGTTATTAGATCATTAAGTTGAAATTTGGGGAGTAAACTCTTTGACACAATCATTTGATTGAATAATTTCGAATTGCATTGTTGTTTAGCTATCAAATTAAAAGTTCCCCTCCCCCCCACCCCCTCCCCGAAAAAAAAACCCATCAATTCAAATGGAAAAAGGAAACGCTTAAATTCACTTCAAAATTTGACAAATTTTCCCTGAATAAAAAATCAAATTAGGAAGGAAGCAATGGATCGTATACCGTTCACTCAGCGTCGTAATGTTAGAATAAAGTATTTTTACAAATTGCAAAACTTATAAATGGAATATTTCAAATTCACTCAAATTATTTTGCATTGCTGAAACTTCCCTTCTCAGACATTCATCTCAACGGTAGTCCCTCCGACGGAATCGTCGCCTTCCGTACCACAAATTCACTCTGTTCCCTTTCTCGTTTTTTCCTGCATCATAGATCAAATCAGTAATTTGATGACAAAGTTAGAACGAAAAATGAGAAATCAAAGAATGCCAGCATATTTCCATTAATCTTCCGTGATCTGTGATAGATTTCAAAAGTGAACTTTCATATTAGCCAAATCAATAATTTTAAGGCTTTCATTAGCGAATGATCAAGCAGTCGTGAAATGTTACGTTATCGGTACCAAAGAAGAAAAAACAGGTTAGAAGATGTGAAAACAAGTAAAATTGAAATTTTGCTGTCAAAACGTAGAGTGCACTAACTGATTTAATTTCCAGTATTTGCTAGCAAGTCTTTTTCCTCTTTTAATAGTTTTGTGATTAGACCATTATACAGCAGCACTGCATCCTAACTTCCATGCAAATTTTTGATGTTCAATTTGGTAGTTAGTTTAAAATTACTAATTAGCTATTAGCTACCTCAGTAAATTTTACTCTTATCATCTCCCTCTCCCTCCCTCAACACTGCTTGCTTAATGGAAACAGTTCGTTTACAACTGTTTTTTTTTTCACATAACTACCAAATTACCCATCGCAATTACAACTTTGATGAATTCATGAAATTTCAGGCTCCGTCATTTTACGGCTGAAAGTGCTTGCTAATTTATAGCTCACATTATTAGCATAAATTGTTCAATTACAGCGCCAGTTATCAGTGTAAAGATACGTTAGTGCGTGACTGATTGCAATTTTAGTAGTGGAAGGAAGTTTTCAATGTGTTCGGCGTACCCTTTTCATAGTATCAATTTGAATTGATTGAACTACGTGAACATCTTACCCATTTTATGATGAACTAACTGTCGCCATGCCTCTCTACAGGCGGCTGTGGTACATCATTTACCATACGCATATATAAATATATATATACATGTGTGAGTGTGTGTCTGTCTGTGTGCGTGCGTGCGTGTATGTGCGTGCGTGTGCGTCCGTTCCTTAGTTGATTTTGTCATTTTGCGTATCAGTCTTTGTATGTACTTCAATTATATCCGAAAACCGGTTCCGAATTTATCATCTTGTCTAGAAGTCTAGCGAAGATTGTGTTTAAAATAATTCATTGCCGATGAAATCTTTTAGTTTGTGACTTTCACGACAACACTGTTCGTGTGCAAGTTGTGCTTTTGGAGTGAATGCATTGCATCGGGTCGGGTATCCCGGGTATTGGGATGTCGCATAAGAGTAAGGGTGCGGTACGCGCAGACAACATGCTCAGCAATTAACTGTTGTGGAACTGTCGTGAAATTGTTACATGCTAATTGATGATCAATCATTGCTGCTGTACTGGTTGACGTGGAAGATATCGTTGCAACGATGTGCATGGTAGCTCTGAATTTCCTCCCTCACCCGACACCCACCACCCAACATCACCACCACCACCACCACCACCATCACTCCACCTTCACCTTCACCTCCACCTTCACCTCCACCTCTACCACCAAACGCTGCCAATTATAAATTTTTTCTAGTGAAGTGCGTTATTCCTAATTATCTGCTGTTCTTTTATGCCACTCCTAAAGATCGCTTGAAAGATTTCACTAATATAAAACCAGTAGTTGAACAATTTCAATTCAAAAAAAACAAAACGTCGGGTTTCATTTAATTTTTAATTAATGAGCCTTAGAATAGCTGAAAATGCTTCATTTTTTGTAAAATATTAAATTTCCTTTCTTTCAAATTCATTGCAATTACACTTCTCCGTCTGTTGTTCATCCATGCAATTTTGCTGTTTCATTAATTTCTTCTATCTTACTTATTTTAAGACATATTCTGACATCTTTGTTGGTTAATTCACCAAAAATTATTTTCCTTCCAAAAAAGTATTGTTGTATTTTCGACAGATTTTTCATGTATTTGTAGACAGAGAGAGAGAAAGGAAAAGAGAGAGAGGGAGAGATTAAGAAGCAGAAGGAGATGACACTATTTAACAATCAAAATGATCGCATTTCATATGTTCAACATTTCTTATCGAACAAAATATAGGAAGTGATGTTTTTTTTGGTACGGAAAATTTTAATAAGATTATTTAGAGATGATGAACATATGTTGTGATGTGTTGTGAGTGGCTAGACAGATCATCTTGACAAATAAATCAATAAAATCGCCTTTAATTTAAGTGATATAAGTTTCATCGAAATTCTGTAAGACACAATCAGTAAAATTGTGTAGTATTCAATTAACTAATTAATCCGTTTTTTTGCTTTTTGATTATAGATGTTCGAATATTCCGCACATCTGTTAAATTTGATTGAAGCTATTTTAATTGTTGTTTCGTTTCTATTTGTTAGAAGTTTTATAAAAACCACTTATCGTAAATCGATCAGGAAAAGACCTTGGCATTTTGAACACTTAAAAAATGAAATATTTGATAGTGCAAAGATGGAATATATGCTTGCGCTAAAATAAATGCATTAAATTTAATTTTTAGCGATATCGAATGGAGCGTTTCTACGATTCTGACCACTACTACTAATGTATCAGTTATGGATACCGTTCCTATTTATCACTTTACATACAAATAGCGGAAATGCCATCAATTCGGATCTGTCAGGAGTGCGCACCTGTCAGCTAAGATGTGTCGCTAAATGCATCACCAACAGTGAGGTATTATACCATCGTAATTACATGATTACGTCCTTCGCTCAATTTATACTGATAATTTAGTTGAAATTTAATTACTTGCATGGATTATCTAAATAGCATAGCATAGATTTCTCGTTATTAAGATTATTTTAAAATACATAGAAAAATTGGTCAACTGTGAAATAGAGTTTAATGGTAGTTGTAATTTAAGTGATATTATGATCGTCTCAACTCCATATTTATCTCTTTTTCTCTCTGCTAAACTATAAATGATTTAATTCAATGGACAATTTTAAAATTCTATCTTCTCAGCTGCTATATGTTAAAATTATTGCTTTATGAAACTGATTATGAAAACCTGAATTCACAATTTACAATTTCCTTAAACTGTAAGCTTTTGTATTTGTGAAGAGAAAATCGAAAATAAAATGAATTAAGAAAGATGCGTTCAAGGAGTGGACAAATTATTACAACAAATTTTCAGCAATCTTCAAACTCCTGTGAAGAGCAATGCAAGAAAAATATGGCAAACGACCTTTGTGTAAATTTATTTTTGAAAATTTATTGAAAATTTACCTTTTAAGAGAATATCCAAGGGATCTGCATATTTGATTGGATAATTGTTTTCAATCATTTTTTCCTTTAATTTAATTTTTGTTTTTCTTTCTCTTTTTGCAGTCATTGAGATGTGTCTAGTTTCATACCTTTATCTCCCATATGGTGAAAAATTGAGGGCCTTAATTTCATTTAATAAAACTATTTAAAATTAGGACTTCTTTGACAGAGGGAAAATGGTAACGATAGTGCTACACACAGAAGCTTGCTATTGATTTATAATTATTTTCAAAATTTTTACAAAATCATATAGCACTTCAAAATTTTGATGAAAAATGACGGAGAAAGCTTTATCGAATTGTTGTTGCACGAATTTATTGCATATTTCTGCGATGTGTTAAAATTTTTACAGAATAATAAGACGGAAAATAAGGAATTTTGCTGGAAGACATGTGGTGGTAACTTAAATGAAGGATCGGAGCCTAAAATACCTAAGCATATTAAGTGGGCCTACACACCATCCTACTCAATCAACATTACGTGGGATGGTGATGGAACGTTGTATTTGCTGGAAATTGCAAAACGATATGGTACCGATAGCCATTCTTTTGTACGTTTACACTTTGTGTTTCTTTTCCTTTGTTTAAGTGACAATTTCATTTTTTATGAAGCGCATTCGGCAACACCTTTTTTCTTTTTCCATATAATTATTATGCTATATCAAATTACCATGATATTTTATTTAAAAATTGCTAGCGGAATAGATAGCTGCTAACGTATTTTATTTATCACTCTTTATTGATTTAATTTTAGGAAACATCAAATTTAATTCAATTTATCAAAATATTTTCACACAAATTTGACACCTTAATTTTTTAATTTACAATTAATATGACAATATAATGCAGTGCTGTTTGCTTACACTAATCTCTCATACACTCAAAATTTTTTGAATTAACTAAATGAACGAAATCAACTAAATAAATTACCGAACTAATAGATCACGTTGAAATGAAAGTGAACCAATGATTTTTGCGTTTTCAATGAATGAAATATGATTTAATTGCATTAGTTTTCAGCTTACAACAACAACATCGCTATTAAATTACACGAAATCGGAGACAAACTTTTGCAAACCACTGCTCTTCCGACTTGCTTCCGTGACAACTGGAGGAGTAAGCAATTTTAGTAATATACACGAGATTCCTCCGACGTCACCGGACATTGTCGAAAATCTGACTGTTCAATCTATGGAATACGTTGTAAGTGAAATTTCGCCGTTAGTTACGGCGACTAATTTGCTACTTTAATGGATGATATTCTGATAACCAAATTTTGAGAAAAATGATCGAAATCTACATTTTCATCGAAATTATGAAGTCATATGCAACATTGCCAATTAGTAATATGCAATAATATGAAGTAAATCCACCGCTTGAGATTTTCAAAATTGTCGAGATCATTTGACAAGTTCTATCAAGTTATCATTAACCATATCATTTGCGGTTAATGAAAATTGATTTTTGCAGAATCAGTCATTTAGCAAAAGTGGTTACTATTCTAATGGAACGATCAGACTAATTCTACAGTATGAAGCAATGGAATGCAGTAAGCATTTTTTTACAGCTATTTTTTGATTTTATTTTTTGAAATTTTCTCTGTTTAGGCTTAGAACTAAGTGATGCAATGTAAATGGGGGTGGGAGGAAGGGAGGGAGTGATTTAATGAATTATTTGCTTAGTTGTATGTAGAGTCATTTCAGTCTCAAATTTTGTGAATCGGTCAAACAAGACGATCATCACTCATTTATTAGTTAAAGTTTAAACTTTTATAATTGATTTCAGATTGGCCACTTGGTGAAAAAGACATAAAAGTAGATTTACTTTTTCATATGGTAAGCTGTAATGTTCCGGATTTGTCGAAAGCAATACCAGTGCCGGAATTTGTTAGTTTTACTTCTTACTGATTTTTTCTCCCTGAAATCTTGAAACTGTTTTCGAGCAAATTTAACATTTAAGAAGTTTTTTTCTTCAGCTTTCTCAAAAATAATAAATATGTTTTCAATGAAATGATAGATCATTATTAATTAAAATTTGTTTAAATGATAGAACTGAAAATAAAATACCAAAGATTGTTTTTTGTTTTTAGGAGACAAGTGAGGAGCCACGAATTTTAGTTGCTGAATTTGGCGCAGATCTGATGTATCGTAAATGTCAATTCCTATACTACGTTAGTGGAGTTCAGAGTCGTCGTTGTGGTACAACAAGAACAAACAATGATTTCAATCAAAATTCGATGAAGCCACTAAAAATAAGTTGGTCGTTGTTCAACCCGATCAATAATCGTGAAAGGAAACAAAATAGTTTGAAATTGGATCTAAATTTTCTAGGAAAATTAAACTTATACATATGTTGTATTAGTACTATAGGTAGAGTATGAAAATTTCCAGCAATAATTCAAAAAGCTATTTGCAAAATTCGAAGAAATAATCATTCACTGGCCAAACTCTTTCAGAAATGTATTGATATTACGTATTCTTATCGTGAAATTCCGAAGCATTTTATCGCTTATCGTAATGTCCATGCTGCATTTCTTGATGAAATTTGCATATTTGTATTTTAGATTGTGCTACCGTACAAAATAGTCCATGTAACGATAACCCGCTGATACATCACCCACCGATGTGCGGTCAAGTGGAAGGATTCAATTATCAAATCCTTAACGATCACATCAATCCCGATGACGTAAATAGCAATATAACTGTCAATGTAACATTCCGCTCTACACTGATGAATAAAAAACCACTGTATTTTGTGGCTTTTTATGGTGATGCTGAACCATTTGATGGAGAAATTGATGTTAGTTACCTTTGTCTATGCTAATCAGCTAATTTTATTCTTTAATATTTGGTTATTGTTCCATTATTTTCAATCGTGTAGATTTTAGTGTCATTGATCTAAATATCATGCTATTTGTTATAAAGCCTTGCTAGAGAGATATCCTGTCATTTCGTTCAATTTCAATTTATTCTTTGCGGCAAAAACAGTTTCTTTGTTTGTTCTGAACTATCCTTTGTTATTTTAATATTTTCAAATAAATGAGTAACTGTAATTTTTCAGGTAGAATTGCTTGGTGTTGATATGCGAAGTATTTTGGGTAATGCAACAAACTGTCCAGAACTCAATCATAATGGAACATGTGCGGTAAGTTTTATGTCTAATTTCTTAAATGTAATTTAATTAAACATAGAAGATGAAACTTTTAGTTGGCAAAATTCGTAATTACATATTTCTGTCTATTCGTGCTGATTAATCGATTGATTCATGCAATTAAATGATCGAATGAAATGACCGTTGTTTGTACTACTTTCAGGTTGAATTAAACCCTATCAATGCCTCAATAATAATAACGAATTTGCTAATGGACAAACTCTACGGTGTAACAATCTGTGCTGTTATCGATCCGCATAATTTGACATATCCTGAAGTAAACGGTGTTGCATTGGGCATGAAATCGAAAGCCAATAAAATATTCGTTGACTCTGCAGGTCCTATATTTAATTGTCTTCTTTGCTCACTAAAAATGCGAGTATTTTAAGCTAACAGTAGATGTTATCATGCTGATCTATCCGAAGGTGAATGAGTCCTTCTGTCATTGCTCATTGATTCTTTATAATAAATTTTGTTTAACCATGAAATGTGCCTGTTTAGTAGCTAAACATATCATTTCATATAAATTGCTTTATTTTCAAATACTATTTTCAGCGTTCAAGAAATCTCATCCAAGCCTTTTAACAAGAGTTATGGCTGGTGGTGCAGCAACTCTTCTGCTGCTTATTATTGGTACATTTATTTGGATTCAACGAAAGCAAAATGCGAAAATTAAGATGCATCAGCTAAAACTCGAGCAAATGAAATACAACAGTGACTTAAGATACACTAATTTGCCGAAAAAGTTAGCTGTTAAAATTTTCTAGCTAGTTACGACAATTTTTTCATTTTCTAAAATTCACATCACTTCCATAAATTTATCATTTCACATAATCGACGAATTAAGTACTATTTAAGTAAAAGTAGATGGGTCAACTTTGAGTAACAAAAGGGAAATAGGTTAAGACGTAATTATAAAGAAGTACTTATTTTAACATTTCAGACACAGAATTTTGGATAGAGAAGTTTTCACGGCATAGTAACCCTTATTTTTAGTAAATAAACTTTTAACTATTAAGTACTTAAATCGATAATGCGCACTTATATATCTGACATAGCTATCTTCCTAATAACTGTTGGATTTATTTTTTATATGCAGATCAGTAATTCCTCCTTTTCCCATCGTTGAATTGAAAGAATAAAGTTGCAGGAAGAGAGGAGTAATTGATATGATAATAACATATAGAAATACTGATGTAATATATATAGGCAAGATGTGTGGGAGTTAGAGCGTCGAAATCTTATCATTTATGATGATCAGAAGCTTGGTTCGGGTGCCTTTGGATCGGTTTATAAGGGTCGACTGATTGGTATTGCGAAAGGTAACAAGAATGCGCAATCTACGTTGGGCATCAACCTGATGAGAGCCGAAAATTGCGATGTTGCTGTGAAAAAGCTGTTAGGTGAGGATGGATATTGTTATAACTTTAGTGCTATCAAAATTCTCTGTTCTCTGAAAATCGCAATTTTGATATTTTATGTGATTCGGATAGGCCTGTTTTTACGTGTCATCTTTGAGATTTAGTTCAAATGTTTGCTAATTTTTTTCTTCTTCAAATCAACAAACTCATCATAAATGTGCAACGAAAATGAGTAAGCCAGTATGATATGCGTACCTTTCCTCACAGTCCCATCTTTCTCAGATCATTTTCATCGGTGAAACCAGTACACACTAAACACATCTAATGCTATATGAGGTTTGGCCAGAGTGCTTGCCAGAGAGATAGATTATTGTTGTTAATGAATTTCAAGATATCAATCGATGATATGTTTATCATTGATGATTAATCCAACTAATCGGATTTTAAATAATACTGACATCATTCGTGTCATCTGCTGATGAATTACATCACTGATTATGCAATTGATAAGCAAATTATTGTAGTAATTATATGAAATTACCATAGAATATGCTGACCAACAATCGAAGAGTGAATTTCTTCATGAAATTGGATTAATGAAGACGCTGGGTTATCACGAACGATTGGTGAACATGCTAGCATGCATCACGGAAACAGAACCGTACTGCTTGATTGTTGAGTACTGCTCGGATGGTGATCTATTGCATTTCTTGAGGCAACGATGTGCTTATATGATGAAGGTTGTTGATGCATTCAGAAGCCTATCTTCTCATTGATCTTCCTTTCAGCAAACTCTTTATGCTTTTTGGAATTAATTCAAAAACAAGTCTTTTCTTCGAAACTATCAACTTTATGTGAAAGGTGGAACGAAAGTGGAAGAGAAAGAGAAAAAGATTGGAACGGAAGAAGACTGGTCAAAATGTAACACGGAAAGATGAGGAAGACATGATCCTTAATAAAATTCACTTTTTATGAAGTGTGCTTATAGTTGGAGTGATTTATGCTCATTAATGTTTGTGTTAAAAATTTTTTAATTATGTGTCGACATCAGTTTTTTTCAGCTCACTGAAATGGGTATTGATTATGATGAGCCGAATTTGGATGAAACGATAAATTCGGATTTGGTAATAAATCTGAGACAGTTGTTGATGTTTGCCGTTCAAATTAGTTATGGCTTGGTAAGTCTTACATCTATTGCAAAATTTCATTTGTCGTATTTGTTATATGCATATATTTCACGCACACAAAAGAAAATGTTATCATCGCTTCAGTATTTTGTTGGTTGTAAAACAAGAGGGGTTATTTCATTCATTCCAAATCGTACTTTAATTTTGGTAAGGGCTGATATTCATTTTAATTTAAATATGAATTATTTTAGGAATATCTTAGTCAGAAAGGCTTTGTGCACCGTGATGTGGCGGCACGTAATATACTGGTACATGATAAGACGAATGCAAAAATTGGTGATTTTGGCTTATGCCGATATATTTATCGTGATTCTGCTAACTACAAAAGTAAGGGTGGACGATTGCCAGTGAAATGGATGAGTCCAGAAGCTATCAAACATTATGAATTCACGATGCTGTCAGATGTGTTAGTGTTAAATCTTTCTTTTAAAAAATCTAGAATTTAAAGAGAACGTACGTTGCGCGATTGTAGGATTAAAACGTGGCAGCACACGTAATTTTATATAATTAAATGATAAAATAACATACTGGATGTGTTGATTTGTCTCAGAATCTATGTAGCTACATTGCTTTCCGACAGCAAATCATTTATTTCTTCCTTTTATTCTACATGGATGGCTGAAATATTTTGAAATTCAAATAACTGATTTAAATTTCAGTTGGTCCTTTGGTGTATTAATGTTTGAAATTATTACGCTTGGTGGTTCACCGTATCCAGGCATACAACCCAATGATATGTTACAACATTTGGATGCTGGTGGGCGAATGGATCAACCAGATAACTGCCCCAATAACTAGTAACTTTAGTTTCATTTATGGAAGATCGCATACTCTGCAATATATACGTCTATGTGTACGTGATAGTAGTTCTGATGAAAAATAATATGTGATATTTGCAGCTATGAAGTAATGCGTAGTTGTTGGGCACAGGAACCGTCGTTGAGACCTGATTTTGGAACTATTCGACAAAAATTGGGCAGTCAACTGGAAGATATTACGGACCAATATTCATATCTAAAACTTGATAATCAACGAGACTATTATAATGTAAAATATGATACAGATGTTTTAGCATGATTTATCATTCATTCAACTTTTACCTCTTTGTCATTGAAGAACCTCCTAAATACAGCTTTTGCGATTGAATTAAAAAATTAGAAAAAATTTTTTTTTAATAAATACTTAATCCCATAAGTTATTTGCGTGACATAAAATTCCTAAAGTAAGAATTGTGACCAACATATCATTCTTATATTAATTGCATCACTCTCTTGATTAAAGCTATAGTAAAGTTTCAGACCTTATTTGGACAATATCTTTTCCATCATAAAGTTAATCTCTTTAAGAAATTCTTTTTTCGATCTGATCAGTTATCATTTCACATTTACAGAGAGACACTAAAGAAACGACAGAAAACAAATCAGTAGTTGATATGGTTGAAGTGAAAGAGATAAAAAAGAAAAATGCGTTTGATAATGCTCCTTCAACAGATGTACAGGATGATTTCAACGATGAAACATCAACTCTATCAAATGGTCGTGAAATTGTTAGAGAAATATTATCAGTAACGAGTCCTAGAAATACGGTTAGATAAAAAGCTTTTAACAATTTAGGAAATTGCTTATGCAAACTTAAGCAATTCATTCCTGTTTATGTAACTAAAGTTAACCAATAATCAAATATGTGAAGCATTTCTCTAATAATATCAGTAAGCTTATGAGTATAAGCACTATGAAATTTTAGGTAACTTTCTCTTTCATTTCAAGAAGTGATGGTAAAAAAAGAAATTCCATATATCGTTTATATAAATATGGGCTATATAAATTCAAAAAGCATAACGAATAGCTATTTGCTGAACTATTTGCATTGCTTTCTCTGTAATTCTTCCTCCTAATATTTCTAGTACATCGATCGGCAGTCCATGTAAAGACATTCTCCTAGTACTTTTTTACTTTTCGTCTTCATCAAAGCGTCGCTCACAAAACGTTTCTATCCTCATCACTTCTCCTCAGAGTGCCTTGAAATTTGAAACGATTGACTATAAATTCTCTCTCAATGACAGAAGAACCTCATGTCAATGTGGAATTTTGTTTGTTTTGGCGCATTTATGATTTTTGGTTCTATCAGAAAATTTTTCCGATCTTACATGATGACAGTTCATCCATACAAATTGTACCAATTTCTGCTATGTACAAAACAGTTCATTCCCACGTAATCTAAAGTTAAAAAAAAGTTCTATTTAAAAAGTTATCATGAAGTACAATTTGCCTTTTAATGGCGTATTTTAATTTCTTACGGAAAAGGCTGATCTGTGGAGAATTTCAAACTGATAGCTACTACAACTATTCATTTAGACGTTTGGTCAAAATGCGTGACTTGCTATATTCCGAGAAACGCTGCATAATTGCGTGAGCACAATTCGATGAATAAAATGCTTCAAGCTATATTTCTACTTTGTATAAAAAGGACATCATGGTAATCGTAAGATTTCATTCAGCTGTTAGCAAGCGTTGAATGCGTGAAAGAAAAAACATGACGAAGCTACAGAACGAATTATCAATTCATAAATATAACATATCGCAATGATAAAATAAATTATTACTTGAATTTAATAGTAAATTTTTCATCTTTCAATATTGAGCAAAAAGCGACACTCTAAAACAAGACTTCCTTTGAAAATTAAAAATCAAGCGTGTGATATTTCTATCAAAATTTATTAGAAATTGCACCAAGAACAAATTGATTTAACTTCCTGGAAAGTCAACCGTATAATTTTATCATGAATTGAAATTTTAAAAAGTATTGGTAGAGTGCGAAATACTAGTCAAATGAATTATTCATTTATGAATATCGTAACATATATGGGAATGCTTCCTTTTCGAGGAATAAGCTAAATAATAAGCGATGCAGCACCATTAACAAATTTTGCCGATACAATAAGCTAGCTACTTATTTTTTCACACGTGTTGCTAGAGCATTTCCTACCACACAATGCTAACAATTAATGTAATACTAATGAATCGGATAATAATAATAGTAACAATAGTAATTCATCAAAATTAACAATCTAAAAATACCACAAATTTAAATGCAATATATTTGAAATTTTTGAGAATTTAATAAATTAGAAAATTTTCAGTGATAGAGAAGAACGATAACAAATTGCCCACTCCACTCTCACTCCAGTAATATTCAATTGAACTTCAGGGTTATGATATTTTAACTGATAATATGAATTTCAAAAAAAAAAGAAAAAGAAATCAAACAATGCAGTTGGCTTAAAACCACTCGTAACCTACGAATCATTTTTAAATACTTAATATAAGAGATGTAACAAAATACATTCACAACATGAAGCAAAACAAAAGCATAATAAATTTTGGATTAAAATTCAAAAAATTGTAAATATATTACTCTACGATTTAGTAACTTTGCTCTGATCGATCCTATCACTCAACTTGCTCTGATCTAAATCGCGAGAAGCAAGATTGTGAAAATGTGTTACTGTTATCTTCCATCTTCCTGCAATTATCATATTGTAATATGTTCAGCAGAATTTATTTACGGTATTTTTCAAGAAAATAGTTTTGAAAAGTTAGAGTATTACGGAAGAACTAACATATTATTAAAGTGTACATAAAATTGATTTAGGACAGTGCTACTTGCAGCATCGTCCGTATTAAGATGAAATTCTCTACTGTTGTAGCTCGAACAATCCGAAGTAAATAAGTCGATTGGCTGCAACATTTAAATATCAATGTTTGTTTCAGAATTAAATGGTCGATATGCACTATCCTTGGTGTACTTATTTACAAAAGATATCTAATTATTAATTAATTTAGCATAACCTAAGCATTGCATACCTCCAGTGGTTGTTCTTGCTTTTCCTTACAGTTATAATCGGTACTTGTTAGAGAGGCGGAAAATCCGCCATGTTCGTCAAATGATGAATGATTTGCAAGAGCAATTGGTGAATTGGCATATTCTGTGCTGGAAAAAAGAAAAGAAGAAACGATCAAACAAATTTTACGCAATCAAATTAATTTACATAAAGTGGTTTTTTTAAAAATTAAAGAAAAAAACAAGCCTTTTATTAGTTCGTCTTAGGATGAGATGTTTGGAAGAAGGATGCTGTGAGGTCGTAGATGACAAGCTGTTTTCATTAGTTTTTTTCGAATCTCTTTTAATCTTTAACTGAAAATACAATAGTTGAAATTTTAAAAAATCTAATTATTCAAGAGATCACTGATCAACTGTGAATTCTAATTAATCATTTTCATAAATTTAATGTTTGAAGTATGAAGGAATCATTTATCACATTTTCATCTGCCACCCTCGATATTTCACTCACACGTTGATGTATGTACTGACATCGAGCACCGTACGGACAGTAATTCCACACTGAGAATTTATTGCATAATTGAGTTTTGTACTTTGGATGTGCCTTAAAAAATAAAATAAAGTGACACTTGCAGAAATTGAAAGTTAGAAATTTGAAAGGAGCGAGAGAGAGATTTAAGTAATTTTACCACGTACTTTCCTCTGCTATTACTGTTGATCAGGTATGATTTGATCAGGTTGATGAAAATAAAAATGGCATAATTACCTGAGGCGGAAGACGAAGCTCTTTCTCTCCGTGAGCAAAAACGCATTCCTTACCATATGGACACGTACTACTTTCTCGAAATGATCTGCACAGTGATGTTTTGTATGCATTCCTCTTACGACGCTCTGAAAAAACTTTTAAAATTTGAACAAATTTTGGATGTAACACCTTTTTTTCATCTAATTCATACTGATTGACGAGTCTTTGTTTCGGACAGTAACTATTGGCTCCACTTCAAATTGATAGATTCTGATTGCGGGTAATTAGCAACTGTTGACCGATTAGAATATGTGAGATGGACTGAACAAATATCTCTTTTCAATCTACTGATTTATGAAATCAATATTTCCACTAAATTCATCGTGTAATATTCGCTAGTAGAGCAAATGAAATTAGGTAAACCTCTCTGTAATACTTCACGTTCAGAATCAGTTAACGTTTGCCACGCAGAAACGTTTGAACACTTCGTTAGATTGGTCGATAATGCAGTGTCATTTTTACTACGCTTCTAAAAAGGCAAAAATTTCCAATAAATTTAACATCTTAAAGTTTCGGCTAAAAAAGTATGCTTCCTAACTAATGTTTATCACTTATTTTCTAATTTAACATCTCATCAGAATCCGTTTTGTAAACCGAAATTGTACGAGAAATGAGTGATAAACATCGATGAAAATTTGACGTCTGAGAAAAAAAAGAAGTTAGAAGCAATTATTTGGAATTTTCAGAAGTAACAATTCATACTTTCAAATAAAATTCAACAATAGCTAATTTCACTTTACCCCAGCAAGATTTGATAAAACTCGTTGAATCACTTTATTCAGTTCATTTTCCAAATCATTCCGAACAATTGGATCATCCCGAGCTAATTCACAAGCTCTCAGAGCTAAATTCTAGAATGAAAAAAGAAAAAGTGACGCTCTTTGAGTTCTGCTCAAACTCTTCAAACTTATCTAATTTATCTGAAATAAGTTATTTTATTAATATTCATTTGCCACATTGATTTTCAACATTGCGAGGAACCTGCCTTAAAAAATCAAGCACTGTGCACGATTATGAAAATTTCTAACAGTTCAAATATCAGACAATAACCTGAATGCCATTTCCTACACTGTCTTCCAGTTCTACAACAGGTAACGCCTCAACTGTACACTAAAACCTACGTATTGTCCACGTCAGTGTTTCATGATTGCATCTATTAAAATGCTCTATACCTTGATGAAATGGCAAAACCGACCTGTGCAACAGCACCATTCATTGCATAAATTGTGGACAGATCAATGAAGTGCAACTGACCATAAACATTCACGTATATCCTGAAACGTATCTAAGTGATAAATTATATAATTTTAGCACTTATTATTCGCACATTCCATGTATTTTTCTCTTTCATAGTCTTTGAAGTGTTACTTTTCAATGCAAATTAAAAAAGGCAAAGTAAATGAAGTGTGTGGTCAGTAACCTTTAAATTCAAACAGTTGAAGTTAGGCGGTAATGTTGGAAAATTTTTGGCAAAAAATTACGAATAATCTAAGTGCACGAGAACGGTGTTGCTTTACTATCAAGTGATACTCGTTTCACACTACCTGCTTGGTTCTTCACGATTGAAATATGCCATCATATGTCGCTCGATACCGTACACTTTCAATAGCTCTTGCATTTCCGATGAAACAGGCACGAGATTAAACAGAGCCATTAGATTTCGCTTTAGTATTGCCCGTTTTATGGTAATCCCTCTATTGCTATGATTAACCTCTCAACTTTATTCCCTTTTTTTTCACAGCAATATTAATCTTAACAAAAAAAAAAGAAAAAATTAGTAAAATATTTAATTAGAAAACAAAGGAAAGCAAAAAACTCTCATCCAAATGATAGTAGTACACTCATTTTCCACTACTAATTTATCATATCAATCGCTTCCTCAATTGTCATTCCTAATCTCTCCGATAAAACGGTGCTATTTCAATGAGCTCAAAAAATAATGAACAATACTTTTGTGAAACTGAACATCCATAAATGGAATAACATATAAAATAGCACACACACAGTATGTTTTGCTAATCGAAGCAGAGAGATCAGTTGTAGGATTGTCATCGTCATAATCCTCTATCTATCGGATACTTCCCGCTTTCACATTTATCCAGAATTTTCTTCATTTCTTCATCGTGCAAACTTTTAATCAAAGCAGATTTGAAATTTTATGCTTCACTTATGTCTAGTTTAAAAATTAGTTAGAGCATTTGAAGAAGAATGTAAGAGCAGTGAATATGTAAGAGAGTGTAAGTAGAAAAAAAACACACGTAAGGTTATTGGATAGGTGTATTAAATATCGAACAAATTTATTAAAATAATTCGTTATGAATGCTGATATTTTCAAGAGAAAGAGGACGAATCAAATTGTTCGGATATTAATTAATAGACATGCACCCACTACACCTAAGTGATCAATAATTCTCTTGTCCTGAATAAATTGATTTTAATTTTTTAAATTTGTTAAAATTTTAGCAGCAAAAGACTTTTTGACATGTTAAAAAAAGAATTGAAGTAAAAAAAATGAAAGAAAGTTCTTAATGAACATTATGTGAATAGCACTTTTTTTTTAAATTTCATTTCATCTCCTTAGAAGAAAGCAAGTTTTTATAAATTTCATTACATTTATTCTTTGTAGCTCATCCGTACATAACTTTTAATTTGCTCTTTCAGAAAAAAAACTTGCTAAGCGCACTCTTCTAATATCAAAAGCTCTTAGTGATATTTTAATCTAAGCCTTAGCTTATCATTCACGTTTCTTCTGAAATTATCTGATAGGTTGCATCAGCTCAGTTATCGCAATTTGCATAATTATGAGGTAAAACAGAACTATAATTTCTCACATAAGTGAAATTAGACTTACATTGTTAGCGCTATTGTTGATATCAAGACGGTGTGTGAATGCAAAGTATATTACAAAAATTTTCCAGGCTTTTTTTTGGAATTTTAAATTAACTTCAAGATTTGACTTTTGCAAAATTTACCATTCTACTCTAAGATATTAAACATGGCTTCAAATCAAAAATCAAAATCGAACGCAAAATACGAACGATCAAAGTACAAATTAAGCCAACCAGTCGTAAGTGACATTCTCTCAACAAGGAAAGCACACGTGGAAATGTTAAATTTTGAAAATTTCACGATCTTCTAGCGATGTTGTATGCATGGCCATAAATGTTCAGTTGCGCTAAATACGATGTCAACAGAAACGCTAACTCGAAGTGAGAAATCCTCGGAGGTAAAAGTTCAATTTTTTTTAAGTCACTAACATTACACTTCGTCTAACTTAGTTCATTTTCAAGGAGCAAGAAAGGAAAAAAAAACGAAGCAAGCAGATTTTTGTAGAAGAAAATTTAATGAAATTTAATAAGATTAATTGAATGTAATATATCAGAAGATCCCTGTTGTCATTGTAGAAGCATTGTAAATTCATCTCTGATTTGGTCATTCATTTAACAAACTATGAAAACGATTATAACTGCAAATTTTTGAGTGAATTAATTTTAGAGTATTTCGCTTGAAAACGAACAACAACTATTCGTATTTCGCTTACAACGATCAGAATCGTAAATTTCACATTATTTGTTTTTTTTTTTTGATGCTAAAGGAAGAGATAAAAGAAGGATGAGAGAGGAAAAAGAGAAGAGGAAAATTACGAGGATGAAACATTACCATTCTATTTCAGATTTGCTAATTTCAAGTTCACACGATTTTTGGGTCAGGAATACATTTGTGAAAGAGAGCCTGCCAAGAGAGAGGAATTAAACAGGTGAGTCTTGTGGAGTGATGAATGAATTTCACTTCGTTCCAGTTACAGATTGTGTAGCACTAAAAGGCGCTCCATAGGAATTCAACCTGATGTGGTATTTAACAATTTGCAACATGCACAGAATTCAACCTGTATTGTGATCTCGCTCCTGGATCACTAAGTCATCCATCCTCGTCCCTAATTGTAGGAAGTGTTTTTCGTTTTGCAGAATGAAGCAATCGGTGGTCCTGGAAAACAATTCGGCATTTCCAATGAAACGCTATTACATTGGGATTGTTACACCACGAACCGCTGAATTATTCGTTTCGCGTAATACTGCATTTAGAGTATGTTGTTAAATGTATGCAAAGAATGTGTTGACGTGTTGACGCGTTGACGTAATTGTACTGTTTACACGCTAAACAAGCAGTGAGTTTATTTTGACGAAATTCGAGAAGGCGTAAAACACACATTTTATGTAACATTTCATCACGTCGGTGCTACTCCCAACAAATGTAAATTAAAATAATTCGCTAGGTATACCACACACTGAAAGAGCCAAACGACACAACAATTCCATTATGCATCGTTTACAAAAACAGTTGTGGTAACTTCTAGTAAGTTTTTCATTTCCTATCATTAAGTTCAATGGATAAGTGAGAATGGAAAGTACTGAAGGGTGTGGAAGGTTCGGGAACAGCGGAGACCCGCTGACCAAATGACCCGATACTGAAGTCTTTAGGATTGTTTAATTTTAATGTGAAATAAATGTTTGAAAAATTTGATGTAATTTTCCAACTAACGCTGTTAGATAATCCAAAGTTCACATCTTGAACATAATCAATCATTTAGATTAAGGTTAGATTAACTCGAGTACCAAGTGTTAAATTGATAAATGAAAAAATGTAAGAGTAAAAGCGCTGAAAATATCAGTTGTAAGTTTGTGATCAATTTCAGTCATTATTTAATCAAAGAAAGGTTTGATAGAAATCTTCACGTAAGTCTACTTCACGTAGATTACGGTGATGAAACACCACCAGAATTTATTGGTATTGAAGCACTTGTCAAATATTACACGTACGTTTTTACTACAATGATTTTCCCACGCTTTCCTAACTTTTATTTTCTCTCAATTGAAAAAATTTAACTCAATCTTTAGATAATTTTGAAATTTATATTGGAGAAGTTGACGTGACGGATGTTTGTTTGATGAACTATTATGGGCTAGCTATCATCATAAGGTCATACAGCGTTACATCCAGGCGTCCTGACGTTCGACGAGAAAGAATGTTTCATTGTTTTCCCTCAGAGCGTTATTTTCAGCATCTATGCATCGTTGCATTCATTTTCATTAGCAAGTGGTCTTTGTGTGGACGTTTTTCCATGGTGGAATGAAGTCAACAAAGTTTGAATTCTTCTAGTTTCACTCCTCTCAAAATCTATTTCAACTGTCAACGCACACATACGTTCATTTGTTCACAAATAATAGTTGATAGGGATGAGTCAGTGATGCCTTAATGAAATATTAAATGTGTCTGTCCGTGAAACAGCTACTGTTGTTAATAATAAAATTGTGAAAATTTAACAAGGATATTGCAAGACAGGGAGCATTTCGTCTCATACTACACCCATATTCCTTAAGACTCATTCGTTATGCATAACACTGTTAGCACTACTAAAATTATGCCCTTCTCGGGATATATGAAGAAGCATTTTTGCAGATAATAGTTTTGGAATTTCAGAAGTAATCGAGCGAGTTGTTTGGCTTATTTACTTACCCTCATTTTCCAGTGTGTGAAGAAAAAAGACAGTAACCGTTTTGTGATGTGACTTCTCTGTACTCCCCGTTGTAACACTAATAGAATGATAAACCGATAAACTTCTTGAGATAGTGAGGGATTATGCGGTATTTGCAGTGTTGTAGAAGTAATGCTTTGGTACAGCTATAAGTGATTACCCTATCCCCCAGGCTCCTAGAAGTGTATTATAACAGTTGGCCTAGGATTTCTTGATGATCAGGCGTACTGTATCTCTCTCTGTATACATTTGTATTATGCATACATAAGTGAGCAACAAGATTACAGCAGTAATATTTGTGGCTGACGATTAGAGTAGAATTGCATGAAATCAAGTACCTTTTGTGGTCCTCAGCTCTAATTCTGATACTCGGAAGCTTTGCGTCTCATTCGCTACTAGGTGGTAGAAGGTACAGTTACTGCTTTGATTTCAAATATGAGTGGAATAGTATTTGCAGGTAATTTATGTCCCACTGGGAGTGGTTAGTCTTGGCAGAACTGCTCTACGAATTTGGGAAATGAGAAGTTGGGTTTTGAAACAGGAGAGTGAGGAAAAACTCAGTTCTGAGATTAGGGAATGAGGACAAAGTCAAGAGTTGAAGTTGAGAAGTGAGGATGAGAAGTTGGTTATGACTCTGCTGACCCCAACACAGTTGTCTCCCTGTTTCGTCTAATCTCGATAACGAAGCATATAAATTATTAAGTCATTTCACTTTCTCGTTCGGGTATGCTTTGGGTGGCATTCTTGATTTAGTTGTTACTTGACGTTGGGTGCTTCGATATATTTGATTTCATAGCCTGGGACTTTTTCGAGTTATTCATTCACTTATACAACTATGCATTTTATCACCATGATAGTGAATCTTACTTTCTTTTTGTTGTAACTCTTTTAAAAGTATAGCGGTAAGCAGTTTGTCAAGAAAAAGTGGGAGAGTTTGATAAGTGAAAGATTATACTGTGAAAAATCCTGGGAACTTTTATTTTCTGCAGAATCAAAAAATTTAATGAGGTCGAAATTTCCTTTGCAGTTAATATTGAGATTCGTGAAGTTAAAAATATCTATAAGAAATACGAGACAATAGTGGTTGTTTTGCCTTGAAGCTTCTTCAAAAGTTTGATGATTAATGGAAGAGACACCGCCACTATCAACGCCGGTGTCCAGTCCGGCAATTAATTGTGGGTCGATGATTGCTTATGACGCGAAACCCATGCTGTTAGTTAGTTTGATTCATTTTCATGCAATATACTGTTTTTATAACTGCTGTAATAAGCGCTCGCCCAGGCATAGTTTCTGAACTGTTATAAAGTTCAATACGGGGTTTTTTTTTGAAAAGTCACAGATATTTTTAACATTCTCAGTGGCAGTTCTATCTTGCGTAAAAAAATATCTTATTGCTTATAAAAAAAACAATGAAGATGTTGCAAAAGTATCCATTGTCCTTTCGTCTCTTAAAAGACAAAAATTTTTTCCTTTACTTGATCTGCAGCTGTTTGCCTAATACAATACCACCAACACCGTTACCAGTTGTGAAGCTGGAACTCAATACTAATTTGAATGTGCCACCACTGAATGCATGGTCTGGTGATGCGTACGATGATTTCTGGGCAGAAGGGACAAACAGTTCGAGAACGAGTCATGGAAGAACGGCTAACACTGCGGAATCAGAATTTTCGAGGAGCGGAAATAGAAGTGGTACTGGACAATGGAATTTTAATAGTCGATTTAGGGATTGTTTTGAAAGGTAACTAACTAGTAGATAATTTGATATTTATGAATTCGGAATTAAGAAAACATTTGTCAGGATGTTTTCTGCTTGATATGACTGGACTTGAAGTGGAATAGTCTCCATGACTTTTCGGAAAGAATTTTTGTAATCAAAACTGCAGCCCATGAGACTATTGTTCATTAATTGCGGATATTTTTTGCAGTCTTCGCCTTGCTGATTGCTATATTGATGCTATAGTTGGTGGCATTGATGTCGTTGCCGAAGCTGAAACGTTGAAAAAACTTATCGCTGCACCCTTCTCGAAGCAACCGCTAAATTTAATAGTCCATAAAATTGGAAAAACTCTTCTTCTAGATAATTGCGCCTATCTGAAGAATGTAAGTTTTTCATGCTTGAAAAAGAACTTGTAAACTTTTTAGAACTAATTTCATTATTTTCAGTATGCCTACATGAATTCAACTGTTGGTGTTTCTGTTGTGGCAGAATTCCTCAACTCTAAATCTCAGTGTCTTGTTGGTATTGCTGGTGCCAAAACAGGAACAGGAACTACAACTGGTGATATCATTGCTGATATGCATCGCAAAATGATTGCTGAGAGTTTGTACACTAGAAGGTAGGTGAGCGGTGTTGTGATTTTCGGTGTTAAATCTTTTTGAAGTAATAAAGATTTTCTTAGTAATTTGGCTATTTCAAGTAATCACTATTTGGACTGCTTGCTACCGATGCATTGTATTTAATTTTGCTTCTTTATTCTTGCAGTTTGGCACTAGCTTATGTGGCAGATGCTGTCGAACGGGATGTTCCAACACAAACCAATAAAAGTATATTTTTCACACATATTTATAGTCGTTCCACCCAACTGTTTTATTTTCTGTGTGTCTTTTTATATCTTTCCATATTTTTTAAATTTCTTTTCTTTTTTCAGATCGTGAAAATGATTCACCAGCAATAGTCAGAGAAAGTGGTGGTTTAGTCGATCCATTAGAAAATTATTTGTACGCAAAAATAAGAATGGATGATAGAAAAGTGAGCATTCTTCATTCATCTTACTCTTTTATTATTGTATTTACTTGTTTAAAAATTTAATGTGTCTGGGTAATGTTAGTGTCAGGTTTTGAAATCGTTAAACGAGACCTTAACCTGCATTATCAGCATTTTAATTGAATTTGTTAGTTCTTTTGTAGGTCGAACTGGATGCTTACGGTCGATTGTGGAATTTTTATGACCTCAACATGCTCGTTGATGTTAATTTACCGATATTTGGTTGCAAATCCAACCCATGCGTTACTCTACACCCAAAGTTAGTTTATATTACCCGTCGCTATCTAATGAGTATTTCATTAAAGCAAGTGGATGAGTAGGATTGTTTTATTTGTAGGGATCTCAAACAACGTCCTATCAACTTCTTAACTGGCGTAGACTTATACCTGGATCAGTCAATGTGTAATGCACCTGAAGCACTGCTTTGTTGGCATTTAGGTGGCTACGTAAAAGTAAGTTTTTATTTAAATATACTTATGTTAGACTTGATTATCATTGTCTTTGCATTAAAAATTTTCGTCCCCAAACGGAAGAGATTTTAGTACATTTAGTTAGATTTTCTAATTTCCACATTTACGCGACCATTTTACTCTTTTTCAGGAGTATGAGTTGATTCGTACAGAAGATATACCTTATTTGGAAAATTCAAAATTCGACCCGCTTGTTTTAAGGAATGTTGCACAAAACATCATTTCATTCCTGCAGGACAAAGTTACACAAGAGGGGCACACATATTGGTTATGTCACGGTAAGATGCCTTTTTTAGAAGCGTTGACCAATTGTTTATCAATGTAAGAGTATGAATGTATGAAGACAAAGAAAATAGTTTGAAAATGAACCTGGAACTTCTAAAAAATTTAACACAGACAAAGGAGATAATGATCGTGAACCAATGTTGCGATTGTGGGATCTAACGCCACTGTGTGGTGATCTGTTGGAAGATGCTACGGCTAATCCATTTACACTGAGTGTTGGAATACTTATCTATAAAGTAAGAAATCAACTCCGAAGAAATTTTTTCACATCTTTGATTTTGTCTTTTTAAATTTAGCTCCTTTTATGATTTCTCCCCAGGAAATTTAGAACAACAAATGAGAATATTTTGTTTCTGTTTTTACAAAAAAAAATTATAGCCCCTGTGTTGTTTATGTGCACAGATAAGCGAGAATAGAATAGTTTTGTTAATTCCTTGGTTTCTAATTACATCAACTAAATAATTTTTTATTGTTGTGGTACATTTTTTCTGCACTCTGTTTCTGTTTCCAGGTAGCTCGTAACCTTATGCGTCGTTCAGCACATAAGCGCCCAAAACGTATTGCCAATGCTGCATTTCGTCTGCTGAATGTGTGCTTGGGTATTATTGATCGAAGGAAGCATCCACAGGTTTGTTTGTTGTTATCGTTTCTCATGTTCCAGCAGTTTTGTTAATTCCTTGGTTTTACATTAGGTTTGTTTCACTTTTCCTTGAAGAATGCGACCATTATGTTTTTCGCCAATATACTGGAAAAAAATTCCGCTGTTTAAATGATAGCTATTTTTGCTTTTTCTCTAAATTGAATAAGCTTAAATTTAATTGTGATACCGGATTTACTTGAATATAAAAATGATTCTTGAGTCGATTTTGTTGGAGTAATTTTAATTTACAGCGTATATATTTAGATAGTGGCATGTGTGTACTATTTACTGGCGAACTTATATCTTTCATATGGTTGCGACGCAGTGAAGCGTAGTGCAGGTCAAGAAGAGGAGATGGAACGTGCCGAACCTCAGTGGACATATGATGATAGATGGCAACGAGAATATGGTGAAGAATATGCGAATTATGCTGCTATTTCGGTAGAGTTGATGTTTTGTCTGAAATGGGTGTGTAAAAGGACAAGGAAAGATAAAATTATTGAGAAATGCGCTTCCACAAATTAAATGCAGTTTTTCGAGATAAAGTTGCTGCACAAAGTCTTATAATTAGTAGATTTTAATGCGTTTAATCTCAATTCGAAATTTTGATTTAAATTAAGGGTTTGTATTTGATCTTTAATAGAGTATCTGATACAAGTGAGAGTAGGAGATTTTTTTTTTTATTATAATTTGCAGATAGAGACATTAAAGAAGACACGTTACACAATTAATAAACGAGAGAAGCCACCAAAGTTACGTACCTTACCAAACTGCTCAACAAAGGAAGACTGCTGTAAGGAAGCACTGGAGCACTGCTTGGAGGTTAGTCATTTTTTACGGAAAAAACTCAAGCGTGATGTGGTGAGAAAATCTGTGGAATAATTTCTTTCGCTTCAACGCTATTCTGGTAGGGAAATTACTAATAGCTTGTTGGAAGAGGGAAAATCAATTATGTTTTCTCTATCTGTTCCTTATGCTGCAAAATTTTTGTTGATTTTATGCTACAGAATTAGTGAATTATACGAGGTATATAATGAAGGAGTACAAATGTTTTTATGGATCAAATAATTATTCTTGTTCTTTTACTGCGCATGTTGTTATTCATAAGCAGGGTTTACGCCATATGGATTTGTTTGATCAAATAGAGCAAGAAGCTCAGCGGCTGGGAAAACCTTTGCCTGATCCGATGTCTTTTATTCGAGATATAGGTGCAAATATTGATCATGGTAGAGGTTGGTCAGCGTTGTTATTTGTTTATTCTATGGTTTACTTTTTTCTTATAAGGTCTTGCTTGCTTCTGGCGAAAAGTGTGTATATTCGTTTAAGGTCTCAACGAAGTAATGAATCTTTTATTCACAATTTTTCACAAGTTACTTATTTATAGAAGAGGCAGATGCAATGCTTAAAGTCGATGTTCGCTCCATTTTGTTCATTCGTGCTGGAAGTGCTTACCGAATGTTGGCTGATAGTTCATTCATTTTGTCAAGATATGGTAGAACATTGAGATTTGCACGAGTTGGACTCTATTGCTGCCGTTAGTATTTAATTTAGGAAAATTATGGCCTATAAATAATAGCAAAATTGTTTTGTAATTCTTCTGTAAATCTTATGCTGCTGGTATCAGCTTCATGCAAATCATTGTTTTGTAATAATTTATAGACACTGTTCCATTCAGTAATGTCTACAAATTGTATACCTTTTTCCCACTGAGTGTTGTATTAATATAAGTGCAAAAACACAATAAAATAGACGGAGTAAGAGAATATAGTTTAAACTCAAAATTATTTGCTAGCATTATCTTCGACGTATTGTTGAGAACTAAGAGGTAGTAAATTTACTTGTTTGTTAACCTACATTCCTTATGTGTTAGTTTTTTTATCAAGAAACTTTATTCATTTATTAATAATGAAATGGTTAAGTGAGATCACCTTTTATTTCAGTTGCTGTGTTAGCATTGAACGCGGGTCTAGTCACAGAGCACGCTCAACGAAATCTAGCCACAGCGCGAGCCTTACTTCCTGCAATGATGTGTCATATTGCGGAGGCTCTCGGGAGTATCGCATGTAGTTCACTTCCGGTTAAAGATCAGGCTAAGGTAGAATTAATTCCTATTGTGAGAACAGTAACTTGTTCTTTTCAGAATTTAGTTTTTTGGAGGGGTTAGGGTATGCCGTTGGGTCTTTGCTTTGCTGCCTAGCCGATTTTTTTTCAGGCCGATCTGAAACGTTGCTATCGGGATAAACAAATCAAAGCACAGGCATTGGATTGCCTAAGAAATAATCACGGTAAACAGTTTTTAATTTAATTTATGATTAACAGCATTAATTCAGTAATGCTTACATGACGATGACTCCATTAAGATTCATGCTCGACATTTTCCGCTGGTGCTACTGCTGCAACAACTTCACTGTCTTCATCACTCGATGACTTTGCGGACAATGGTTCCGCAGTTCATGGAAAGGAAGATGTAATTCAAACGAAAGAAATTTGGTACCAGAGCCCTGAAAATGACATTCAGACTCAAACCAATTCTTTTACCTCTTCCATAGCAGCTGCTAGTTTGAATCCTGCTACTTGTGCTGGGATTTGTGAAGATTCTCTTGCGAAAGTCTCCAAAAGCAATAAAGGTAGTGTTTTTTTGCTTTTATTTTATAGATGAAGTTTCACTTGCCCCAGCCAGTAAAATCTGATGTTGCTTGAGTTTTTGGAGAGGATTTGCACGAATTCGGATTGCATTTTGCAAGAAGGACAGATAAAGTTATCATAAAGTTAAATCGAAATTGCTAGTAATGAGTAAGAAAGATCAAGAAGAGTATTTCAACTTTCTAGGGAGGATATTGGGAACTCAATGTCACGGGAAGGTGTGAAGTACTGAATACCCTGTATACCCAATAATAGTTGGGGAATCAAGTTCATTAAAAGATAACACTCAGAAGTTGCTATTTATATTCCGCTTCTATAGAAAATGATTTGTAATTTGTTTTGGATTTACAGTATGGATCATGTTTTCATTTGTTAATAATATAAAAGGGTACTTATGATCAGAAATAAATGTAGGAAAAAAATCGGCTAATCCTTTTATGGAAGAATGGACTTTAATACAACGCTCATTTGTGATATGTGTGAAACTAGGATTGTCATTCCCTTTTTTACTCTTCTGAAATTATTCGACCAAATCACTTTTCTACATTCCAAAATATTTTCAGCCCGTCCGTACAGTTGGGCATTCCCTAAAACTTTTCACGTGCCATTTGTCGAACTATTAGCAATTTCGGAACGTGCTGCTGCTGTAGCTATTGCAACGGGTAAAAAAATTGGTAAGATTAATTACTTGTTTTTTTACTGCATGTAATTATGTTAAATCCTTTGAATTTTGCTGTGATTTGTAAGTTTTATGTACGTGTCACGAAACTTAAAGTTTTAGAGTTTTAGTACTTACAAAGTTTTACAAAGATTTTTCGTTTATCAGTCTTCATGCATTTGCAACATCTTACAGCTCCAATGTCCTTATTTCCGCCAACTGCGAATGCTATTCTTTATCCGGATCAGTTGGCTCGTCGTTTGGGTAATTTGAAAAATGTTTTGGCTGTGCACCATATAGAACGTCTCAAAGGATTCGTGCAACGCGTAGCTCAGAAAGGGATAAAATTGTTTACTGATAAAGGTAAATTTTTCTTTAAATATGTTTTTTTTTCTAGTGGTTTTGCAATGAGAATAGCTTTTCTTCTCTTATTGCTATGTTTCTGTTTAAACGGAAAAAACAAAAACAATTGTTTCCAGAAACAATGAGGCAATATATAGCAATGGATGCTGATACGCTAGATACTGCAAATGATACCTTATGTAGATCACTAAATTCTATGGAACCAGAAGAAATGGTTGAAAGGATTGTGAAAACTGGAAAAGAGCTTCTCTTGCAGGTATATTAGATAATAGTTACATCTCTACGTAAAATTTGAATCGTGCTGAAGATTGTGTTTCCCTAATGGCGACTGAAGGAATTGAACGTCGTCCGTTTTGCCTCAAAACATGCCTGAAGGAGTGAACTTATTGTTAACTTTATTGGTTATTCATCTATTCTGCTTTGCAGAACTGAGCGAACAATTGCTGATCCTTGTAATCTCTTTCTCAACGAATTGTTTGCATGTAAAAATCGGAGGTTTTACTTCAACTAGCTGTGAAAACTTCCTTGCTTGTAATATTTACTACAACGCTTAAAAATTTGTAGGGCATTTCTCTATTTTCTTTGGTTAATGATCGTGTCAATGAAGCATTTTTGTTGTCAAATATTGGACAGCTGTACCGCTTGCAGTTGCACTGCCAAATGTACTTCACTGATTTCAATTTGCCTTATGATCCACAGAAAGAAAAGAACTCTGTTATGGAGGTTAATATAGGTTTTTTTCTTGTAGTGGTTTGAATTTATTATGTGGAAGACAGGAAAACTGAATGTTAGCTTCAAATTTGATTTTTTTGCAAATGTTCTTTCTTAGTATTTGTTTGCTCATTCACACTTTAATGTACAGGCAATCGAGTACTATCAGCGAGCATTGACCACTGTTACGGATTTTCGAAGTACTCAGTTTCCGCTATTTGAAAGTATTAGTAAGGATTTGGCTGGCATTTATCTGACCTATGCAATAAGGCTTCAAGACAACGTGCAACCAGGAATGGTAGTAAGCGATCGTGCAAAGGTGATTCTGCCATTCATTAGAGCTGTATAGGTTCTTAATTAGCCGAGTGCTAAAGTTGGATCTCTAATTCAATACTTAAAAAGTTTAAGCAGATTTCCGACAATATTTTAATTGGTAATTTATCAAAAAAATCTTGATAATTATTGAAATTGAACTATTGTGGGAAAGTTGTATTTCTCATATTTATGGAACGTTTTTGAAGATGACAGTCGAAATACATGAATTTTTGAGACGCGCTCAGTCTGCTTATGCCTTAATCCGCGATTCTGCGAAATGTTCTCCAAAAATGCATTCTTCAGCTGATCGTTCCATCATTGAAATCATGTTTCGATTCGGTAAATTATTCCAACATGCAGCGGTATGCTTTGTTTATACTTTTAATTTAATATGTCACTGTGGCTGTTTATGTTTTGGGGAGTTATTGTGTGCTGTCAGAAATCATTTGATGCCTCATGGATTATACCTGGATGAAACTTCTCTATCTTTGGGAATAAAGGATAGAAGAGTTTCGCGATAGTTTGTCTTCCCTTTTTTTTCGTTTCACGAAGTGATTGAGAATGTGCATACTTCCTAATCCATTTATTTTTCGTAATCTCATGCTAATATGCATTTCATTTATTCATTCTTGAATTATTATAGCAGCAACACGGCTCTGTAGGCTCATATCGCAGGTTAAAAGATTATGAACGACAAGCGACTGAGCATTATAGCGCATGTTTTAACTACGTAGTGGAGAAGATTAGGGCTACAAGAACAAAATCATCTAAAAAGCACGAAAAAATACGTCTCCGAGAGTGCATAACAGCTTTGAGAGCTGCTCTAGAGAGTACAAAATGTTCAGGTCAGCTCTTTCCTCCTCGATTTTCTGAGCCTCAAAGTTTGCATTATTAAAACAGGCATCGCGTCGCTGTTAGCTCATTTCTTGTTTAAGGATGAGATACTTTTTTAAATTTGGATTTCTTCAGATGCCGCCACACGTGTCACTAGTGCAGATTCACGTATTAAACGTTCACGAAGATCATTGGCTGCATTATTCGTAGCAACTCAACCACTAATGCAGCACCTGCAGACCTCACTTTCTGCTTCCGAGGAAGATAGAAAGGAATTTTTTGTTAGTATTTTCTCGTTTGTCATTGTACATGTGACCCGTTCCTATGGAACGTTTCAGTGTAACGCTGTAGTCGTAGCTGGAATGATTGTAATAACTGTAAAAATGCACATGTTGGTTTTATAAGCTATGAAACATGAATTATATCATTAAACAGATTAAACAGTATAGAAGAATTTACTCGAACTGGTGAAAATGGGTAGATAGACTGCACTTCTTTCTTTCGGAAAAAAACACACATGATTTTGTATAGTCATCATTGGTTGTTGAACTTTCGTTAGGTATCTTTCGGGTATATACCCCATAGTATTAGAGAAACGCAAATTTCTTTATAAATTACCAATATTGGTTATAAAAAGATTCTATTTGCGAAGATCTTTATTGATGTTGCCTCTAGAGAGAATTCTCGAATCTTTAAATGACTTTATTATAGGAAGATGATTCTTTAATTGATTTTAACATTTATCGCGAATCATTGCATCTCTTTGTGCAGTATGTCCGAAATATCGTCAAAGATGTTCTACAGGTATAACAAATTTGTCACAACGCATTTGTGATTCCTCTAGCATTACTAATTGCTCTTTACGAAAACTTTCCTTTTAATTGCAGTGTTTGGTTGCACGCTGCAATTCGAAAGTAAACCTCTGGAAGGACATTTATCGGCTGGTATTGCAAATTCAGATTGCAGGTGAAGGCTGTAGTTTGTCACAATGTCTGTTACAATTGACGGATTGTGCAAAGCATATAAATAATTATTTTGAAAAGTCTGAATTATAATGTTTTTCTAATTTCATTGTATTTGCGTAGTTTTACTTACAGCACAACTACTTATACCGATGATAAAATTTCGACGGTGTACCATTAAATAACGCAGTCGTTCTATAAAGAAAGGTAGCGCAAGGAGGGAGGGGAGGGAGAGGGGGTTACTGACGCTGTCATCATGACTGACATTATTTACCTTTTCATTTAAACATTAAATAATTTTAAGTAATTTGATATTCCAATATTCCAGCCATAACTAACATATCTATCATTTAATAAATTTAATTTATTTCTGCGTTGTACTTCAGGAATTTAGAGAATATTCTAATTATTTTAGTACTGTTTAGCCTTATCACTGTTATTTTTGGTTTTTTAATGCCTTTTCTGGTTTTTCTTGTTGATCAGTTACAGTTACAACTATAAGAGATGCGTTCGGATTTCAATTCCTTGCTTAACATGCTTCTAATATCTCAGTCTTTTTCTTCCCTTCCTTATTATGTAACCTTCCTCTGCATTCTATTTGTTCTGATGAACGCCAATTAAGTAGTGTTTGATTTGTTGAGTGTTGTTAGAATTTACTTATTTCCACTTTTATCTCACATTCATCTTTCTTACTCTCAAATAATTACGGGCCTAACACATTGAGCGGAGTTCTCTTTGCGTGTACGTATGTGTCTTTGAAACGTAACAAACGGGCATGAAGCAATTTATTCATGTTGCCGTTGTTTACGCGTTCATTTGTTTACTAATGAAGTTGTTTTGATTTACTTACCAGTTGACATATCAAGATCGATCATTTCGAGTTCTCGGACTTAACATGACATTAAAAAGATAAAAAAAATTGTGCAAAGAATGAAACAATAAAAGGAGAGGAAATTGGAGGAGCACAACAAAAATCTATCACACCATAAAACTTGTGTGACCAAATATCATCTGAGCAATGAGCAATCGCAGTAGGCAATCATCCCAGCAATATAATAAGAGGAGGGTGCAGCAGGAAATTCAGGTCTAAATAGACCGAGTGAAATGTCCTGATAGCTTCCATTCCTCATCTCCACCACCTATTCATCTTCGCGAACCACCATAACACTCTTAAGGCAAATTTAGTAGCGGAAGAATTCCATACTAGTAGGTTATTGCTGGTGCCATCACAACGAAGGTATCGGAAGAGATTGAATCAAATATGAAGAGGAGATGTGGACGAATGGGACAAGCGTTCACTTCACTAGGAAACGTTCACTGCGGTGGATGTCGGTGTGACACACATTACATGAGCGTAGTTAATGCGACCGAATACACATCAACATTTATGAGCGATGAAATTGGCTTGGCTTTCCTCCTACTGTCGCCTCGCTCATTTCGACGTCGCTCAATAATGCTGTGTCGCACCTGGTTAAAACCAACTGCAACCGATCTAGCTAGCTGAAACTTTTCCGTGTCAACTAACCATCTCTTTCCTTTTATGCATTATTCTTGAAATGGCTCCTTAGTAGAAGTTTGTCTCTATAATCGATTGATCCTTTTCAAAACTATCCTAAAAGTTTTGAAAGATTTAAGTGAAATGCCATTTTCGTGAGTGAAAAAATTGGTTAATTCCAGCGAACGAGGAATACCATAAAAGTTGCAATCTAAATCTCCCATATTAAGCTACCGAAATTTCATTACGAGACGGCTGTTGTAGAAGAGGTAGCCAGACATTAGTGACGGAATTTAAACGGTAGATTTGAAGGTAACGATGAGCAGTAACTGTGATTTGCCCTAACTGGATAAGTAATCGGTACTTTAAACCAAAAGCAATGAGAAGGGACAGCATAACTCGCAGTACCTGTGTTTTCCAATGTAGGCGAATGGAAGATATTGAAGGATCATGAAACTGTGAGCTGCGGTGAGAGGGAACTAATTTAGATTTTCGATCAAACTGAAGCCTCCTTCATTATCTTCTTAAACTCTAGAATGAACTGAAAAAAACTAAAACTTTGGCAACGTACAGCCACTTATGGCCTAATAATCAATATCGCTAAGACATTTCATACCTTCAAATCGCCGTATTTCAGCCAGACAGGACACCTATCATCTGAACCATGGTGACAGCACTTTTCATGTCGAGGCGCTGGTTACATCCTTATATCATCTTATATTATCGTTTCAATACTGGGACAGCTTTTTCAGAATGACTCATGCATTGTAATGTAGGACATAAGTCCGCGTAATGCTTCATAAGTTGGTGATTACGTGGTAACGAGTCAGTTATGGTAGGTCTCATGGGACGATAGGTCGGGTGCGGCTGCGTCGATTCGGCGAGTGTGTGTAACACGGTGACATCAGTTTGACGGATGTGACGTGAAGGATAGGAAATGATGGATTGCTGTAACTAATACATAATCGTGGAAGAATAATTAATTATAATTTATTGTGAGAGTTCCGAACTGATAAATACCGAAATAGTTTTTCACCTAACAAAAGAAGTGTGATTCCAGCTCTGCGCAGTAAGAGTAAAACAATAACAGTGGTGACAGATCAACAGTTCCTTTTTGCTTTTTGATGTAGTTGGTGAAGGATGAGTTTCGAGTGAAATAGTCGAGCATAGTAAGAGTGAAATATGTCAATGGCAGAAGATATAACCTGAAATTGTAGTTCTCGCCTTCCACTTTCCTTTTTCTTCTTAAATACCGCGAAACCAGCTCAGCTAGTAGCTTCATATGTGTGTTCTTCGTTGAAGTACACATCGCTGTATTGGTTGAGTTATTCGAAGCACCATGTGAAGCTGCTCTCTGACCTTGGATACAAATTTACATCCTCTATCTCGTATGCTCGGAAAATAGTTCTTGGATGCGGTAGAGATAGGGTCGATTGAGACTTGAAAGTGTTTTGTTACTCATGAAGCAATGAATAAAATGTTGTGATGACTCATGAAAATTAGGATGATATTTATGGATTCCAACTTACTACTTTTTCCTTGCTTCAATATAATAAAATTAGCCTTTAGTGGCACACACACACAATCATCACATCACAGGCATAACTCATCTGACTTGCTAGATTTGTAAATTCCGAAAGGTAATACAGTGTTGAAGGACCGCTCCAAGTTAAAAATTCATGTAACCTGTAAAGATCGCTCGTTACGGCTGATAGTGGGTGGAAGTGACGTTCCGCTACGTTCCTTCGCCTACTTTTGCACCGCTATTGCTACGTGGGAACATTGGGATTGGAGTGAAGAGAGTACCGTAAAGTGTTCCGCATCCTTCTGCTTGCATATCGTAGACAAAGCGGCAGATCCGTTGCATGACCAGCGCCTCTTAGTGATTCAACCACCACCACCACCTCTCTCAGCTCGTCCATTCGCAGCGTCTCTTTAGGTTGGTAGGCATGGGACTGCTCCTCGTCGCAAACCGTACGCTATGTGCTGGCTTGCGACTTACTGTTTCGAGACGAATGGTCAGCACCATGTATGCTTTGTGGATCCGGTGGTTTGGAGATGGGCTGCATATGCGAGCTAATACGAATTCGAATTGCCTCACAATTATCACCGGTAATCAGTGATTGCTGAGTGAATTACATGGTGATAATATCGCATTGGAACATTAAATTAGTGAATAATTAATTGCTTGAACAGCAGCAGTATCACTATATTGCATTCGATATGACATAATCATATTCTCTATGCTACGTAAAATGCTCCCCTGATTTATTTGACAGTTAATATATTCAAATTTAGGACGGTATGAATTCGAATTACAGGATGCGCTGCTTATCATCTTTTCTAACAGCTGATAAAATAGGTATTAGTTGATGATCGAATGATATGGTTACCTGGAAAGCATGTTTGTGTGGTGATAGAATGATAAATCCACATGTTTGTTCATTCTTTCCACAAATTCATATTTCTGGTTTGCAACAGTGAAAATGCAAATTTCCTGATTTGAAGAACTACAAATACAGGAATAATTGCACTTTTGGTCATTTTTTGTATGATTGATGGATTGGCGAAGAGTTTGACATGAACGGCTAGAAGCGGCGATTTAGTACAAATGAAATGATGGCCATTGATGTACAAACGAGTGCTACGCAAATAACAACACAAATATCACAGAATATACCAGTGTTTGTATTTTACACCACTTATTCATACGGGGTTTTGAAACTGTTTGATTTTGCAACTTTCTTGTGAAAACTGCATTTTACTAAATGAATGAGATGTTGAAATTTTAGCCAATAAATTTCATCAACTTCTTCCTCTTCTCTACTCTCTCACTGTGTTTATTAATGAAGCTATCTTTTACGTAATGCTAGCATAAGCTTACCAGTTTGAAAATATTTCCTATAGATTCGAGTTCTCGCGATAATAGAATAGCCCGTAGGTGTGTAATGCAGTTAATAAATCTATAAGTGATAAAAGAAAAATTTTTAGAAGTCTTGCACGTCTTTATCCGAAACTCAAGAAACGAAGTACGACAGTACCGTTGTTTAAAATAGGTGATGTTGTCGCAGAACGATGGATTATAAGTGTATGGATTATTTGACAGAAATTTAAGCAAATTTTGTTTCAATAAATCAGGGAAAGAAAGCCAAAATTTTTTTGCTAAAATTGCTAATGCACAGAAAAAGCGATGTTTTTTGGTGCTGATTTTACGATCCTCATCTTCTTCCATCCATTTAAACTTCTAATTATTCAAGGAGGGCGAGAATTCGCTGATGAAAGTAATAAAAGCTGTTATAACAGCATCGAATGACAAAAAGGAACGCTTCTCTCCTGCACTGATTCAAACGGAAAAATTGAAATAATGTCGAAAAATGAAATGTACGAAATACCTGTAATACCATTTTCAGGGACTAATAGGTCGCGGTGGGTATGGACAAATTTTTTTTGCTATGGACAGTCGAAGGGAAGAAGTGAGAGGAGTAGCCATAAAAACAGAACTAAAAATGCGAAAAGGCAAAATTGCTAAACGAATGATTTTGGAACAAAAAGTCGGCGGCGTTCTTTTCAAGAAATTTATTGAATTCTTTTTTTTTTAAAAAAAAAAGGTGCTTAAACCAATGCTAGCGATAACTTCTTTGGTGATGACCACTGACAGGTATTGCTTCGATTACAAGGACGGGTACATGTTCCACTTCTTTGGGGAAGTGGTTCGACAAACAAAGTTAATTATATAATTATGCAACTCCTATCACAGAATGTGAATGATATTAGAAAGCAAAGTCCATTTAAACGTTTCTCACGTCCAACTATGGCTCGTATTGTCATACAGGTTAAGTACATCCTAAGAATTTGTATGATGTGAATTACTCAAACTGCTATCATTTTTTAGCAAAAATTCTTTAAATTCATATTCCCATTTCAATTTCATAATAAGTAAATAAGTAGGAACACTATAATTTGTTTAAAAATGTTTGCTTTGATAATCAACAGTAGCAACTAGCCAGAAAAATGTGTTAGGTAATGAATGCTCTGACCCTTATTCCGAAATATGAAAGGTCAATCACTATTGTTGGTTGAAGCGAAGCATTTTTGCTATGCTAATCCTACGCTACAGGGGATAGCGGGATTGCGGGATATACATCAGATCGGTTATATTCACCGAGACATTAAACCGCACAATTTGTGTTTCGGACTTTCCAAAGTGGTAAGTTTGCGAGCGCTCACAAAAAAGTTAAGGAAGTTTACAAAGTCAAATGGAAAGTTTTAGGAAAGTAGGGAAAAGATTTCAACCAGTAAATTTAGGCTTATTTAGTATTTATAAGGAGAAGGTCGAACTAATTACCTCTTCTACTTTTAATTGATTTTAATCATTGCAGGAAATTTATTTCGTCCACCTCCTGGTTTTTTTTTTCAGAGCAAACATCGTTTAGTAATTGTTGATTATGGACTGGCGCGACGCTTCCGTTATCCAAATGGTCGACTGCGCCCGCTAAGACGAGATTGCGGATTTCGTGGTACCACACTTTACGCATCATTACGAGCACATGAAGGAAAAGATCTTGGTAAGAGTTTATCCAAAACTTCATTTGTCGCTGATAAAACAAAAAAAAAACAACGAAAACTTCATTGCTAGTCGAAAACAAGAATTTATTTAATAAAAAAAATTTTAAATTTAAAACCACTTCATTAACAGGACCATCGGACGATCTAGTAAGTTTGTTTTATGCGGCCATTGAAATGGTTCTTGGTAATATACCATGGAAACAAGCTCGAAAAACTGAAGAAGTGAAAGCATTGAAGCAAGCTATTGTACGCTTAACTTTTCTAGAAAATCTATCCTTCACAACAATCACAATTGTAAATTATAAACAATTTTAATTTAACAAAAGTAAGAGTGTTTGGGAATTTCTGAAAAGTTATACGTAGCATTTTGGAATTGGAATATCTCTTGATATTCAGTGCATAAAATGATTAACACTGCTCATTCAGCACAATTATTTCACTTCCAACTATTATAAATTCAAATACATTTCATGTCAAACGAATCGGTTCATTTCCTGGTCATGTAATTACTATCACATAATTCTCTTCCAGCAAGGAGATGATTTTCAAACTGTAACTGAGAAGGTTGGTGAAAGTTTACGTGAATTTGGACGTGCGGTACACTCAATGGATGCAAACGATGAACCAAACTATGCGGCACTTCAGAATATAATGCTTGTTGATTTTTTTCCTGTTATTAACAAATGCTACCGCTAGAATGTGTTTTAATTAGATATTTGGAAAAAAAACAAGCCAAGAAGAAATTTGTGTAAGAAAAAGTTGAAAGAGTCTAATGGCTTTGAAGTGGCTGTTTTCTGTAGATCTGTAAAAAGCTCTACAATCATTTCAAAAGTTAGAAGATAAGGTTAGTTATGAAATTAAAAAAAATTTATTTAAAATATTCAAAGCAAAAAGCAATACTCTCTGCCATAATCATTCATGTTTCCAAGTACATGCCGTATGATCCATCTCATCAAATTCAGTAGCATCTCCCTATCACATTAAACTTCATATAAAAAGTTAATTTCATTAATTGATGATGTGATACACTGCAGGATTTTACAAATCATAGGCAGTTGAGCGATCCATACGACTGGGATAACGATTTCGAAGAGGTATTCCATGAAAATGATATCAATGAAATGATCAGCAAGAATGAGTGATAAATGCAAGGAGGGAGAACGTTTGAGAAACAGATGACGTTCAGTAAAACGAAATATTGATCGTTTAAAAGTTCCATTTTGCTCGTTTTTTTAAATTGTATGAAAAACAGATGGTAATTGCTGAATTCATGTGACCACCTAAACACAGAGAGATGATTGTCCACTTTTCCTCTTACCTTTCCTTACTCTCTCACATTTCTGGTTACTGTTACCTTCGAGCGACTGTACACGTAACAAACTGATAGTAATAGTCGAAAGCAATAAACAAGTGTGCACACCTGCTCATACTAAAGAAGACGACTTACAAGACACTGTGCAAGCAAACTAGAGTTGTGAGAAAAACACTAGAAGGGACAAATACAGTATGGGAGAGAAGCTGGTATGTAGCGAAGAGTCGCCGAGATTTTGAGAGGACGTTGTGCAACACTGACGGATTATTGAGTTATTCAGGGTGCTTTTTGCTGGTGGAGTGTGGTGTAGCTGTGTTGAGCCTATTTTTTGGCTTTCTCTTTTCAGTAGTGTTCCTGTTTTGTGATGGATTAATTAACTTTCAAGGGCACGGAAAGAAAGTATCAGCGAAGATTTGATTAATGAATTGAATGTGGCATTTGATAAAAAATTGCCTGTCTTTCCTTTGCTGATTTCATTTTAGTAATTTTGCTTTTTACGAGTTGCGTGAGAGCATTTCCATGTAAAAGCATACAAAATCAATTTCATGTGAATGCATGTTGCTCAGACAAAAGTGTATGGTTGTTTATGCCAATCGATTAGTTGACGTTACTCGAATAGTGTTCCATGTTGATTCTCATTCTACTCCCTTCCTTTCACAAGAAGGATAGTGAGTGCCAAGGACATATCCTACAAGTTAGAATGAAGAGATCTGAATTCTATTACTGATAGGTGAAAATGGTACGACGTGTATCAGCTTGTTCTGCTTGTGCTTTGGGAAGCCTAAGACGTTTTCGGATAGATCGCTTTGTTGTGACTTTGGTGCTTATGTAACATAAGGCATGCTACGTTAAATGCTTATATGATGTAAACGTTAAGTTTGGAGGGTAATTGTCCCTTTGAAGGATTGAAGGAGGGATAATGTAATCTTAGATATTAAACTTCAATATTCCTTTTATGCGCTGTAGAATACATGCTTGTACCTCAGCAACATGTGGAAGTGGATGATTAGGCACTTTCGTAAATAGAAAAATTAAGGTGCAAAAATCAATAACGTGTGGCAAAACCAGTTTTAAATACTTTATAGTGTGTAAAAAATGGCTTGTTTTAGATTAGATCTAAGAATAATTGGTACTTTATTGCCGAAGAATTGAACATTCTCTTCAGGAAAAACTTTAACAAATGACTGGTGGCAGTGCAGAAGTTTCGAAGAAAATTCGGGTAAGTGTTCTGAGAAAAATATTTTATTTAAAATACTGTTTTGATTATAGTTCGTACTTCCAAAAAACTTAGTTATAAATCTCTAGGACATTTTTCTTTCCGTGTCAGCTATCGTTCGGTAAAAGTAACTTATTCAAAAGTCGTCTTATTTTTGATGGGTGGGATAATTGGCTTATATAACAAGTGAGACTACAGCTGGGACACTTAAATGTTTTAAACATTTTACAGGCTGCTATAAAGGCTAAGTTAGAAGAGCTCGGTGTATATGTAGATGAAGAATTACCCGACTATATAATGGTTATGATTGCGAACAAGAAGGAGAAAACACAAATGAAGGAAGATCTGTTACTTTTCCTCGGCAAAAATTCTGAAAAATTTGTGGACTGGTTAGTTTTGAATTATCGTTTTTCTATGTGTAATTCACCTGATTTATGAAATGTTTGTTCTCTTTATTTAACAGATGGATGCATGAAATTAGACTATAGGCATGTAATTCTCATTAAATTTGGGATTTCTACGCTTAATGGGAATCATATTTGTAGGTTGTTTGACATTTTTGAACGTTTACAATCGGCCAGTGTTCCGAATGTTGTCCAGGAATCGTACGATAGTAAACGGAAAGATAACGAGAGCAGTGGTCATCGAAAGGAACTGGAAAATGCGAATAAAAGGGAAAAAGAAAAAACAATGGATAAAAAGAAAAGGCAGGAAAGCTCTGGTTCGAAGAGTGTATTAAAAGAACATGAAAAGAAAGAAAAAGCGAGGCCGCGCGGAACAAAAGAACTTGAAAGAAGAGAAAGCGAAAAGCGTACTGGCGTTGCAAAGATTGTGAAATCGAAGGTATAATCATCACTTTTACTTTGATGTTTTTACTGTCTCTTTCGTTAGCTTGTATTTTTTGGTCAATGACTTTGGTTTTTATTCTTGCATTTTTCAAGTAGACTAGTAATAGGAGCTATTCTTTCGGTTTATAGAATCACGTGAAGTATGAACTACTTGAATTTTTGCTTTGTTGAATCATAGCTGAATACGGCTGACTGTGAATCGATTTGCATGGAAATTGTACCGACATAACTAGCTGTTCATTCATCACTTTTTGCAACTTTCAGCCATCACATAGAACGAAATCTCCTGTTTTGCCTCCAGAAAAGACACATCGTCGGAAAAGACTGGAGAGTCCAGAACGTCGAGGTATTTAATGATAACTTTATAATCCTTCACTCTCAGTAAATTTTAACTTCTCTTTTATCAACATGATTTCCCAAAATTATACTTGATGTTGATGTTGCAGGTAGCTTACGTTTTGGAGTGAGACATGACGATAGTGAAAGGAATGATCGGAAAACGTTACCAGTGAAATCAGATAGCAGGACAGAAAGAGAGGCAAGGGAAGACGCAAAATATTCTAAAAGACGAAGTGATGAAGAGGATAAGCGAGCTAGCAGAATTAGCTGCACAAGGTTCGATATCTTTTTTCTTATTCATCTGTGGACCATTCCATGTTGGTAATTTTCCATGGCCGAATTTTCCATCCAAAAGAAAATCAGAATTCTATTTAATATACTTTTCAATTATTTGTTTGTGGCTTATCTACTTGCAAGTAATTGCTGTATGGCTTTGGATCTTAAAGAGTGTGAATTTTGAAAACACAATTCATCAAACGTTTTGTGTTTTCCTAAAAAATATCAAGAAGTGTAACTGATTGGATGGATAACAGCTCACAATTACTTACTCTCGTCGATCTATTTGCTACACTTATTTGTCTTTAATTATTTTCTTGTCCTGATGTCTGCTTTCAGCAAGATATCAAGTGGTTCGGAACAGGATGTTTTACGGCGAAGAAAGCGAAAGGTGCAGTCTCGTTCACCATCACTAGAGGATGATGCTGACAAAGAAGAACGCATTGAAGCAGAAGAGTCTGATCGCATTTTGAGGAGCAAAAAGGTTAAATATGTTTGAGATTGTTATTACTACTTCTTCAGTTATTTTTGTGATGTTATAATGATGGACTCTATCCAGTCATTCATTGTCCACACAGGATCTGTTTTTTTGGAAGTGCTTTACACATTTAATGAGGAGTGAAATTTTCAACTGTTGCAGGTGCAGTCATCTGCAGTTGTTAAATTACCACCAGAGCCAACTGTAAAATCCGTGTCTTCTCAAGTAGTTGTAAAGCGAAAGCTGCCTGAAAAAGAAGTAATAACGTAAGTTAGTCATCAACTGTTTTATGCGTTTGAATAACGATAATGTACCCTTGAAGTGATTTCTATTTTTAAGACATTGTTGTTCTAAGATTTTAACTCGTTTGCTGTTGGGTCGTGACTAATCATTTGTAAAGCTTTAATACGAACTTGTTTTTTACTAGTGAAATTGTTGCAGTAAACAGTCTCGTGGTGTTAAGTCATTGTTCTTGAAAGCGATTAAAGAAGCGGGCGAAACGACGAGGACAGCAAGCCATATTGCCGGTTATGGTAATGGATTGAATGCGAAGAAGGAGAAGGAAGTGGCTGATCATGGTCATGGAAACCGTAAACAGAATGGTGTGAATGTTTTGGATGAGGAAGAGGTTAGCATTTTTCAAAGAATTTAATAGTTTGTTGAGGTAATAGTGAGGTGAGGAGGGTTTTTTGTATTTGGCTTTCATTTTTGTGATATTGCTTTCGTCAATGGCAAAATTATTCTATGCGCAATAATTTTGCTGGATTTTCTGATATATGTTATGTTAGGGTATTGAAATCGATGTTTATGATGATATTGGTGATGCTTTGGTTGTTATGCCTGACGAATCAAATGGTGGAAATGGTAATAGTCGTTCAATCGTACAAACACTTGATGAATGCAGTCTAAGTGAACCAGAAGTAGAGAGAAAGCGCATGCGGACGTATGGGTGCGCATCTTGGTTTTTGCAATAATTTCATAAAATTAATCCCAGGCTGTTGTATGATAATTTTTGAAATATCGCCACTCACTTATTACTCTGTGTCGGTTTATTACAACCACTAATTCCACAATTTTTGTGTGTTTTTTTTTAAATATTGGTTATCGTTAAATCTTTTAGACCAAGTTCTACAGATGAACCGAAATTTTACATAACTTTAAAAGGCGATTCAATTAGCGGTTTGGCTAAGCGGCTTACGAAAATTGGTGAAGGCAATGTTGAAATTGTTAGCAAGAAGAAAACAAAACGACGTCGGAATGAAACAAATCCAAGTGAGTTTTCATCCTTGTTACATGTTTGACTTTACAGTTTCTTGTTATTCATCCGGTTGAATATGGAAATTACTTAAGATTTTTTTTTGCAAATCTTATTGATTCAACTGTTGCATTTACAGTTTTGGCTCATCTGAATCTGTCACAACCAAAACAGGTTAGAAGAGAAGCGTCTCACGTGAAGTCAATTGCTGGCAATATGGAAAGTGAAGCATGTCTCATAGCACATTCAAATGAGGTAAAGAACAAAGTTATATGTTAGTCTTAAAGGACATGAAAGAAACATTGCAAGAGTATCAGTTTTCTTTGAAGCTGTTGCGGAACACATACCAACTTTGTTGCCTTTAAGGCATTAATTTTTTGTCTTTATGACCACTTAAAAATGAGTCTCTGCAGGTTTCCAATGATTCGAAACCTGTACCTGCTTGGGATTTGCAAATACAACTACCAGAAGAAGACACGAGTGAAGACGGTGATGATGATGGCGATGATGGTCGGTATTTTGTTTTTTCTATTTCATTTTTTGTCAGGTTCGGCGCATTTATATAAACCGACGCAGAATTTATTAACGTATGGATGTAAATTAGTAACTGCGTGCTAACCTAAGAGGGATATCACCATGAATGTCAAAAAAGTGATTTCGATAATAACATTTATATGAATATCAAAACATTATTTACAATTTGATGGTTATATGTTTTAATGTAGCACTTCCTGCATTTAATTCTCTGCAATACGTGTATTGTAAACTTTTTGATCTGAGTTTGCTGAGAAACTAGCCATTCATCAAAATAAGTATAGGAAAAATGGAATCTATATAATTAAAATGTATGTATATAGTACGAGGTGTATCGTTCTAGTGGCGAATGCACATTATATTTCAAAATGCTTCTTAAATCATCGTCTTCTCAACCAAGCGAAAACATTGAGTAAATCTTTTTCCTAAGTGCTTATAAAGAACATATGATATATTCACTCTTTTTCAGAAGCACAAATTGACGCTGTTCTTGCAAGCGCTCAGACGGTTGGTCAAGGTTTTGATGAGGTTAGAGTGGGATAGTTACATTTTATCAATAATTAGATTATCTTAGAACTTAAAGTTTTTATATGAACAAGTGATATGTGCATGGATTAAGATGCTTGAAATGGAATGTTGACGAATTGTGAAATATTTTTGGTTTGTTGAAAATTTCTTTTCTTTAGTGTTCTAGGTAATCTTAGAAATAATGATAAAATAGACTTCATTTAGATGACGTTTTATCTTTGACTTTGGAAGTGTTCTGATTTCAAGTCTTTAACTTTCTGATATCGTTTAAGGTACCACCAACTCCAACTTTGTCGAGTCCATTATTTCGTCCACAGACTCCACCACCACAACTTTTTTATAATGCACCACGGCAAAATGTATTCATTGCTAGTAGACAGGTATCTTTTTTGATTATATCAATTACTGAATATAACCGAAAGTGTTAGGTTTTCTATTGTTCAAATAACTTGAATATCCACATATAATTTTTCTTTTTGTATTCGAAAGAATGAAGGGGTGACGACGTTGTAAGATTTTCTATAGTGTAATTGTGTTGAGATTTAGGGATGTTGTAAGAGTATACTGAGGTTTAGGGATGTTATGTTGAAACAGGCAGAGAGTTATGCTAACTTGATTTAGGTGTCAAATGTGTCAATAGTGACCTCAGCTGGAGCTGAAAAATTAATGGAACGTTGTAAATTTTGGCCAAATTGTTCTCTTCAAAACTGTGTATATATTCATCCAAGTAAACCGTGCAGGTAATATGTTATTTGGGGAATTTTGAATCATAACTGTTGCTTGATTTTAACGCATTCAACTCTATCAGCGTATATCACGTTTACAATTAAATGATTGATTTTTTTTATTAACAAAGACGATTATCAGCAATAGCTAGTGGTGCTGAATGCATATAATTAGGATAGTTTTTCTGAAAGTGCTAAAGTCCACCGCGTATAATGCGCGTTAAAGTACATCTCAACGTAATGGAATTAAAATGTACTTTTTTGTGTTGAAAGTAGGATGTTTAAGAAAACAGTTATCCGAAAACTGATGTAATTTTTTTGCGTTGAAAGAAGGATGTTTAAGAAAAAAATTATCGTAAAACTTCTAAACAGAGAGTAATTGCTCAATTGATTTGAACCTCTTTCTTCAGCAATTTTCCGAACTGTTCATTTGGTGACAGGTGTATTTATATACACCCCCAATGCAAGTTTGGTCGTATGTGCTTGAATCCAAACTGTGTGTATGCACACACTTTGAAGGCAGCGTATGTTTTTTTCAATACAAATATCGCTTTAAACGAGTATTTATATCTGATTATAAAAATTTGACCTGGTTAGAGAACTCTATTTTCGATAATCCCTGCGCTTAAACTTGGTTTTTTTTGTGTACGAAACACTTGGGATAAATCTTGTGCCGGTATTCCTGATCATAATTTTATCATTTCTCATAATTTTTTAGGTCCGTTTTACATTCCGAGATTATTTAGTTCGAAATTTTAGGATGGTTGTAGAAGCACCAGTGACTGCATCGCCTGAAGTGGGAGTACAGGCGCAGCCGAATCCAGTTACATCGTCTGCCTCTTACGGTTCGAATGTTCCATGTAAATATGGTGGAAAGTGCGCAAATGCCAGCTGTAGCTTCAAACATCCTAAGGTAATTATTCATATTGTTATCTTAAGATAAGGATCACTTTCGTCACATACGTTGGTGATGGCATCATTGAATGTAGTTCTAGAAGTGATTATCACAATGGATTTTCATTTGGGTATTTTTGCTTTAAATAATTACGAGCAGTAATTTTTTAGCTTTGTCGTTTTGGGGATCGCTGTACAAATCGTGCCTGCTATTTTTGGCATCCTAAAGCGAGTGCTACTGCACTTCTTAGCGCAGCAAGTGCGAAATATCGGTGGAAAGCACCAAGTGTAGCGGCAACTTGAATTAATATTTAATAGTTATGAACTTTGGCAAATTGTGGGCCATACTAAATATATTGTTTTAATCGATTTTGCATTCTTGTGGGAGTCCAATAAATCTAGTTTGTTTGTAGTAGTAGCACTTCTGATACCAGTGTCTTTTTCAAACTTTTGAAAGTCACAAAGGAGTCATCAATAAAATTTCCTTATTGTCACAAACTACCGTAACTTTGAATTAATGTTTATGGTGAAAATGGTGTATTTGTTGTTTTCGACATCTCTGATATTTAATGTTTCATTAGAATTTTTCATAGATTGTGGATTGCATCTCCTTTTATCATCAGAAACCTCTATTAAAGTCTTATCGCATTATAGTTTATTGTTTTATGCGTCCGACATGCCATGTTTATTGGTGATCCAAATATTACTGGGGAGGGCACATTCATTGAGCGAACTCTTCTCGAAGTCGTACTGACGTATAGAGAAGCTTTTAATTATGTCATGTCGATAGAAACTGCATCATCATTAGCGACTGTTATTTATTAACCAAGCCAAATAGCTAAGCCGAATCAGTCGTTTCTATTCTTTTATTATATTTATTGTACTTTTTTTTTTTGGCAGTTTCGTTGTCACATTGGAGTGTTGGGTTCGATTCTATGGGCCTGAATATTTATTTACCTGGTATATTCGTAGGTTGCAATCTGTTCCTGAAATAGAGCGGGATCATTGATTTCTGAAATAATGAGCGATGAACAATCAGGAAATTTATTTCCGAGCAACATATGAAAACATATCGTCTTACATCAGATATAAATTAGCGGGTCCTGGCGCAGCTTTGTTCTTAATTTGTCCTGTGTAGTTTTGCAGCGATCCATTTTGTTTGACCTTCGTCTGAACATTTTAAAATGAATAAAGCATCTCACTTGAAAGTCTCAACATGTTCACTTTAAAGGACTAGACCAAGCATAGGTGAGGGTGGGGGCAGCCTTCCTTTTCTCAGCGACGGTTAATGATATCCAATTTTTCCATCCGCTACTACTTTGCGTTTTCATTCAAGAAAATTTACAGGAATGGCAGTAAATGCTTCAACTCTTTTCATCCAAAAAGCTTTCAAATCATAGAGGTATTGAATCTAGCAGACGATGTTTTGGTCCAGAAAGATGATAAGCACTATGTTTGTTATAGATTTTTAAGATTATCAGGAAATGGCTTGCCAGATCCAGGGTGGAGATAACCTCTAATATTCTTTGCATGCAGTGATTCTCTCCACTGAGTTCTAACCAATGAGTCATTTGTATACAATACTAAATAGTTAGCACTTTTCATCTTACTGCTTAATCATTTATAGGCTAAGAGGTGCTGCCGATTCACTGCACTGCAAGTTTTCATCGTCCTCATCCTTATCTTTTGTAATTTGTGATCGCGGTGACATCTGTATCCTCATCGATGTTTGCTTCGGAGGTCGAATTTGAATCTGCGGCTTCTGACGATCCTTCTCAGACGACCAGTTAATATTTTGACCGCGATTAAGACTGTAAGTAAACATTCTCATTTTTGCAGAATTTTCAGAACTCCAAAAAATCTAACAGATTGGTTCATCAACAATCACGTACATCAATTTTAATCTGACAGGAAAAGGAGTGTGGTATAAAGATTCAGGATTAATGGGAGGAAATATTGAGATTTCAAAAGGATTTGAATACTTAAGTGGTTAATCACCATACCAACTACGCTTCTGTCATAAGCTTAATGATGTTTGCAATAGCTGCTAGAAGACAAAAAAAACATTGTCTATCAAATCAAGCCTTCAGAAAAAGGAAAACAATATCTGACCGATGAGATGCTTGTGTCCTCTGTGAGAATAACTTGGAGAACCGTTGATAAGCAAATAAGTGTTCGTATCCTTTTCGTTTATGGCTACGATTACCATCATTTTGCCATTTCCGGTAAATCGATTGAGTTCTGAAATACTAAAAGCGTGCCATTGACATTTTATGTTGTCTCCTCGAAATGCAAGAAAAACATAAACATGACAATTTTGGACAAGCTAATGTCACTAAAATATTCAATAGTCAGTTCAATTCTCCGATAAGTGCAACTGATCGAAATAGTCTGTAAATGAAGTTGAACAGACTAAGCAAATTGCAACTGAGCAAATCAAACTATAAATAATTTCACTAATTAAGAAGGATGAAATGAGAATATTGCACTTGTGGAAAACATCTTTTTTATTCTCTAAGGTTTGGTTACACATTAAATCTATTCAGTTATGCACAACGGAATTCCACCCTTTCTAATGGCAGACTGTCTCACATGCATGAAGCTGTACATTCTTTGAGATTACGAAAATATGCTCATAATTAAGGATGAAAATGCAGTGCAGGTAGTTAATTAGGAGGATTACTTAACCGATAACTAAGCATGTAATTGTTGGTGTTTGACTTCATGTTAGCACATAGGTGTTTATCAGTATTAGCTTTTCAAGAGGCTTAGAATATTGGCAAGTAAACTGCAGCGAATAACTACGCTATTGACTGGGTAATTGAATCTGCTTTGTTTTAAGTATATTAGTTGAAATTGCAGAAAATTGCACATATTTGGATGCTTCCGCTTTTGAACAAAAATTGAATTGTTAAAAAAAATTTTCAAACTAAATGAGGCATACCGAGCAAAATTGATAAGTGAAGAATCTTCGTCTATTAGATTTTCCGGATGCTGGGAGAGGTAACGCTTCCAGAGTGCATCCGTAATTTCAGTGCAAAACATCACACCCGCATGCAGCGCTACCATTCGCAATACTAATACACCATCGACCTGTACTTGCAATAGTTTAGGAGGATAATATGTGTAGTTAAATTTTAAAAGAACAAGAACTGAAAAAAAATTTTGATAAAGAGATATGAAAGAAGCAAAAAGTTGGAGCAAAACTACTTTGAGGTACGACTTCAGGAAATGCTCCACTTGCTTTCGCTTTTCCTTTCGAAACAGTTCAGGTCGATCAGGATCAGTTGTTAGCTCTAAATGACGCAAAACAAAGCGAAAACGATCCCTATAACCTTTCATATTTCAACGAGGAATATCTTTCGAAAAAATTATATCAAAAACTTGTTTCTTACTTAGTTGATCAATAATTCATAAAGTCTTATTCAAGAAATCCTTTATTCTCTCTTCCCTTTTTCCTCCTCAGTAGCTAAATCTATTTGAGATATCTCTCTACGGCGACCAGAAACAACATATGTTTAATTATCAGCCATCACAACACAGCTGTATCTCTAAAAGAAGCAAAAGTTAAAAAATTAACTTAACCAAAACTCTAACTCAACGCTAATTCCTAATCGAATAAAAAACGATGCTAAGCTAGAGTTGAACGTTTGAACGTTGCACGAAACTAACCTAAGTTAGAGTGAAATTTATGAAAAGATAATAGAAGAGTTTCGCCTGAAGTCTGCTTAATTTTCATCATTTTGAAAAGAAGCTTTCAAATTTTTCCAAAAAGAGAAAGAAAGGGAAATGAAAGAATTAACCGATGAAATAATGAAATGCTGAACCAGTAGACAGCATCTAATGTAGCAGCAACGAATAGTATCGAGAACCATAACCAAATTAAAATGAATATCTTCTCGTTGAATATATTGATAACAAGGACACACTGCAAATACCTTTGTTATGCAAACATCTCATCCTATCCTATCCATCCTCTACGCAATCAATTCCAATACCAATTTCTCATGCAATTTCAGGTTTATCGTTGAAGCTATGAATAGTATTTATCACAACCATCGCTTTCATCAATTCCATGCACTACAAAAATACTGCGCGATTTTTTTGATGGCTAAGCCTTCGAACGAAACTAAACTAAGACCGAGTGAATTTTAAATGGATAATACAGGTGACATTTTGATTAAATAAATCATTGTGCAATACTTTTCAATGTTCGTCATCTTATTTTCTTCCTTTCTTCCCTTCAACTATTTCCTCTCATTTTCGCCTCTCCAATAATCTCTTCTATCACTAAATTGTAGTTAAAATGGAATCGATAATCTATCCATCTATTCTACGCAAATATGTCATAAAATTTCAGTGTTCAATAATTATCATTAAACGCATTCTCGCAAAGAGAAAGGTTTGAGTAGTTCACATTAAGAAAACAAAAACGAATAAAATGCAAGCACGCAAATTTCCTAAATAATTCATGAAGTACAAAAGAAAAAAAAAACATGGAGAAACATGCTTGTACGGAATGTCGTTGATTATTGCCAAGAACACGCACTTCAAAGTCACACTGAAATCCGACAACATAATACTTAAGTAAGAATCTGTCTAATTAAAATTTGTATAGTAAATGGTGAAAACTTTAGAATTTTAATTTTTTGTCTATTTACAATTGGTTGATTAGTGCAGCTGTGTCTCTGATTTAATGGAAGTGACCTCAAGACGAAACATTTAAAATAACTAACCAAAGTAACACGGGGAAAATTACCAGATTCCATCCATGACCTGCCAAATAAGAGATCACGAAGTATATCAAGACCATAAATGGAATATTGATCAGTTTCCAAAAATTTATTCACTAATATCAAATTTGCCAATATATTGCTTACATACATCACTTTGGTAGCCTAAAAAAGAATAGCCCTAAGTGACCGACATTGTTTTGCAAAAATGCATCGTTGCACAACGTTGACCTGAGGTAGGAGGAGGAAGCGAAGAAGGAAAACTTTATGAATACCTTACCAAATAAAGGCCTGTAACATAACTTTCATAGTAACGCATATTTAAGCATTTTAGCACTCTATGTAACGTATATTGCGTTCGTGAAGTAGCTGCGTGCTGGTACCTGAAGTGAACAATTTTCGGAATTGCACAGCAAACTGTAGTACAAGACGGTTAAATAAGATGTGATACTAACAACGGAAGGGATGGAAGGTCACTCAGGTCGAAGCCAGAATCTCTGGATGATTTAGGACCACAAATATATAACGACCTATCCTGTAGCATTTCTCACGAGCATAGCTATCAATTAGTCTGATTAAGTCAAGCTAATAGGAGATGCAAGGGAATGACCTGAGAGCGGATTCAATGTGACGTGCAAGAGATTCAATGGTTCGCGTTCTATATTCTGTTTCGATGTTTTCTTTCTCTGTAGCCAGTTGAACAATATCATTCAACCGGATGCCTATAATATTTACTATTTCAGGAATTTCTCAGAACACTAGACGAATAATCCTAATTGCGCTCAACAGTCCACCCTATCCTTTCTTCGAAGACAGGAAGAATGGTAGAATTTAAAGCGTTCCGGTGAAAAAAACCATCAGAGCTTTGACTACAACACAACGTGTACTTTCTCATTTGGTCATTTAAAATGAAATTATTGAAGTTGAGCAGGTAAAACCGGACATTTCAAGGTTTTTCAGCTTCACTTCAAATTACCACTCTTTTAAGTGCTTCTATTGAATTTCCAGAAAGCTAAATGCGAGTGTTTTCAAAATCGCAACTGCATAAGAAGAATGAAGGTATGAGTGAAATTACCAGACTTGTCGCTCATTAGACGCCAGACGAGGCATGGAATGTAATAGAGAAAGGCTTGGATAAGAAGAAAAAATGGCACCCATTGATAATAAGATATCTGTCTATACTCCCGCCCTGCTGTATCCACTGGGATATCCTGAAAAATAGATCTAACTTGATTACCAATCAGTATAAATCATTTTTGAACAATTCCTTTCAGGTAATGCTTCACTGATACGGAGTGGATGAACGAGTTATATAAGTTAAACTTTAATTTTTGGCGTGGAAATTCAAATTACCAGGGAGAAATGACTTTAATGAATACCTGCTCGATAGGCACCCAATAGGTGTTTTGAGCCCAGCAGTACATTTCCGTATAAGCTTCCCATGAGCTTGTGAACTGTGCAGGCACCCAGCATTCTAGCGGTCGACCACCAAACTGCAACCTCTTCCATGCTTCACCACAGAATGCAAAGAAGCATGAAAAAAAAAGAAAAACCCACAAATGATATTTTGACAGTCTCTGTCCTTTGATTTCAATGTAATCATCTGATATGGGACTAGTTGAAAAAGTTCAATTCCTTACTTAATTAAGATTGCCTGATTAGGACAATACCCTCCCTCCCCCTCGCCCCCATGAAGCGTGGAAGCGTATCACAAATTCCCCCATTTACGAATGCACTTTATTAGCACAACTTCAGTATTGTCTCCAGCACTTAGCTCCATCTTTTCCCTGGAAACTGCTTGCTTCGTGCGACAATGAAGTTCGGAGAATGCCGTTGTTGATGTTGCTTTGGGTGCTGGAAGGTGCGCGAAGGTGTGAAGAAACGTCTCTCACCTGCTTGAAACTGACCAGGATGGCCATCATAATCAGGAAGGACGGAGTGTAAAAGTAAGATAAGCGATCAACGAAGTCATCATCTTTACGATAGTGCAGGAATGATAAGGCGCTAAACATATTCTGCAGCATCATTGCGCCTACCTCTAATACTGCCGCAAGATGATAGCCTGTTCTTGGGCTTCGCTCACGTCCTAAACGAAGTTCAAAGCTGTTAGACTTTCATCAAATTAATTTTAATAATCTATTTTGGAATGTTCCGAGCAATCTAAACTTATCATATCAACGATAACTCTTCTATAATTCTCTTTATCTCAGTGTTCGCTTGCGTTTTAGCATTTGAATAATTCAATAAATGGAATTTCATGAATAGTAATTATATTGCACAAAATATCGATTTTCAGCAGACCTCAAATGACATCAAAATTTGTCCATCTAATCAGATATTGCTTATTTCATTGTACATTGAGAATGAAATCAAATGAATCACATGAAATGATATCAAAAATGGAATGAAATCAAATGCTGCTGAGATAATGAATGATAGTGCAAAAACTGAAATTTGATCAAAATCTGTTAAAATTTGCTAGGTTTGCTAAATGACAGCATATACGACAGGCACTGTACAGTCCTTTGAGTGTTCCTTTTCTTGAATGTCTACATTTACTGTTAGTAAATGCAAAGAACAATTACAATTTTTAATACAATACTACTTGTACCGCAACATTTCATCTAACACCATCGCAACTAAAGAGGGAATGAGTGAAAACAATCGTTTGAAAGAAAACTTTTTCTTCTTTTTCCGGAAAACAAAGAGAGTCAAAAGGGAACTTACCAATTGTTTTACTAAACTTGCTAATTGATAAAAATTCGAAATGGTTTATTTGACTCAAGTCGTAAAGTACTAGGCGAAAGAGTTCCAATGCTTATTCGATGACTACGTTGCATGTAGCAACAGTATCACATGCATGATTATTCATCATCGATTTAGCAAGTAACATTAATACAAAATGAAAAACAGTTTTAAATGCTTAAAAATTAGTTAGCAATAACTTTTTAAATTTTGAAAGAAATCGTTTTTTAGTCGTTTAATCTAAATAAACATGACAAGAATATTTGGATGATTGAAAAGGATTTGTATTTCCACTAGTTATTTTATACAACAATATTAATCTGATAGAATAAATGGATACGAACGAGTGAGATTAGCTACTGTTGCTGCTGCTGCTACTGTAGTGGTAGTAGTGATGGAATATTACAAACTAAAAAGATAATTAAAAACTGGCAAATATGAGTGAATCGCTGTCATCTTTCGAGAGAACGACGATTGCTCATAACAAACATAGGACATCTATGAGCTAAGCAGCTATTTTTTCTCGCTAGTAGTTATAGAATTGCACTTATTAATAATCAATTAGCTTGTTAAAAAAAATAAACTCGGTCGGCTATAAGCATCTTAGCTTGTAGCAAAAATCACATTCTTTTAAAGTGTAATAGAAAGGACCGTATGTTCAGTGAATTTTATAGTAATAAATTAATTAATCTTAGTCATATTCCTCAGAGATCATAGGTTGAGAAAGAGTTAAAAAGTATGAGAATGAAATGTGGAAAAATGATATTACTCCTATTGCGATTGTTTCATTATCTTCTCCTATCATTTAAAAAATGCAATATCAAAATCATAAGAATTTTAACGCAATCAACTTTTTAAATTGAATTTGTCAAGTGTTGATCACTTCTCATTGTTATGTCTTTAAACAGATATTTTCCAATTTAGCATTCAGAAGCTGGAAATTTCGGTAACGTGAAATTACTACACATAACAGACAAGATGCATTTATTAGATTTCTCATTCGTTTCGCAGTAAACGTCCACGCTACTTCAAAATGTTTAAATCTTAGCTGTTGTCCAGAAAAAAGCAATTCATCATACTTGCATAGCGTAATGCATGCATATCGTTCTCAGTAATTTTTCGAACGTGGATGAATGCAAGTAATTTATTTGCAACGATATGTGAGGAACACGTAAGGTATAAGCTGAAAAAAAATTGTGAAAAAAAAATTATTAGAGATAAGAGGTTTAAGAGGTGGAAATTTATCAGAAATCAATGAGAAAGAGGAAAATGCGAAAAATCGAGGAATGATTCAGGTATGACTCGAAGCGAACTCATATATTATGGTTCCATGAGAATCTTGCTGCTGTTGTTCGATAAATGTTAAAGCAAACTCACTTCGGGAATACATCTGTTTTGAAATTTGCCATCGCCAATATTCGCCCTCTCAACTTTTCGCCTCATTCAGCGCCACCAATAGGGAGCGGTAGCGTACATTACATTGCCATCATTGTCATTGCTTCCATTTTAAGACAAATCATCATATCCGGTTCTTCTCCTGTTCTTCCGAAGAGGTAAAGTTTTACGGAGCTGTTATGATAGTTATGAGAGAGAAACACAGATAGCAGCACGATGAACTGTAACAAAAGTGAGCATTAATGTGTCATGACGACAGGCCAAGATAATAGTGTTATTTCACTTCTGCAATAATTTAAATTTTAATTTCAAATAATTGAAATTTTACGCAATAACACAACAAGTTATTGCTTTTCTCAATGGAAAATTAGGCGTTAGCTCTCCCATCATTAGCAAAGAAAAAAAAGAGCAAAAGTAAGACAGAATAATTAATAATTAATCTGGCGAGATTTCTAATAAATGTGCAAAATTGGGAAGGAATTTAAGTTTTAATAGGAAGAAAGCCAAGTTCCTTAGCTTGCATGTACATTACACAAAAAATATTTCCAGTAAAAAGATTAATTATTCTAATATTTCTCTCGTTAAATCGATGAGGTGTTTTCACTTATAGGAACAAATGTAGAAATTGTACAGAAAAGATTAGATTTCAAATTCATTCACTTTCATTACGTTTATTAGATTGTAAGTAATTTAATAATAGTGTCATGCAATTGTTGCTGCATTTGATCTTTAAAATTTTTTTTAACCGATTCATTCGCAGATGGAATTCACTCTCCTAAAGACTAACTAAACTACAGGTCTTTAATGGCTGAATTTTAAAAACGAAACGATTTAATTCTATCAATCCATACAAAATCATTTTAATGTTTGTTAAGATACATTGATAAGTCTGTAGAACTAATTCAGAAGATATCATCGCTCTCTCTCTCTCTTTGCCTTTCTATTCCTCCTTTTGTCATTCTTTCACTTCAACTATTTTTGAAAAAAAATTAACCACACAGTGAAATTGAGTAAATTGAGTTAATTCATAAGGAATTGTTTTTGAGTGAAAGCAATACAACTTTAGCAACGCTTCGCTTACCAAACATCCCCTCTTTTGTTCAATAAAAAAATCTCCCACTTTAATTAATTCAATTAAAGTGAATAAAGAATGTTTATTAAGTTGCTATTGCTTTAACTTGATCATGCTTATCCTAATTTTAAATCTCTATAGGATAGTCTCTCCACAAATACCTTAGATATTTTAAATGACTGTTTAGAGAAGGATAGTACTTGACAGTTATTATCGGACATTTTTTTTATCGAAGTGAAGCTAAATAGATTAATAATGTCTCTTCTCAAATTGTGTGAACCATTCTTTCTACGGCAATTTGCTATGAACGAATTTATTAGCACTCTGCAAGAAGCGCAAACGTTTCATTTGATAGATGAAAACGATGTTCTATTGTTAGACAAAGTATCATAAAAATTGTAATCTGTGGAAAAATCAGGCATGGAAAAAATATGAGTGGAAGAGGAAGAAGCCTTGTGGAAGGTAAAACAACGCAAATTGACAATTTCACTCTTTGTGACTGAATTAGAAAGTTTGCGGATGAAAGAGAACTGCGAAAAAAAAACCGCACCACTCTCTTCTCATAATTTTGTGATAACAACTAATTATAATTTCGTCATAATTTGTAAGCTGAAACATCATTTTTATAAAACGAATTGATTAGAAGCGATGTTAGAGGCAATAAAATACTGTAATTTGGCAATTTTTAATTTAATGTCATTCCAAAATTAGTAAATTACTAATATAAATGTTTGCTTCATAGGATAATTATTAGTGAAAATTGGAGGAAAACAAAAAGCGGTGGAAAGTGAAATAAAATTAAACATGTAAAAGCGATTGTGGTTGCCATGACGGGAAATACCTCAAATATAAAATGAAATTTATACTGAAATGTTGATGCGAATGCTAAGAAATCTATGCTAAATTAATTCAAGTACTCAGGCAGTGAGTCACTGCAACTGCAAGCACAAGAATTTGCTTCCCCTTTTGCTCACGTCGATGGAGCAATTTAAAACTTGAACGCTCTCTTAGTTATTTCCGTGTACTAATTTTTAAACAAAATTTAATTAATACATCTAAGTCATCTATTGCATATGTTTCCTATCGTGTAATTTTAATAAGTTAAATCTTCTCGAATTGCCCTTCCACTCCACTCGCCTTCATCCCTGTCTCTCACATTCCCTCACTTAATATCCTCTTCGAGGTGAGCATTTTCAATTCCAACAACAACAACGAACACAAATCCAAATATGCTACTTATATTTATATATTATATTAATTAATACATTTCTACCATATTTTTGTATACGAAAAATACATTTAATGAGTGGAAAGATCGTCTGTAACACAATGAATTCCCATTTCGCCCAGGAAATTCAGCTAAAACAAAAAGCTATATTTTATGTTTTTTTTAAGGTGCTATGAATGCGTGTGACGAAAAGCTAACAAACAACTTTTGCTGAGGAAAAAAATTGAGCGAAATTAAATAAATTAAAAAAGGAGGCTATTTAAATGCCAAGCCATTAGAACGAGCAGTTTATGATAAACGTTTCCTAAACTAGTGTCCGTTATAATTCTTTGTTGACACTGAACAGACTCGCTGTCAGCAAAGGAGAGTTTCTCTCGCATAAATTAGTTTTCCATTTCGCATATTAATTATCTTAAATAGTTTATAGTATATCTGAGAAAATTTTTGAAATAAAAGTTTAACCTATCATTGTGCTCATTTACAGGTTATGCAAATCAAGCCAAACTGATTGATGTCATAACTAATTTTTGTATTTCATAAATATTAATTATGCGCATAAATTATCGTAAGCGAGGAAAGCTACAGCAGCTCGTTCTAAGTTTCTGTAAAATAATCTTATATATATGAAAAAGCTAAGCTAATCAAATTAACCAAAACAATCAAAGAAAACCCAATTTTTTAACTAAAAAGACCAAAAAGACTAAAAAAAATCACTCTTATAAACTTTATCAAAAAAACTACAAAAGGCGGAGTTGCAAAAATCACTCTACAAGAAATTTCAATTAAATTAAAAAACGTTTTTTCTCTGGGATTGAAATCGACGATAATTAGGGCTTTTATTTAGTAAGTAAAATGCGTCAAAATACTCATGCATATCACTTCTTCCAAAAAGCATCCAATTTTGAAGAATCGTTCCGTTAAACTGAAATGCCTCCGGTCACATTCCGAACGCCACATTAGACAACAAATGTTTGCGTTAATATAATGCAAAAGAAAGAAGGCAAAGAAAAAGGTGAGAAGAGACAGATAGAGAGAGAGGATGAGAGAAGGAGAGAGAGAGCGAAAGAATTATTTATAAGTTTTATAAATTCAATTCTGATTTTCATAGAAATTTTGAGTTACTGTAAGAATATTTTACATTTATTGAATTACTTCCTTCGTATATTCGACTAATTTCATTTCATATTATCGTACGTACTACTTGCAAATATCTCCTACAAGCATTTTAACGGCAATAACAAAGTAAAATTAACTCGTTCTAAGTGGTAGCAGAATTAACAGATCGGTCGATATGAAGCAATGAAGAAGATTGATTTACGCTAATTGCCTGAAATAGTTCCCAGGCATTGTGACATTTGCTCAATTAAATATCAAGTTTAAGAGTGAATGGTAAAATTACAGGTAAAAGTGATGATAGATGTGAATGCATCTCAAAAATAGATACTTCTAGAATAACAAGTAATTTAAAATCTTCGAATTCATTAAGAAAAAATCGACTTAAGCTAAAAAAACGAAAAACCATAGCAAAGTGTAATGCTTAAAATTGAGCAAGTTTAATCTCATTTTTAGCATAATTTGACACTAAGCTTTCTCACTCAAATATTTCACTTCAGCTTAATGTTATTATTTTTATTTTTTCTTAACTTTAAATTAATGTATACTTTTATCAAATGAACTTTGCGGTGTAAGCTGTAGCGCAGTGAATGATTAAATTCGTTTATTGTACGTACAAAAGAAAATTTCGAGTGAATTTCTGTGTATGAAGCAATTAGATATTTGGTTTAATGAGTGGAAGAAAGAAGAGACTTTGCATTTTTCACGTATTGTCAAACAAACCATTTATAAGCTAATAATTATTGCAAAAGATTGGATGACGAGTGGCAGGATGGAAATTAGCACCGTTGAGGAACTATGGAAAGGAAATTAGTATTGCTGAGGAATGAAATGAGAAAAAAATGAGAAGGAGCGAGAAAGAGAGGGAGAGAGGGAGGGAGGGAGAGGGAAGTTTTATATTAAACCTACTTATATCACAATTTAGTTAACTAAAATGAAAAAAGTTTGTCTTTAACTTGCGGAGAAAATTTTTTATTTAAAAATTTAAAAAAATAATGAGAAAAGAGAAGGTCAAAGAAAACGAACAAAAAGTAAAATGCAGTGATTTCACATAGTTTAAAAAACACTTGAATCATGAAGAATTTTCATTTTAAACATTACGGCTGTTTCTAAGGAACACAAACTGTTCTACAAGGTAACAATTCATTTTGAAGTTGAAAGAAGGTAAGAGTAATGCGCTGAGTGATGAATTTATAGCATTGATAATTAATTTAATTAGTTAATTTAATAATGATATCTGTGAGGAAGTATGTTGTTGCCGTTCAATAACGACTCTTTCGCAATTTCTTCAAGCAATCAACCCATTCGATAACACTATGATTAGTTCATTCCTGAGTAAGTTCATTTCAGATAAGCGAGAGTTGCAAAAAAGAAATTCTAATTTAAAAGAATTTTGAACATTCTCTGAATTACAAATGCCCAGATAATTCTCTTTCCTATATTTAAATTTTTATGAAATTTGCAATCGAAATATTGCATTGAATCTGAAAATGGGCTATGCAGATGATTGAGCAATGTTTCGGAAACTATAACTAATAATTAATGAAGCTTTCATTTTCAAATTGAAAAATTTTTCCATTTAAAAAATTTAAATTTTATGAAAAAAATATGTTTGCCTCATTTTATATTAGCATTAACTAAATTTAATTATTAATGAGAAGAACGGAGCAATCTGATGTTGCAGCAGTAGCAGTAGTAACAGCAACCACTTTGGTCTGCTTTTTTTCCCCTGTAGAAAGGTTTTGGAAATAAACATCCAGAAATTCATCCTTCTTCAAGGAGTTATTCGAATTGTTGGACTGTTTGGCAACAAAGGAAACTTCCCATTGGAACTTTTCAATCAATCAAATGCGCTAATAAAGTGAGGATGCTTGAGACGATTTGCAATTTAAATTAATAGTCTTTGTTAGTGGCTTACTAAATTTCACTGTTGCTATTCAAATTTGATATGCCATTTTTAAAATGAGTTTTTGACGTCAAATTCACCATTTGTGTTAAAAAAGTAGTGAATGAATGATAATAGTTATTTAAGTTGTACATGCGTCATAGTGTAAAAATGACGTTTTTCTCATCTAGCACGTAGAATAATTTTTTAGCGCAAAAATTTAAAAAAGAAATAGAATAAACTAGTTAGAAATTTATTACATTTTTGCCAATGAAAATTTCAGGAGAAAGTAGGATAACCTGGGTGGTATAGCCGGGAAAATAGTAACCTTTGTTGAGTGTTATTAAGCCTAATGGAAGTTCCTCGAGAGTTATTGAGGATGATGGAATGGATTTGGTCTGAAAAGGAAAGAGAGCCTCTCTATAGAATGTCTTAATGGTTTCGCATTGCAATATCCATTGATTATGAAACAATGAAGTGACAAGTATGTCTCAGAGATGAAAGGAAACAAGCGCTCTTCCACCCCACTGTGGTTCTGAATTTTTCTCACTTTTGTGTTTCATACATAAGCTACTGATGAGAAAGGCTCAGATGATAGCGATAATGAGCTTGATAATGATGATGATGATGGTGATAGTGTTGTAGCAGAAGCTATAAAATATCGTAGCAAAACTTTTCCTCAACTTCATCTTTCATTTAAAAAAGCTTTAGTTAAAATTCCATTGGTTCAATGTATTTATTGCTTCACTCATCACGAACATGAGAAATTCTACTGTTTCGAATTTTCAGCCGCTAAACCTCATTTAATAGCAAAAAAAGACCAAAATAAGGAGGAGTAAATTCGAGCGATCCTTTTTTTGTTAGCTACAAGTGATAGCGACATTTGACACACTGAAAGTTCGAAATGGTACATAAAGCAGCTAAGATAATCAATCTAAGCATGTAATGCATTCGTCGTTTCTTCTTTGTAATACGCGTTTCCTATCTCTTCTAATCCGTTTGAAAAATTTCGTAATTTATCTGTCACATGCGCAAAGCAAAAATCAAAAGTAAATTACAGCCTTGCGAAGTGGAGCACTTCACTTTTCACGTTTTGCTTATAAGCTATTTTGTCAATAATTTTTCATCGCTAACACAATTAATTTCCTATCATGCTGTTTCAGCGGTATTTTGCTTTGTGGTTCGCTTTAATAAGATAATTTTAGGAAGAGTGTTTACAATCAAAAATTTTCTAATACGGTGAGGAAAGGAATTATGGGATGCAAAAATGAACTCTTACGCATTTAATACACTAACCTACTTGTGCATGGAGCCGAAAGTGAGCGAAAATTGTTTCATTGAAATTTTGAATCGTAAAGAGGAAGGTAAGTTGTATTTCACCGTGCTAAAAAAAAATGAAATGATAATTTATTATCATTTTTCTCATTTTGTACTTCCAACAATTCTGTGATCTGCAGGAGAAATACTTGAGTTTAATGTAAATCCTTAGAAATTATATGCCAAGGAGTTACTCTAACTTTCAAGGAGTTTTTTTTGACTGTTCAATGATGCGTACTAACTTACTCTGTAACATAACCGATAAGTTACTAGTAGTGGCAATTCAGTGACTTCAATTACTACCAATTATTCTTAATACCACAATGCTTGTTGTCCTCAAAAATTTTATGAAATAGAGCAGATCAGGCACAAATCAGAAGGGAATAGATTAATTCATGAAGGAATAAATTCGATTATGAAATGAGTCATTGTTCATCCTATCCATAAAATAAACGATAATTGAAATAACTATGCGATGAATGCGTATAATTGTTATTGCACTTTGCTTATTTTATACTCCCTCAGGTTTTACTCACTTTATGAGTTTACGAGTAATTCCAGTAATTTGATGCACACGCATCTATCTTGTGATTCACCCACTTTCTTTACTTTACTTCACTTACATTACTCCACTTACCTTACTTGCTTCCCTTCACCTCCTTTATATTCATTTATCGTATTATTTTATTCTTGAAGCGAGCATCGGCTAAAAAGGGACATACATAAGCAATCCATGATGAGTCGTGGATTGCTGAATGTTGTAGGGAGAGAGAGTGAAGAAAAGCAGTAGGTTATCATGATTTCCTTCACCTGTTAATTAATTTACTTACTTTTCTCGCGTATGAAAGATTTCCTCCTGGTCATTTGTTTTATTGAAGTGTTTGTTTATTGGTCATTTGTTTTATTGAAGGTAAGAGAAGATAAAAAAAAAACCGGCACGCTTTCACCACATTAGTATCTTCGGAAGCAATGTATGATTATCTAGCAGTACATGTAATTTACTGTTAACACTGCTTAACATCTTCATGGTTCTTTTTCCGTTTCAAAACAATTTTACACATCCAACTCTGTTTTCTCGACTATCACTAACCGAAACACACATCAAACAATTTCAACCACAAGCAGGTGCACTTCATTACAAACAGATCAAAATTCATTAAAAAATGTAGCCGAGTTATTTTAAATAATAGTTATGCTCGATGACATGAGCAATCAAGTACCGGTCTTCCATTATCGCTTGTTCATTTTACTCTCTTCATCATAACAGTTTTAGTAAACGCTAGTAAGCAGCACCATATGCGGAGACAAATTTAAAACCTCTCTCTCCATTGTCACAAACATCGACATATGCTTTCAAATCAGAAATTTTAATCCTTCAATTACATTTTAATGAACAGTATTGGAGTACAGTTGTTAAGAGGTCTCAAAATATTTTGACAACACAGAGAAGAAAGAAACGAAACTTCATATATGTGATGCTCAGAAGTTAAAAGCCAATCTCATACACGTGGATAAGATCAAAAGCGATAAAGTTCTCATCATATTTTAGTGACAACGAAAATGGGCACTTTAGTTTTCTTATGCAATCAGCAAAGCACGAACAACGAAAAAAATAAAAATAAGCACAGACCTGAGAAAACATCCAAAATCCACTCAACAAAATTAAGGTAAATTAAACACTTTAGACAAAAAAAAAATCACAAATACAACGCTCCCCAAAAACTTTTTATGTTAAGAAACGATACCGTTGATGACATTTCCTCTATCATCACATTTCCTCTATCTTTGCAACAAAGTTAGCCGATTTAATCCTACTCATAGTGAACTGAATGGATATCGATGACGAAGCGATTTCTGCTAATATTTTCACAATTCAATCAGATGCACTCCCGTAATGCTGTGAGATTAAAATGACGAATTAATCGTCTTAACACAATAAAGATACATGAACTGCAAGCAGTCACCAGTACTTCCTTTTTCTGATTTTCATAAATCATTTCAGTTTTTCTTTCATAAATTAGTTCAAGTAATTTTTCCGGCTCATTTGTGATTTCGATGGAATAAGTTGATACTTTATTTGTAGAACCTTGAAACCTGACCATTAAATGAAACAAGGTGATCACACCATATAAATGTGGTACTGATTAGAAACCTTAATGAGATTCATATTTTACGGAAAAAATCTAATCGATGTTAATTCGCCGTAGAACGTCTGTATCAAACCATCTTCTACGTACAATGTTTTTCAGCTGAAGCATTCTGTGAACTGAAAAAATATATTAACAGAAAATTTTTCACACAATGATTACATGAAGCGTGTGAGTTCATGCGTGATATGTAATTACGGAAGCAACGTAGTGAAACAATATTTCTCTTTAATCTCTAACAAAATAAAATAAAAGTGAAAACATCGAAGAAAAACTCATTTAGAAAAAAGTGGTTTCCGCTCCACTTACTTTTGCATCTACTAGCAAATTCCGTTCGCATGGAAATTACCCGCTTGTGATACATTTCTAAATAACACCAGTTTGAATACATACTTGTCTAATTCATGTCCTCCTTTGCTAGTTTTCGATGCAGCACCGGATTTTGTTGACTTCGTTTGGCTACCACAGAAAAGATTGGAGGTACGGAGGATTGACAAATCCACATCATTCACTTCGACCAGTTTCAACGGATGCAAGCGGTAGGAGTGAGTGGTAGAAGAGGAACAGTATAACTGTAGAAAATCAACTACATCATCCTGAAAATTGCTCTGTATTTAGGAATCCAATTCTACTATCAATATACTTCAAATTAAAACTTCAATCGATGTGTAAAATAAAAAAAAAAAACACACCAATAAGGCTCTCTGCACAGTTCGATGAGTAAACCGTTCTATAGTTAGCCGTAACGTCGACGGATGCAAATCACAATTAGATGAGCCAACAACAATTACTCCTGTTGGAGCTGAAAATTATAGGCAAATTTCAATAGCTTTTTATAATTAAAGAAAGAATGCATTCTAAAGTATCAAGGTATATTTTTTTTGCTTCAATATTGTAAAATGAAAGATAATATATAACGGACCGTAATAAACGTAGTGGACAAATACTTCATGAACTTCATGAATGCATTCAACAAAAACAACCAGCAACATGCAAATCACTTTCGATTTTAGAACATGTTATAGACGTTAGTCTAAAATAATATTTGATAACTTAGAAACGAACCAATCATTCTCGTCGCCATAATCTGCAGTTCACGGACATCACAATCAGTAGCCTGATCGCCAACAACAAATAATGTTGGACAATATGTAAGCAATATATCGTCGTCAACATCCTAAACCAATGATATCGCTGAATTATCCCCAGAAATTGAAGCACGCCAATATGATATCACTTTTAACAGAAATATTGCAAATGAAAAATTGTATACATACAAAAAACAAATACATGCAGTCGAAACTTACACCCCGTGGTCCATCGGCTGTCTTCATTGGAAAGGCAAAGTTGATGATAGCGGACACATTTGGCATACACTGAACAACCTGAAGTACAATACTATTTAAGTCAACCAACAATCCTTCATCCATCAAGAATTACAAGCTTGAAGACACAGGACTTGCCTGATGGTTTATAACACAAGATGTTCCCCATCCGACCAAAACAATTTTAAGGTCTGGATATTTTCTATGCACTTCCACCACCTTGTTTGATACCAATCGAATGCAGTGATCAACAGCTTCACATATAGACATATCTTGCGTAGCTGGCAAATTTAGCCGTACAAGCTCCACTCTATCCGCTACGTTCGGAAGCAGAACTCTGAAAGAAAAGAGGAAAATTTTCTGAACTTGAAATACTATATCCTATATAACCCAAAATAATTTAGGAAAAACTAATGCGAACCAAAACGCATTTACCGAAACATGTATTCGTGTGATCTGGATCTCGAGCGATATTTAGCATGTATGAATGTTGGTGAAACGGCCAGTAAACAGATATTTTTTGCATGTCTTTTCTGGAAATCTCACTTTGTATTTGTAATGATCTCAGAAAACACATTTTCAAGAAGAGACAACATTCTTTAGCTGCTATAAAAAAGTAGTTTATTGAAAACTAATAATAAATTAAAGGAAGCAAAAATCTTTGTTTAATGAAGTCCAATATGGATTTCAATGAATAAAATCCTTACCGCAAGCGTTTTAGAAATAGGAATAGTTTGTGGATCGAGCACCTTTTCAGAAATAAATTCCTGAATACAACTGTTCATTTTATTAAGAACCTTATCAGAAGTGCTTGGCTCTAGAAGAAAGTTTAACAGATGACGCCCCTGAAAATATTTCATGTTAAATCTGAGCGGAGAAGTAGTAAGAAAGAAAAAAAGTTTCAATATCTTGTTCGATATCTACTTATCTTCAAAAAAAAAATCCTAGAATAGAAATTTTTCTTCAAATTTTTGGCCATGTGGGATTTTTCCGGTATCATAAAAAGCGTCCAGTTCTACAAATCAGACATTTGAACTATATCACGAATGTTGCGAAAACCTGAATATTACTAACCGTTACTTTGCAAAACCTCAACAAATCAACATAAGTAGCCAACATAGGCAGAGCCAAGTGTGCAAGGAATATTCGGTGAGCCCACTTTGCGTTTTCCCGCTGATCCTGAAGTAAAAGAATATTAATCTGAAAGTTCATATAGAGCTTCATGTAAAATAAGATTGATTAATGAACTAAGGTATATCAAATAGCTTGCTCATAACCAACTAACACTTGCTTTACTTAGAATCTTTAAATCAATTAAACTACAATAAAGCCTTCCACTTCCAATCAAAACGTTGAGAACCTGTATTACGCTGATTCTCATGACGCAATCTCATAAAACTGGCAAAAGGCAAACAGCATACAATTCAAAATATTTATTTAAATTCGAAAAATATTTACTTTAAACACATTTATTTGAAAAATATTTATTTAAAACACGAAAATGGACCTTAGTGAATAACAAAACTTTATCTCGGAGTCGATGAGAATTCTTCACCATCGTATTGTACCGTATTGAAGCACCACCAAATACATCTTCGGTTGAAACTTCGGAGCAATACTGGGCATAAATGACAGTCAGTATATCATTCAACAAACGCTTCCGGTCCAACAATTCACTTGCAAACCTAGATCAACATTTAACAAAATTAGGCAAAAAATTCCTGTTTTAGAATTACCTAACAGAGTTTCACATCATGCAAATTGCTTGAACTTTAGTTTTTTTCATTTAAAATTATTCATGCACGTCAACCAACAACATTACTCGCAGCTTACAAAGATTTGATCCATTTAAAAGAATGAAAAAGATTAAACTACGTAAGTAAATACAGTGTTTTAATGTTGTCCAATGTTAACAAATATCCACGGTCAACATTTTCAGAGGTCAATTCATCTTCGTTATTCATTTCCGGTCTCGGTACGATTTTGTCGATCTCAAGTGCCACACTGACTGCTAAACGACTGCCAAGAACCTCATCATCACCTTCAATAGTTAGTCCTGAATCCACATCCACAACTACATCTCCACCGTCTTCCTTTTTTAGATCATCACTAAAATTACAACATTTCAAGCCGTGGAAAGAGCGCTAGATAAATACTTAGCCAAAAAAGAATATACTACAGTTAAAGATCGATATCTTTTTCATAATTAGAAAAATTAACCAACCCTCGTAATAGGATTTCCCGATAAAAAAATGATGGATTGTCGTCTCCTGAACGACTTTTCAAACCAATGGCAAACGGATTAAGTTTTCGACGTTGAGCAATACGTTTGAAATACGGCATATTTTGACACGATGTCCTAGATATAGCAAAAGAATGCAGCATCTAATACAATATGGAAATCCTAACATTACTGCACATTGCTGACGCATTTCTTGGATGTTAAACTTATTTTCAACTTTTAAAGTAAATAGTGCCACTTAATCCATATCATATAAAACCTTCCCAATTTTAAGCGACCTACGAAGTTACTTAAACTTCTTCAGAAAAAATGCAGTAAAGCCCCTTATCCACCTAATTATTATAGTTTTTTATAACTAACAAGTCATCATCACATCTTGCAAACTTACTTTTGTCTTATTTTATCAGAAGTTGACTTTGAATGCGCTCGCCTTTTTGACCGACTGGAAGCATAAGTCTCATTTCCCTCTACAATAAACGTTTTTTTTTTTTTTGATAAACTGAATCAATTAAATACGCATCTGCGGAATGGCAAACCTCAGTTTTGAAATCATCTTACCAGGCTTTGCAGTGTCAACATCAACTACACTAGCTTTCCGTCGTTGACCTTTTGAAGATAACTCATTCGTTCCTTCTGAATCTAAACGGATTTTACGGCGACGCACAGTCGTAGAGCTGACTGTCACATCTACAATTGCCAAAGAAGTATGTGTGAAAATAAAAAAAAATGTATGAAGTGAAAACAGTAGATGTGTTTAAAAATTAACTAATAACTTCACACATTCATAAATCATGATTCTACAATATTCATAAAGTATAGTATGGAATAAGAAGTCGGAATTGCTCAACTTGTTGATATCCAGATTATCCTAATCGTAAAAAAGCAGTTCGTCGACATGATTTGTAAAATCGATATTAACGGATAAGTAAAATACCTTGTTCTGCTCCCTCGGATACTGACGGGCCGCTTCCATCTCTCACTGAACTATTTGAAAGGCGTCTCGTTTTTTCACTTGAACGATGTACTTCTATAGTACTTCCGATACTCTGTGCCTTATTCACATCAATTAAAGGCTTCTTGCCTGCTGCATCATCATAAGATTCACCATCATAATTTATCATACCGCCACTTGTCGTGTACGAATTGATTTGATCCTTAAGCAAATCGCGTAAAATGAACAACGACATACATTGAACTTTTACAGTAAAACTAACAAATATAAAAATTCAGAACAACGCTTGCTTTACAACAGTGAAGATAAGAGACTGCATTCCGCATTAACGATTATGAAGCACGGAATGAATGAATTAAAACCAATAAAGTAAAAACAATTACTTTTCCTTCTTCGGAATCACAAACACTTGTGTCGAGCTCCAGTTTTTCGGCGGAATAAATTCTCTCATCTGTATTTTTTCCTACAATGCGTTGTTTTTCCAAAAGAAACCATCAAATCTAGTCATGAATTAAACCTTTGCAAAGCAATGTAAAACTGACTCTCAGTAACTGAACCTTGTCCACGTTTTCTCTTCTGTTTCGACAACAAGCATCCTGACAAGACAGCGGTGCTATCTTCTGCACCACTTTTGGGTCTAACACGTTGGGATTCAACAGAGTCAAAGACATTTGGTTCTCTCATTGCAGTTTTGATGGTATTTGACTTACGCCGTCGACTAAACAAAGAAGGATAGAGCTGCTCATAGGAAATCGGTCTTTTACGTGTGAATCGACCTGCCGATTCACATTCCTGAAAATACCGGACTTCAGTATTCCACTGCTGGTTTGTTGACATGAGCATCACAAAAACTTTACAACATTATATGCTTTCGATTGATTTTGTGTTAAGTCCTTCTACAAAAACTATAAGTTCTGGCATAAGTCAGTCTACGGACAACCTAGTAGTTTTAGATGTCGTTTTATATTTTTTAAATTTTCCAATAATTCTGAGTATATTCATTTATTCTAGCTAATCTAATCTGTATTCACGAACAGCAAAAGTGTACAAATCGGCTTTGCTGCTAGAAACTAGAAACCTGACACTACGGTTTTATAAGTCTAAGAGACTCTTCATTTGCTCAAGTATAATTAATTCACTAATTGTAATATGTTGTGTTAATTTGATCAGCTTTGCTTTGAGGCCATAAGCGTACATCATCAGTATGATGTGATTTTAATACTGACAAAAGTTAAATGAGCGCAAAAAAATGGAAGATCACCGGCTGGGGAGGTCCAGAAGATGACAGTGACGAATTCACACTGACTTTACTTTTTTCATCTTCGACATCATTAAAAACTTGATAACTCGCTTGAGGAGTCGATATCACATCCTCCTCATTACCGCCGCCTATTAATGCCGCTGATGAAGGTGATATCTGCAAAAAAGCAGCCATTAATATTACAATGAAAATTCAAAAATTAAATTATTGCAACACACAAAACAAAGGCATAGTATTATTTAAGATCGGCCCATCAAGGAACGGCCTATCTTCTACTAGGACTTGTCAAGTTTTTTCAGCTCAGGATAACAATTAAAAAAGGTTGACCTTATGTTTAGACGAAATGGAGGGTTTCCACTTCAAAATTGAAACTAATGAACATTGATTGTTAATTACATACATTACTCGGAGTGTAAAGATTTGATTTCAGAATTGAGCTTCGTGGAAACCGCGAGTTAATATCAGTTTCTTTAATATCAGCTTTACTCGATGAGGATTTCCTTTGCCCTTCTTTATTCGCCGTTGATCTGTAATAAATTAGTGAAAAGACCATCTGTAAATACCATGTACCAATCTCCTAAAGGATTAAAATTGATCTAGGTGTTAAACAGATCCTCCCACAAAAAAGAAGCAACTTTTTTTTCTCTGGTTATTTTCAAGAGCAACCAGAAACAGTATTATAGAGCTTAGCTAGCGTTTAAAACAAAACCTAATACAGGCTAATGAGTTTCTGAAACAAGCGTTTCTTAGTATACTGCATATAAACGCCGTTTTCTACATTTTGATGAACACTGCTAAGAATGGAATTAAGAGTCCATTCAAGTCACAATTCCCACTGGTAGAAATGATATTCCCACCTTCCGGAGAAAAAAAGAACCAAAACATTGCAGGAAATACAGATCTTTAACTGTTTTATTCCGTATTTCAGTATTTAATTTTAACCGTGTGATCGTGATATAATGATTTAGAAGAGAATCATTTACAAACGAAACTCGGTGTTCCAGTAATTATTCAATTTAATACTGAATTATTGAAGCCCGCGAGCATTATAAACGTATCATAAACCAGGCATTCTACCTGCAAAACAAAATAAATAAAAGCTACTTCTTCTGTCGTGTTTCTGCAGCACTATCACTGGACAATTCCGTTGATGGCCGTTTTTTCAATGTTTCGTCAAAACGATGAGCCCTGCTAACAGGTAATGGTGGAGAATAGTCATGCACTCGAGCAGGACGACGTTGACGTGGCTCACGTCTGTGAGGTATACGTATACGTAATGGTGGAACGCGACGTGACTCTTCAGTCGTACCTGTATTTGGACGCCGTAAAGGTTCCATTATCAAATTAACAGTGTGTGGATGCGATTCACACACCTCATCTATCAGTTTGGTGACAACACCTGTTACAGTGTCATCAGAATCCTTTTCCTAAAAAATAAGTGGTATTTATAACAAATTATTAAAATTAATTCATAAGGTAAACAAAAGCGGGAACTGAAGCATCAAAGGAAGGAAATATGCTGAAGATTAAAGTGATGTGTTAACAGAAGCAGCATGATTTAGATTCTACGACAATCAAAATCTTATTTGAAAATTCGACCAAAACATCGACAATAAAAATAGATATTACTTTCTTCGCTTCAAAATGTCGATTGTCGGTGTCACAGGAATCATCTTCGTCACCAGTTTCCACAATATGTAAACGATCTCCATCCTATAAAACAAATTTGCCGAAATTTCCACAATTCTAAATTTTAAGATGCCGGCTTCTTTGATCATCCATTGCAATTATAAGCGGCATTCTACACTTCGGCACCTTTAGCATTCTTTAATTTGCTTCTCTGTAAAAAAAAACCTACGTCATAGTCATCGTCTTTCACAGTGTCAGTTCGGGTTCGATCCACCATTTTACTAAATATTGCCGAAGTACCCGAATCCAGAACTTCAATTTTTGAATTCTCATGCTGAAATGGGTAAAATGAAAACTGACAAAAAAGTAACAAAATTTAAAAATGAAATGACTAGACATTATTCAAAACATTTCGACAAGACAGTTTGCAAGTATACAGAATAAAATTTTCATGACATACTGAGCCACCAGATAATTGAAAAATAACAGCTATACAGCTCCTTTGATATTTAATGTTTCATTAACTATATTCAGTTATTCTCGAAACCGACCTCATTAGTGTCATTGCCACAAACACCACTATAACAAAGTGTCTGTGATCCACTTTTAGCGTAAACTGTAGATTGCGATGCACTCAGTGCTGACTGAAATTTGTCGATAAATACATTACAGATTTTGTTTGTATTCTTCTCATTAATATAGCTTACAGCCTTTTTTTATTTTCTAGTACTTCACATTGACAGAGAACAATCAGTTTTGTCCTGATAGAGCCTGAGTCACCAATTTTTGAAGGGTATTTTTTCTTCCGCAAATTATCTTGTCAACATCAAATTGTGTAAAATCGCTCATTTCATATCCCAAAAAAAAAATCAGCAAAATTAAAAAATTTTAATCCTTACTTCTCTGCTTGAATCCTTTAACGAGATTTCTGACGACGATAGGGTCAGAGGAACGCTGTTCGGTAAACCTGATTTTGATGTGCTTTCATCGGCAGAGAGATGAAATGCAAGGCTAAAAGAAAACCACTATGACATGAACGGAAATTCATAATAAGAGTAGAGTGCAATTAAATTAAAACAATTACAATTACAGCATTTTATCAATTACAGCAATTTCATGAGTCACTTAATTTCAACATCACTTATTGATTTTAATGCCACATATTTCTGTAGCAAGCTTCTTAAATACAAAATTGCCGTTTACATGTCGACAGTTTTCGAATACAAACATGAGCAATTTTTCATTAAACATTTGTGTGCTTTTTAAATAAATATATGGAAAATGACAACCGTGAATGTAATCAATAGTGCCTTTTACTTCCAAAGCATTCAACAAAAAAATCAACTACTCCACAAAAATTCGTACTTTTTATGAGCTTTGCCTCGCTTCAATTTGATTAGTGCCGCTCTTTTCCGTGGCTTTCCTTTTGTAGTTTTTGAAATTGATATATTTAATGGAGTTGGTGACTCGTCCTTCACAACATGTCGCGTAGGTGATTGAGCACTTGAAGTGGTAGAAAACAATTTTCCTGTGGTAGGATTCACGGTCAACCGCTTTTGCCCTTGACGACACTTTGACTCATCAGGTGATTTAGGTGTCCCTACATCATCTTTTTGTTCAAAAACGGTATTGCGCTCAGTATTCATTGCAGTGTCACACACAAATGAGACATTTTTTGAGTCATTTTCAACATCGTTTTCGGAAGACAACTGTAACGAATTTATATCATCCGAGTCTTTGTTGTCTGAAAAACTGAATTTCATTTAGAAGACTCATGAATAAAAACATAAAGGCTTCGATACAATGAAAACGCAAGAGAGCTGACATGATATATGGAATTTTTATAGCGTTATAAAACTCCCTCGATCTTGTTTTTTTCGTTTTTCATTTACAGAAACTCTTTAGGCTCAGTGAGCTTAAAGTTATTCAGAATGCAAAAAAATATAATTTCCTCTATTGCTCAACTTGAAAACATACCTTGTAAATTTACAGAAAGTGTCTCCGACTTCGACTCATCTGCATAACGCTTTCTATATTTCAAGGTAAAACCAGATGGTAGTGAAAATTCTCCACCTTTTAACTTACGCAAAATCTTTGTCAAATCCGATAAACGAATTGTTTCGGTTATTCTTCTATGACCAGCCAATGCTAAATATAAGGAATATTACTACGGTTCTTCCAACTAAACATATTCAATAAAGAGAAATTACATAGCGATAAAGCAATAATATTAAGTATTCACGGGTGAACGCCTTTTAATCATTTTGCAATTATTCTACAGTCACTTCTGACTAGATGTTTCTAATACTAGTTATGAAATTTTGCTCCGACAATCGTTGAAAAAAAAAGCCCCACATTCTAGAACCTACGGAAATGAAAATCATGCTGTAGCCAAGGAATAATTTACTGCTATTCAATCACTATGAAAAATGTTGACTGATTCTAGGCGAAAATAAGAAAATAAAAACTGAATTATTTCACTGAAATACTTGATACACCGAACGTCTATCAAATGAACAAGGCTGAAAAGTCTTCTCTTGTCAGTATGTATGATTAGAAGCAAGATTGGATGCAAACTTTTCGTAGCTTTTCGAGCAGGTTCCGGAGAAAATTGACGTTTAGGGACAGTCAAACGGGTGCGTGAAATCGGACTGTATGAATAAACACGAGGATTTCTTCGCTTCCCATCGTTTGGTGGTGTGGGTTTGGTAAAAGTACTGGAGCCGTTATCAGTATTTGGTGGGGGAGTTGTCAAAGACGGTGAGAATCTCACATCCTAAAAGAACGTGCAAAATGCTGTAAACTTCCCTCTATTTTAATCATTTCTAACAGTTATATAAGATTCCTATTTTCCAATTTGTTCCCACATTAGTCTCTTCTATTCACAAGTAAATATAAAATTGAGAAAAAAGAAAAGCATTTCACCAAGGAATCCTGCGCAGATTTATCCATTGATGCAGAGGTTGTGTTATCACTAACAGTTGAATCAGCACTTTCCAGCTTATCGTCATCTGCCAAAAATAATAGCGGTGATCCTACTTCATTCGAAACTTGGCCTTTACTATCTCGTTTTCGTCGCTTTCTGGAATAAACAAGTACAATTTAGAAAGCACAAAAACATGACATATAAAAAACATCGAGAGGATGTGCGCATCATTCTAAAACCTAATTTACACAACTGAAAATAAATTATCATCGCAGAAACTTGACACGCAATTTAAACCATTTCCTACTTCATCTCGCTTTGTGGAGTAGACCGCTTTCTCTTTCGAGAATTTGACTTTACCACAAATTGATTATCACATGAACGAAGAGATGAAGCTGTAGAGCATTCCCCAGATTGAAAATCTCTTCTCTAAAAATAAAATTTTCAAACAGCCTGAACAAATGTAACCTTTCATACAAATGCTCCATTTTTATCGACATTATCTTAATCATGGCTTTCAAGCTGTTACTACGTTAAGAAATAGAATAAAAAATCTGTTTACAAAGAGATTAACCTTGACTTGTTCGTCATACAGTACTTGTTCACTATCAATCGCTAACATTGCCTCCAATTCTGCTAGATCCAACGCTAAAGCACCCTCCACGTCCATTTCATCCCTATCAACACTTCTGTTGCCATTTCCACCGCGCTAAATAATCGTTTGAAATTTTTTTAATTTCCCAAATAAACGTCATATTAATAATTTGAGTGTTTCCACCCAGTTATCATTTTATAACGAGAACAGTATTTACAGCAGTATATCTTACAATTACTTGTTTTACAGCAATGTATAAATCTGAATTAGCAACCAAGAAAGAAAAGAAATAACTTCAATTATAACTTTAAGTGAAATAACTTAACTCTCAAATGAAATTACGTTAACTTTTTCGCTTATGGTCAAATCCGCTCCTTTTTTTTCATAAGTCATTCATTTATGATTATTTTGATGAGAAATACTGGTTGAAATTAAAAGGGCACGCAGGTCACTCACCGTAAATTTCGCAGACATTCTTTAGAGCGAAAATGGCTGAAAAAATGGAAGAGTAGTCAGGAGCGAAACTGAATAGAGTAAACGAGAACACATAAACTGGTGTAGCACAATGATATGTTGGGAAAAACCACTACAGCTTGTGGAAGAGGACCAGACCAAACTTCATATGTTCAATTTGACCCTCAGAAACCATTCTCCCGTCCCCCCCTCTATTATCGAGAATGACTGCCAACGAAAGCGAAATGAATGCTTGTTATTGACGCAGCCGACGGATTAAACAGCTGTGCAACTAAAAAATCTCACTTTCGGTCATTCCAGTTTCACTACCACTTTGTTGGCCAAGGAAAAGGGAGTGAAGTGACTATCGTTCACCTTGCCCTACCCGACCGTCAGGTAAATTGGTACTCAATGATTTGAGAGATGTACAAGTATATTAAATAGTTGTCGATGTGTAGTCTCTTCACGAAAAACCTTCTGTCCACTAAACAGTACTTCGAGTTTTGCAATTTAGGCGTTCCACATAGCATTTATCGATCTTTTCGTGGTGCACATCCAGTTGTTCCTTTTCTACTCTTTTTTTCATCCTAACGCTGTTACCCTACCGCGATACCCAGCAATGTGGGAAAAGATATTTTCGTGCTGACACTGACTGGTTTGTGCTTGGGTCTCCGTTTTCCTCATTCTGATGGATGGAATTTTGATTGTGTATGAATTCGGGGATTCTGAGTGTTGTGAGGAAGGGAGAGAGTTTGTTTCGCTATTTCGTGTAAATCAGGGACTTGAACGACACTGTCATAACTTTGCATAATGAATATTATGCCCGTAACTATAGACCGTCTGCATTTGTTTTTCTCGCGTTAAAACCGATGTCCATTTGTGCAGTTATTGGTAAGAAATCCTTAACTAGTAACTAACAATAAGTAAGAAATCACAACTAACCTTTAAGGAGCTTTGTTGCCACTCAAATTTTTAATAACGTTAATCTCAGATGACAAATGGGATCTTCGGGAGCAGCAATAAAGCTTGGGCAAGGAGCACTGCGTGAGTTACGCATTCATCTATGTCCCACATCGGCAGCTAGTGCTGGCGTCAGAAATTTCATCGAGAATGATTACGTACCTTTGAAGAAGGTCAATCGACAGTTTCCCATATTGATTCGAGAATGCAGTGGAGTACAACCTAAGGTTTATGCCAGGTTTGTATTTCTTTACTGCCGAGAGTGAATAAATGCCGTGGACAGGAAAGAGAGTTAACCGGCTCGAAGATATAGCCGCTAATAGATTCCTTGCCACTACTAGCTCTTCACTAAGCTCTCCATATTTCCTCGAACAGTTGAATGTTTAATTTTTAAGTTTACTTCCCTAATTATTCTGGTTACAGCGATCGTACATGGTTTTTATGAGCTCAATCTTATTAAAACGTTACGCTACTTTTGTGGAGTTCATCCACATGAGTTCACTAGAAGTCACTTGTCAGTTTCATATGATCGTGTTGCTTTCTATTCAAGCTGTATCAAATTATGAAAAAAAAATGAGTGTTTCCCTAATCAATTTAAAAAAAGATATTCACATAATTCCAGTTTCTTCCTAAACTTCATTTTTTTTTAATCTTAACATACAGTTTTAGATACAATTGTGGTGTTGAAAAAAGTATCCCGTTGGATAACATCTCGCGATACAAGGTATTGGACATTATCAAGGATTTGGTTACTGGTAAAGTCTCGTGATATTTGTGATTCACATGGATTAGAGTTAGAATATAGGTACATTAAATGCCTTTTCTTGATATTTTGTTTTGCATGTAGTTTAATTTATTCATTAGGATCCAGAACAATTATTAAGATCAATCAAACCACTAATATGATGGAAATGTGATAGTTTGAAGAACTGTCGAACCATGCTTCATTTTTGCAGAAATATAAACTTTCGTGAATTCCTAAATATAATCTATAAAGATGCGACCAATAAGGAGGTAACTGCATTACACTGTTTACATAGATATTTGTGTAACTACATCATAACTGTGCAAATGAGAATATATTTTTGTAAGACATCCTTATGAATGAATAGGCACAAGGGATTGAGAAAGTGGTGATTTGTTTAATTTGTGTTCAATGGACATGTACGGTAGATATTTAATAAATATTTATATGCGTTATGCTTGTTCAACAAAACCGTATAATGCATTTATTATGAAATGTTTGAAGAGCTACTGGACTCTGTATCACATTTCGTAGTTTTCTAGAAACTCAAAATAACACGGATTAGAAACGAATTTTTTTTAATGTTCTAATTATTTCAACGTGTTAGACATATGATTACATAATGAAATGAACTGAATTGAAACTTGCTGTTGCTGAAACAGCAGATATGAGTTAGGTAGCTGACATGGTGCTGAATGTTCAATTGGCTATATATAGTTATACTTTTTCCGGAAAATACTCGTGGCTTCATTTGTATCGGAATATGGATGAGAAGGATCATTTTTATAAAAGGTCAAGATACCGACATACATTAAAGATTTGAAACGATTGTTGTTGGTGAAGTAATATTCTATGCAGATGCATGTTAGATCTAATATGTAGTTTATGACGGATATAACTAGTATCAAAAATGAAGAGTGATTTGTCTTCTGTCGTTACGATATGATACCACAGATTACCGCTGAACCACATCAAGTTTTGGCTGTTGGTCCGATATCCTACATTTTCAACTTTGGATAAGCGGATTGAAACTTTTTCGTTTTTATTGTCAAAAAAAGGCGTGCACACAGATAGCCAATAATATTTCTTATCGTTGAAAAAGATCACATCGGTTCCTTCGAAATCAGATCGGACCTTCCTATCATCATTCCCTGTTCTGCCCTCATTTCCCATTTTAGGAAATTAAATTACCAAAAAAAAAGGTTGACCCAATGTGCAGAAAATTTTTGTTCGAAGTTGTGGCCTAAATTTATTGGAAATTCACCGCTCCCAAAACAACAACGAAAAACTTTGCAAGAGAACGGTTGCCTTCTTTAATTTGTTTGTTTTTGAAATATCTGTGAAAGGTGACAGGCAACCTCTCCTTCCACAGTTCTCAACATCCTTTTCAAGTTAGGACCAAATAAGTGAATCTTAAAAATTTCGGAGAAAAAACAAAGAAATATCTAGTTTTTGAAGGGCTATAACGGTTCACCTTTTTTTGTTTATTGTAGTGGAATATGGTGCAATCTAATTTTTTCCGTGGTTGGTTTTCAGTTTTGAAAGCATTGCGAGAATAGGGAGAATAAATGCATGAATTGCTGGGCAAATGTGACGAGTGTTATTTCAGAGTAATACAAAGTAAGTCTATCGATAGGTATGAAAGTGCATAAAGTGGCAATATTAGCCTCAGGGATAAGCGGCATATCATTAGTGGCATGTCTGCTTGCCGTTTTAATGATTTACTACGATGTACAAAAGACATGGAATCATTTGGATTCAGAAATCGACGCTTTCAAAGTACATTTTCAATTCTTAATATTTCACGACAGAATATGTTAGGCTAGCAACTGTTACATTGATTACATTGTGAATATCACTGGTTAAAACACCACTCTCGGATACCAAATGTATATGGCATTTCTTCATTTTGCAGAATGGAAATAAATTATTGGAAACAAAAGGTAAATATTTGATTTTACTTCAAACGAAATATGCATTCTAAGATGCAACAGGTAAGATTTGCTGAGTTTTAGACAACGACAGACAATTTATGGAGGGATATCATGCAAGTTGCTCGGAAAAAGCGCTTTCGACGACAGTATGACGAAAGGGATGAACACGGCGACGGCGGTAGCAAAAACGATTCCACGACAATTTCCTTCCAACCTGAAACTGCAACAGTTGGATATGATGGTGTCACACATTCCGATAGATACGAAAGTTTGAACAGTGAAGTTACGAATGCTCCAAGTTCAGCACCTCCGCTTCCTGAACGATCAAATCTTGACTCATCCAACAGCAATGATGGCCAATGTGGCATGTTTCTGATTCGCCATCGTTTTTATTGATTAAATTTCTGCTGGTTAATAAATTAATAGTGCCGCTGATCCATTGTCTATTTGCAGAATGCCGTATCAATAGTAACTGTCCAGCTGGTCCACCAGGTCCTAAAGGACCGCTAGGCCGTAAAGGTATGGATAAAAGACCACCGAATTTCTCTAATAAAATTTAATTATTTGTGATAGACCAAAAAACATGACTGGTTTGGTTTCTAGGAGAAGATGGATTGCCAGGTGAGGATGGAGAGCCGGGTATCGATGGAATGGATGTTGAACAAAAACAAACTACCTCAGGTTGCTTCAGATGTCCAAGGGGTATGCAAGGTGCACCAGGAGCTTTGGGACGTCCCGGACCACGTGGACTAAGGGGAAGCAAAGGCCGGTCTGGTTTACCAGGGCGAAATGGAAACCCTGGTTTACCTGGGGAGCCTGGACAACCTGGACCCCAAGGTAATGCGTCCTATTTACTTACTAGGATACTGAAAATTTTAACTGAATATATCAATTGATTTTGGGAAATTATCAAAATTCATTGGTTCTTTGGAAGAAAATTTAACACGTTTTGAAAACGCTTCCAAAAAATTATAAAATTGCATTTTTTTCAAGATATTAAAATTGTGAAATTTTGATGTGAATGAAAGTCGAATGAAAATGAAATTGCTGCAATTTAGGTGCCGATGGACCGGCAGGACCACCTGGTGTGAAAGGCGGAGATGCAGAGCACCTAGTAGGTCGTCCTGGCTTAAAGGGTGAGCCAGGAGCACCAGGACCAAGGGGACCACCTGGAGTTAATGGCCGAAACGCTCCGCCCGGTGTTCCTGGTCCTCGAGGACCACCTGGTTAGTTTATATTATATTTATATTATATAGTTTATATTATATTTAACTGATAAACTTGAAGAACTGTGCCAATAAAAACATAACAGCTTAACAGTGGTTATCAGCATTTGCGAAATTTCAGGCAATCCTGGACCTCAAGGACCGCAGGGGCCTGATGGATCAATCGGTGAAGTTGGACCTCCCGGGCCACCAGGGAAAGATGCTGAAGTAAACATTTTAATATTGCGGAATAATTTATCACTTTGTTGTTTACGATGAGATTCGAAACCATACTTGTTCAGTGAAAACTAATTTCTGCAAAAATTTTCCTGTGCATTGATTGCATTATTCACTAAATATTATCCGAAATTTGAAGAAACTAAGTTTCGTAAGCTTCAACTAATTGAAAATTTCAGTACTGTCCGTGTCCAGAACGTCAAGGAAGTGCAAATGGCCATGAAAAATCTACATGATGAAAATATACTTCACGATTTTCTAACCTTAAGTGGTTAGCTAATGCAAATTGAAATTGATAGGAATAACTATACTTCCCGTTATGATCAGTTGTCGGAGATGATTCATATTTCTACATTGCGATTGAAAATCAAGAAAAGATAAAATCTCAAGCAATAATCGATCGTAGCGAATACACATTTATAATAGAAAAAACTGATGAGCTGACCTTTCGTAAAGAAAAAAAGTTTCAAAAGTAACAAACATTTGCATAAGTGAATGAATCATCGTGATTTAAGGAATCATTGTAAAATTTTAATTATTATGTTCTTAAATCAAAGTAATCGGGAAGTAGCATGAAGCTCTAGCTTAACCATCAATTGTTAGGGAAACAAAAAGAGAAGAGAGACTGATCAGCGGAATTGTTGGCAGAAATGTTTGAAGATGTTGATGAAATGCTGAACAATGTTTGTGATGTCACTGGGAATTGCTGTGTAATTGTAACGTCTGTTAATGAACCGGTTGAGAAAGCATTTGTGTGTTTTCGTTTGTACGACGATTTTCCAAAACTGAGAAAAAGAGGTTTTAGTAGCCATTCGATGTTCAACGTAAATTTGGAGAGTTAAATGAAAGCAATAAAATGGAATAAGAATTACTTGGTTCGTTTATACGATGTAAAACTTTCCTTGCTATCTTGGATTCCACAACATAAATGAACAAAATTCAAGTGAGCAACTTCTCTTCTCACTCAGCAATAGCAAAACCCCATCAAAATGCTGGAAACAATTGAGGGTACAAGTATACATTTTGCAGAAATTGTTCAATGTAGAAAAATTGAAAAAGTTCAGTTTTCGAACTTCATTTCCGATGTAAAGTGTGACAAGATCTTTACAGCATTGCTGCGCTTGAATTTTAATAAGTAGGAGCAAATACTACGAAGCATAAATATTAAGCAAATCACTGGATATCCAAAAATGTCCCAGGAAATTTACTTTTGTTTAAACGATGTTGAAATACGACATTGTCTCCTCTTTGCCTAATTCTTATTTAAACAAGAGAACATTCATCAAATATGCCAAGTGTATTAAATGCATCACAGCACTAATTCAACTTGAAAAATTTTTGAAAAGACTCGAAGAAGGAAAAAAGATATTCATTATAAACTTCCAAGTTAGAAAAATTTGGAACAGTGACTTTTTCATGCCACAAGTTTATAGGACTCTCAAATAATAGTTTATAGGGCAGTTCGACATATGAAGGAAGGAGTATCTTAATAAACAAAGTTGGAAAGAGATCCACGGGTGAATTACGTTCAGTAAAAAAGCGTTTCAGTTGGTCAGGTATAAACAGATGCAAACAATATATTTTACACGAAAAATCGAGATATTCAAAAGAAAGAAACATAATTTAACAACATGTCAAGATCGATAATAGTACAGCAAAGCCTTTAAATAAACAATACACGTTTCGATAAATTCATTTACAAAATTTTCGCAATAATAATTATTGTTTGGTTAAAAGTGCCACTCTACTGTGAATTAGGGATCTAACCATTCATTTTTTACAAAATTATCAAATCAGACCAAATTTTTGAGCGTATGTATCGACTCTATGAATTACAGGAGTAGAACCACCAGGTGGGAAGAATTCTACCTCCCAGATTAAATCTAACCTACGCATTGACTGCCCAGCGCTTCTCGTTCGAAGAGTGCCTTCCTTTCGCCGTGCTGGATCTTTACTTGCTCGAGCGTCCTGAGAAGAAGATCATTTCATTTTAATAAAGTTAACATTTAAAAAGCAATCTCATAATTAGGTAGCATAGTGCTCACGTGGAAGAGGGCCGAAAAAAAAGTAGAGACAATACAACAGTAAACGTGTAATACCTTGACATGGAATTAAATAGTTCAACAAATAAAACACCAATAAAAAGTTTTCGAAAAAACTGACAAGCGCTTCCTTCGGAGTCCAACCAATCAGTTCTACAAGAAATTTATGTGATACGAGACATGTTAAGCAGTCGTAACTTCCGTCGCTTAAAGCCACGGTCAGTGCCCATAGCCCATCGTTGTTTACATGTAGAGGCTCCAATGGTTTTGTCTCCATTACAGCCTGTAAAAATAATGGGCTGTTAATGATATATGTTCAATTAAAATTTCACTGCATCTTTAAAAAAATAGCGGGGGAAGAGGGTTTATAGACCACCATAATCATAGTTCGTGAAATAAAGGTAGGAAACAAAACTCACCGACCAGAACACAGTTCATATTATTGTTATGGTTATTGTTGAAAATAGCTGATGTAAATTTTGAAATATTATAAATATGACTGCGCAATCCAGAAACAGATTGCACAACTAAAGAATCGAATAAATCTAAGTTTACGACATTCGCCATCTGTTTCCACCTTGCATTAAAAGTGAGAAAGTACTCAATAAATTCTAGATATTAATCAATTTGTTTACAGCCAATATTTTACGCCTCGGTCCAACAGCATATCGCATCGTTCGTAGTGCTGCCGCTATCGATTCAACTGCAAGTCTTTTATAAGCAGCAACAACTGGATCATCAATTATTTTAGGTACCGCGAGTAAGCTTGCTTTTTCTGGATTTCCTGCAAACTTAGTCTCGTTATATTGGTATTTCGATATAACTTTAGAAAAAGTGTTTCAAGTTCAATATAAAATCGGGACTAGAAAACAGTTGATAAGTAAAACAAAACATATCAAATATAAAATATTCTCAATTTGTAGAGGTCTGCATTGAAGTATCTTCTTTTGATTCATTGATTCAAAAAAAAAATCTTGCCATAACAGATATCTATATTTTCTTACTTATTTCCCGCTTTACAGGTGTCGGATTTTCGAGCAAAATGATATCAGCTTCATCATCAATCACTTCTCTGCAAAAATTAATGATAGTTAAAAATAGGAAAACTTATTTGATAACTAGAAATATCCAAAACTGAATAATCTATTTTTTATAAAAATGAGGCTAATTCATAATCAAAGACGTATCATCATCTTTCAAATACCACGTGATCACGACAATGGACTTGATGAAGAATCGAATAATAATCATCTTGTTCAGACTCTTTTTGTAAAATTATTTCCTCTTCAAATTTCTCTCTCATTTATCATCTCTAATCTATAACTTTTGCACATTTAATATTTCGTAACTGGTATGAATAATCAGAACCCATTTTTAAATATTGAAACATTTTGAGCATACATTTTCATTCGCTTTGGAAGTGAAGTATGCGACGACAAATCATCTGAGCGTTTCATTGATGAAGCATCGACTACCCCCTTACTACTGGAGCAACTCGGATTTTCACTGCATGAAACATTTATTCGCTGCTAAAATAATAAAAATGAAGCACGAAAAGCTCCAGATCAACTGGTTTGCCCAAGAAAACGTTAAGTATCAAAGTTGATGATTACCCTAATATTGTTCACCGCTTGTTCAATTCGCGAAGTTTTACTTGCAGATACAACTTTTGGCTTTGGGACTTCTGAAGACCTGAAATAACGTCTCGTGTGAACTAATCGACAGAAAAAAGGAGAAAGAGATAGAAGCACACAAAAAAGACAGCCAAAATGATAGTTGAAAAAAAACTTACAAGAAAAACTCAAAAATGAGTAGCAATGGACAAAATAAAATTGATTATGAAATAATAGAGGCAAACTTATGCAAAAAGGTTATAAAAACCAAAACCTAAGAAGTCCGTAAAGTAACTTACGATTTTTTACCTGAAATTGGCTTCACCTGCATTATAGGTTTCACATTCGATTGCGAGACAACAACACTGTCAGCCATTGAAATATTATTACTGAAAGTTTCTTACAACTTTAACAGTTAACAAATATCCGATAATCTCTGCAGTTATTGGTATTCCTTCCTTCTAAAATTTGTGAATCACCCTCAGTTTCGTAATGCTCTTGTCACTAAATATTCTTAGTTCTTTTAATGAAATTAAAATATGTATAAACATTTCTATTTTAGTACGTGTCCGAAATTTGATTACAGATTTCATTAAAAAAATGAATTGCTGAGAAATACCAACTAAGGTTCCTTTTTCGCTTTGCCTAAAGATATGAAGTTTTGTCTTTGCAATGAAATATCAATATTTAAACACTTCATCATCACTTCAACAGGACGACCAGTTTTCATGAGCAAATCGTCGTCACCACCTAACACAATACAGTTCAAATCACTCAGCAATAAAATACCACGCCGAATGCAGACATTGTTTGTCAGCAGAATCTTAAACAACAGAATCAGCAATTATCCCGAAAAAAACTAGCAGTCTCTTATTTACAATAATACATTACTGTCTTAACATCTGTACATTAATTCCAGAAATATTTACAGGAAATAAAATATGATAAAATCTTACAAAGTTGATATCAATTTACACAATCTACAGTCTACGATCAAAAAAGTTACCTTACATCCTGGACATGTTAAGAGAGAAAGAGCACTTATTGGACCGTATTCCACAGCTTTCATCGACAGTTGGCCATCTGTTACTTCCATTAAGAGCATACGTTTAGTATTCTGCTAAAAGAATGAAAGTCTCTTAATTGAATTAAAAAGTAAAGAAATTCAGAAGCATTAGGCAAATCAAAAAAAAAACCAAGAAAAACACGTAACAAAAAAGACAATGATCAAAATTGTTACAGATCTCAATATCAATAATTTTTAGAATGTCATCATTTTATCATATTTATTTATTTGAAGAAAAATCACAGATAAGTCCGAGTTCTTTTCACTTTCTTCCACTTTCAATTGAAAACCAGAGTTATCCTCGAATTTATTCGTCAAATTTCTGAATTGTGAATACATTGATGTGCTAATATCAACAACTGAGTTTACCTAAAAGGAAACAATCCGATTGTAAAGAAAAAATATTCCAAAAGTGGGTTCAAAAAAAATAAAGCTTTTAATAACTCAGCTCTCTTTCTCCCCCTTCCCCCTGGAAAAAACAAAATAAGCCATACCTGTATAACAGTATTACCTCCAAGCATTGCTGGCGTTGAACAATTACCAACAGATAGAGGTAACAGTGGTTTTGTGGATATCTTCACGTCAGTGTAAAGCCACTGCTCATAAATAGCTGACAGTAACGAATCGTTGTTAAATTCCTAAAAAACCGAAACTAGAAGCATATTTTTACACAGTAAAAACAATAGAGAAGAAACTTAGGGGAATGGGAACAATGAATTCGCACTTACCAGGGAATGAAGATATATCATCACTTCCGTTAGCCATTCTTCTTCCAATGCAACATTCATTTTCTTACTAAAAAAATCTTTGATAAGTTCAATGTCCATCCATAACAATCGATAATGCTAGCACCTAAAAAGATTTTTAACTGCTTAAATCAGAAATACAGAAAATAGCAAAGATCCATTTGCTCGAGTAATGGATTGCAAGAATTATAGACCACTCATGGAATTCACTAGATGAGATCTCCGGTAAGGAAGAAAAGCACACATTAGCTATAAAGTTATATCAAGAAGAATATTAAAATCGCACAGATTGTAAGCAAAATTAAATTATACTAATTACAATGATTTTTTTGTGTTTCCGTAGGCACTTTTACGGTTCCAATCATTAGAAAGTTACCCTCCTATCAGTGATTGATAACATGCAGAGATAAACATGTATTCGACACCGTTGACAAAAGGTAAATCCACCTTTCCCCGACACCACATTTCGGGGTAACAACCGGAACATTTACCCGGTAAGAGAAGCAAAGAATGCAAGGAAGGGACACACAACCAATTCCTAATTAGCCAACTGAAACTCAACTCCTAAACACAAAGCACCCATTAAATTTCAAATCAACTTCTGCGCCAAACACAGGACGCACTGTGCAACCACCGCGTCTTCTACCACTTCAACAAACTGTTTTTATTATATCGCATAAAATGGTGCGAAATCCTTGCCCCGTTAAATGACTGCATTCCCGTTGTATATGGCTTAACTCCATTGACATTATCGATAGAGTTGCTGGAACTGTGTGGGAAAGGAGCAATCTCATTTCTTCCAATCATTTTTACATTTGCATATCCTTTCATAGAATGTAATAAAACGAAGTTTCCATTTATTGATGCTTCATTTTCTATCAAAACATACCAGACGACCTGCTAGAGTCATACACTTACCTCTTCATGAGATTTCCCTGAGGTATTGTTGAAAGTCTTTACCATGATTAGTCGGGTCTCGCAAATCATCCAGGTAAATCTCACAACCCACAACCAATTGCTGTAGGTTGAGGAGGGAAGGGTTTGCATCAGACAGCTGACATGAGTGTAAGATTTTCTAGAATCCTCAAGCAAATGTATTTATGGTTTACAACTACAATACCGATGACGACAACATTCATTACAAGTATTACTGGCGGCATTACTGTTGCGACTGTATTGTTATCATGTGCAGTGAAATCTAAACGTCTCCATGAACCAGAACAATTACCGGAATTTGTGGTATTTACTGTCCTCTCACTTGTTCTTCCCAGCATGAAAACAGCGTTTGGACCGCTTTTCAATTACTTACTGATCCCTTCACTGTATTTCACACGTTCCCAGAACTTCCATTTTTTCATAATTTGAAGATGCATTTCGAAATGCTTCAAAATTCTTAAAAATCGCCTCGAAAATGACCATTAACACGACACCGGAACCTCGACTCTAAGTTATTCTTGCTCCTTTCTCTGAGGCATTTTCAAAAATGCAGGACGCTAATGCAAAAGAAGCAGATACATATTATGGAATGAGGAGTACAGTTGCATTTCCAGTTAAAGGAAGCAAAAGTGAGTTCAGTTCTGCACTCAAGTCACTACAGCTACATAGAACGAAATAGTTCTCAAATTCCTCAGTGTGGTTCGGCTCATAAGATACACTTTGCGACTCGAAAACAGAGAGAAACCATCCGCTTTTTATCCATCATTCAAGACATAAGGAGAAAATCCAACCAATTACAGCATAAATCATAGTATAACAGGAATGGAAAACATAAACTCTCATCGACACACCGAACAATTCTTATTGTGGAGTTTATCAATGGTTCCAGCAGTGCTTCATCCGCTATTTTTTAAGTTAAACGAAAAGACGATCTCAAAGTCCCAGAAGATGCGGAGGGTACTGAGCCAAATATAGGAACCAAACAAAGAGATATGCAGAATCGGGGAATGCGATCAGGAAACACTCAAGCTCAAGAGAGTAAGCCGGTGGGTTTCTCCATGCAAAATTTTTTCAAAAAGTCAGAATCAATTTCAGTGATCCACGCCAACTTGAAATGCGACGTTTACAATAAAGATAAATTCAACATCAAAGAAGGTTTAGATAGGCTTAAAAATTTCATTTTCAACACAAACAGGTAATAAACAGATACATTAGATGCTTTTTAAAATACAAGAATTGACATTGCCTCAAAGTAAAACCTTGAACTACCTGTTCTGTAGGCTTCTTCCCGTTGCCCCGTCCATTTATCTTTTCCACTGGACTTATTATTGCTTCATAATATCCACGAATAATATATGAAAAATATTTGCACACAAAATGAAGCTTCGTAACATTTGACATCGATATTCAGAAATTATACACAAAAGCGTCTGATTGATGTACGATACTAATTTATGAATCCACTATAAGATTGCAAAACTAGACATGTATGCTTATGTGTGTGTAAAATGAAATATGAGTGAAAAGCAAATACGAGAAACAAACCTCAATTCATCAAGATGAACATTTTCTTTCTCGAAGTACAACAAAACCTCATTCGTATTGAAAATTTATAAAAGATGATAGGGAAACATACATCCTATAAGCCAACATACTGATCCACGCGATGCACACAGTAGAAGTACATTCAGAATTTCATCAGTGGAACAGATATTAGCAGGAAAATCAAAAGTACACAAAAAAACTTTAGATACAAAAACTGTTCACCGACGTTTCTTAGATGACGAACCTTCATCAGCACCGCCGTCAGCTGATCTCTTTTTCAGTTCTTTACCTGATTCTTTAGCTGATTGTAGCAGTTGACCAAGACCAAAGATATCTTCCTCCTCTTTTTCGAACTGGAAATCAAATTACAGAGTGAAGAAAATTCAAAATTTTCGACGAATAATGAAGCCAACATCAAAAGGAAACTATTCAGCCAACATTTTTTCTACATTTGTTCGAAACAAGATTTTAGTTGATTTTTCATTTTATTTTTCAGGCTTTTAATCGAAGTAAAGATGGATTCATGTTTTGAAACTCGAATTGAAAAGGATTAAGCGAAAATATTACTCAAAGACACTTCTAATTCTAATAAACTATTGCACTGTTCAAAAAAAACGGTCGAAATATAAATACTTTAAAAACCGTTGTGAACGAATACACTGTTGAAGAAGTCCAAGGAAAAGCATTATTTCAGAGTTCATTAACTAGATTAACTAAAAGAAAATTTATACATCACATGATTCCCCTTCCTACCGAAAAGAAACTCAAGGAAAAGCATCACCTTGAGAGTATGTAAAACGTAGTGGAAATAAGACATACCTCAACAGGCCCAGCATTGCGTACTGCTCCAGGCTCCGTACCGCTAAATCCTTTATCAGGAACGAATCGGTTAGTACTAATAATACGATCCAAATCATCACCGTAAAGATCTTTGTCAAGATTTTTACCTGCAATTAATAACCTTCAGATTCCAAACATCTCTATTTGTATTTTCTTAACTCCTCAAGTTTTTCTTTGAATTGCGGAGAAAGAATACTAAAAAATCAAACTGCCCAGTAAATGTAACTCACTTGGCCGATAAATGTGCTGCTGAATATTGTCCTGAGCACGCCACGGCTTGTCATAAGCGCTATATGTTTCATCATCAATACCACCACTATCTAATCCCTGAAAAAAGTTGCATTTGCCCTTTATACTGACTAATAAAAATTAATGATTCACTATTAAATCAATATCAAAAAGATTTCCGTGAAAAAAGTGGAGCTAAAACCGATGAACTTAAAGAACCTTCGATTGATCAAAGAGTCGCTGATCAAATTGTGTTTCATGATGTCTTGCTCGAGCATCGGGCAAGCCAAGTGCAATTTTCTCGCTGATATCCCGCTCACGACCCTTCTTAAACCTATCCAACTTATCTGGGTTATTTCGAGCAATATTCCGTTCACGACGATGTTCATCTATGCGATCACGCCTGCAAAACACCCGAAAACTTGAGTAAGAATATACGGTGATATTACCATTTTGTGGTTTCTGTTAATGCCTAGAAGCAGTAGGCAAAATCACAAGAATTAATAAAAATATTTAATTTACCTGATTTGATCACGTTCACGAGCTTCTTGGCTTGTCGAGTCATCTTCATGTACTTTCTTCAGTACAGTACGTTCTTGCCTACAAAATGTATTCATTTGAAGATAAACAGTAATGGTTATACAACACAGCGAGCAAGTCCACTGCCCCTGCATTCTCCGACACATCAGTTCTAAAAAAACAATATTTCTAGCATCAATTTCCTGTTAATTGTCACGGTTTTAATATAGATACAAACCTGGCTTTTGCAGCCATGGCTCTCATCTTCTCCTCCTGTTCAGCCTTTTTATTCTGGGCGACACGACGTTCCATCTGCGCACGCGTCTCAACAGCTTCACGAGCTGTTCGGTCAGCCAAATACAGTGATTCCGCTAATTTGGCAAAATTTTCATTGATATGAACCTTTAAAAGATATCGTAAAGTTTTCCACGCAGTGACTAAAAAGTGGATTTTGGGTAATTTTGTTTAAAAAGTGTTGAAAATATTCTTGAATATCAAAACCTGTTGCAAGCCTCTTCCATCAGCAGTCAGTCGTTTATCCAGCGCAATAGTAAATCCTGGAAATATTTTGCACTAAAACACAGCTGTGGTGACATAATCAAATATGTTCTTGAGGCTTGTGACATACATTCGTAATATAATGAACAGTGTGAACACTAACCAAGAAATAGAAAATAACATTAATACACTTAAAAGTTCATATATTAATTATTTCCATACTTCTCTCGCAAGAAATAACAAACCACCTTTTGGATTCTTCCAATTCGATATACATGGTGGAATTTTCCAGTCAGCTTGCTCTTTTACAGTTGTCTGAAAACATTAAGGTACAATTCATGGACTACAAAGCGCCAAAAATTTGCCAGCGAAATGAAATTCAAAAATTAAGCAATTTTTGACTTTTAAAGCAATAGAACCAGGACAGAAAACGAAAAAAGAACCTTGCGAGGTGGAGAATGCATTACAGGGGCTGGTGGAGATGGAGGAGCACGTGGTATCTTTTGATTGATCCTGAAATGGAGCAAATTATAATGCTGAGTGACATTTGTACACTATCACAAACTATAATCGCGATAATAAGCAGTCTAATCTGTAAGAAATCTTAAAAAAATATTAAATAATTAAATTATAAAAAACAACATACTTGAATTTTGGAGGTTCCATTGGATCTTGCTGCACTTCAACCATGCGAATAATTCGTTGCTGAGCGCCACTGTTATGTCCACCACTTTGTTGACTTGGTGTATAACGTATATACTGCACTGGATCCGGCTTCTGTGCGTGACGAACAGGTAAAGCACTCGCAACCTAAAAAAAATACTGCAGATAAAAAAAAACCATCGTGTTTTATGAGTACACCTCAAGAATCTAGAAATTCCTACTCCACGCACAAATCTCCAAAATTTATACTTTCGTCGAAGTAATTTTCTCCAATGCCAAACGAGTAGCTTCAGTCTGCTGTGCAATTGTTTCCTCATCCGGTTTTTGGAATGATTCGTCTTCCTCTTCTAACATTTTTGGCTTCATATCAGCCAGTCTCGTATAGATTATCTGCAATTATGCTTCACAGATAACTGTGCTGGTAAAACGCTTGTCACACGAACAAGAGTAATTTGTATTCTAATTCAAGCTATTCAAGCTAGCTAACTAAAAGTAGTGTTATTATAGTTCGTTCCTATAAATAGTTGAGACAATAAAAACTAGTAATCGATAACATTCTGTAATTAATTTCACAGAAAAAGTTTAAACCTACTTTATCTTTTGAATGCCCAATTCGTGCAATTGCATCATGCCTGAGCTTTCCCTCTGCATCACATTGAAGCGCAATTGTTTTATCGTTACTAGCCTTTTTGCGCAAATCCATTCCCATTCCTGAGAAAAGAACCATGAAAAGAAATAACCTCGATCTCTGAATAGAGATAACTCGAAAACTACAGGCTCAAGTCCTAAGTCAACCCTACTTATCCACTTCTGAACAAAGACGCTGAGACCATACAACTGTAGTTTAGACTACTATAACCTTCTCACAGAACAAAATATTGTCACCTAGAGGAAACTGCGCCACAAATATTTCAGGAAACGCTCCACCGTCACCGAAATCCTGCAAAGAAACTGTGTTTATTGCAAAATAGCAGTTAAAGAAACTTTAATGAGATAACTGACACTGTAATTAAATACAATAAGAATCAGTTACTTCCGCAGTCCTAGGTATCCAACCATTTCTTTTGCCATATGACGGTGGCTCCTTTAGTACCACGGCTCCAACACTATCGCCTTTCAACGCATCCTGAAGCAGTAACTATATTTATTCATGCAATACCTCGCGAATTTAGGCAACATTTTGGTTTGCTTGCGGTTGTATTACCCCCACATGATAATTGCTTGGTGTTGCAAGTTGACTATGTGTCTGAGTAAACATGTAAAAAAACTGAGAAATTCACTTCTCGCCCTTGAAACCACGGGTCGCGACGAATAGAGGACCATTCATCTGATGTAGTTGATGGAGGCGGAAGTATGCTATAATGAAAATGATTACATAATGATTATATAGCATTCGCCATATCAATTATAGTTATTCGGTCATTTGACTGACTAATTTTCTCAGTGTATTAACCCTGCACATTTACAATTCCTGCAGATATCAGTCCGCTTTCTAGGAGATAGCAAAAACGTGTGTCTGAAGTACATGTAAAAAAAATGGAATAAAAAACAAAAGTAAAACATACTCGGCGAGTTTTACTGACATCCTTTTTTCAGCTATCGCCTCTTGAAGACACAAATTACTAAAACAAAGTATACACATTCAAAAATTCGCAATAACACGAAGGAAACCCCCTCCTCCCAGAAAACCTACGCACTCAACGAGTGAACCCTCCAAAGATACAGCAAATTCTGGCATGCTTCCATCTGGTTTGGTAGCACACTTGCGTAGACTACTATGACTAGAGTGATATGAAAAAATTGTTGTGCCAAGAGGCAACATATCATCATCAACATGGATAAATCAATCTGTTTGTGGCACATAATAGTAGAAGCAAACGTTGCTTGTATTTAATCCATTTAAAAATAATTTAGGAGAAGTTGTGCAAAAATTCGCTTTGCCTACTTGAACTATTTAATGCAAACATAAAACAAGATAAACAATTTCAAATGGTTGGCAATTTCGGATAAAAAGCGTAACTCTCGCTTTCAAATGTCGTGACTTCATTTTTGTAGGAACAAAAGGTTTCGTTGCCCAAGGAAAAGGCGAGGAAATATTGGCAAAATAAAAATTATGAGCTTCTTTCTGTCCATTGTGTCATATACGCAGCGTTATTATTTGCGTGAATGTGTTCGGAAAATCAATTTGTTCCTCACGTATTTCTCGTATGCGCGAAGACATTTTCTCTTTCACAGAATTAGACGAGCAACTTAACGTCTCACTTCATTGTCACCAAGATGAACGGAGGGGGTATTAGTAGCACTAATGACAGAATTTAATGACTGATTACGGAAGACGGCTAGCTATCATCACCATCGTCTCACACCTTTCTTCAGCTATGACGAAAAAGGCAACACGAAGATTTGACCGCTGACCGCTCTAACAGTGTTTTCCTATGAACTGTCGATGATGACATTTCGGTACAACAAAACAATGTAGTGACTGACTCGAGTTTCCAACTGACTTGAATTCGAAACGACTGACTGAACTTCCTGTAGTACTGTATGCAGCACTAATTATGGTATGTTTAGGGATATTTGCAATTTCTGGAAAGCCACATATCAACGTAACTTCCGCTATTTTCAATTATCATTTTTTTGTCAAAGGTAAGACTGTTTTAATTACACGCTTTTTGGGAAAGAAGTGAAAAATGCGTTGAATTCATTTGCAAGCTAAACTTTTCAAATTTGTCGAAACTGCGCACGACACTTTTCTATCAATTCTTTACAATTATACAATAATAACTGTTGGATGGAGGTGTTCAAGTAAGCTGTAATATCATAATCGATCTGTGTAACGGTCCATATGTACCTCAAAACAATATCAAATCGTCGTAAACGTTAAAGTGGAAAAACCATTTATACTTCCGCAAAGAGTACAGCGAAACCCAGAAATTAGGGTAACATCATCTCTTCTTACGCTGATGAAGTCCGAGTTTAAAAAGTTGTCAAATACGAGTTCGTTAAGGTGAATAAGACGGGTAAACTGGATCAGTTAAAGTTTGGTAAAACTGTTACGCAATATTTTATAAGTCTTACGACAAGATAAAAAGGGGAAGATCGTGCATGATAGCACGAGATACTTTGCTTGGAAATATTTCTGAGCAAAAAGTCCCTCTACATCGTTGAAAGTAAAAGTTTAACAGCACTTTTCTCCTTCACTTCTTATTTATTGCTACTTAAAACGAATCGTTTGGACAATATTTGCAATTGCACGCACTGTCAACCAATTTCATACCATTTCTTCATAAAGCCAAATGTTCAACAAAAAAAAAGAAAAAATTACTTTCAAAATTCTGCCAGAAAATTAGTTACAATGAAATGAAATAAAATGCAACTCTTCAACTCATAATCCAATTTTTCATTTTTTTTTAAAAGAAATTCGGTACTATTGCATTTCGCTAGCTTCACACTCTACTACGATGTTTGGAAAGATTATTTTATAGTTTTTGGGGAATTTGCAAAAAAGATTCTTTGAGTGCTAATGCTGAATTATCTCCCTGTTTTCGAAGGAGAGAGAAAAAGCGAAGGAGAGAGAGAGAGTGAGAGAGTGAGAGAGAGGGAGGGGGTGAAGGAGAGGACAAAGATGGAAATGCTTCAGAATGAATGTCGCCCATTTTTGGATAGTTGAAAAATTTACGGTTTGTTGCAGCAACAACAACAACAACAAAGTCCCATTACACTTTACATGTAATTAGTCCGAAGCATTCTAAACCGACAAAAAATGAATAATACCATGAAGAATGCTGTACACATCACCGGGATTTTTGAAACACATACTTATTTCAAACCATGTATAAAATATTTTTATAATACATATACAATGACAAACACGCACACATATGGAGAGAGAGAGAGGAAAAATGTAGGAGACAAAGGGAGAAAGAGAGAGAGAAAGAGGGACAAAAAGAGAGGGAGAATGCTAATCGTAGTGCTAAACATTGAACAAATGAAAATATTTTGAAATCGAGAAAAGGCTGCCTGATTTTCTTTTTCAAGACCACAAAAATAAAACACAATAATGATGAAAAAGAAGAAAACAAAAGAAAAAAGATGATAGAATCTCTCTATCAAAAGATTTCGAGGCATAATTATCCAGAAATTCCCGTTTATTTCTGATCTTCGTCGAATCTCTCTACCAATAAACAATTGTAGTAGCATAGCGCATAACAGTTGGGATATCGGGAGAATAAGAGAAGTACGTAGCACAAAAGTCATTTAAATCCAATTACACGCTTTAACCTATGGAACTGACTTTTTTCTCAAATAAAAATAAGTGGGAAGAATTTCTGAAAAGCAGATAGAAATGATTTACGGCTGAAATATACAAAGAGATGAAAAAAACTAGCGAATCTAATTAAATAACAAAAAGAATCCTTTCTTCCAATACTGCCAACTGCGATTTGCTAAAAGGTTGGCAACATTGCTGAAGTTAATTGGAGGCGTAGGATAAACCTGGTTGGAGTTCAGAACATCGACTTCCCAGTATCGGCGATTTCTTTTTTTTAAAAAAATTAAGCTTAATAGGAGGAGTTTCTCCCGAAGTCTTAACTGTAAATTACAGGTAACGAGGCTGAATTTCCGAAATCTATCCATCTAGAGAACTATCAGGTTCAATCAAAATTTCGTTCAACTTAAATTTCAGAAATTCTTGAATTTTCAAAAGAATTCCTAAAAAGGCAATTCATTGTACTATGAAAAAAAATTCATCGAATCCAGAAAGTGATAAAAAATTTTAAGGTATACTACAAATTTTCCCTGAGTTAACAAAAAATCTGCATCCAACTTATGCAACATATTTTCCATATGAATAAACAGGAAAGCATAGAATGAATTAAAATATTTCCACCGGTTGACCAAAAGAAGGAAATGAAAAAAATACACAGCTCTACTATACATGAGGCAGCAAACATATATCACTTTACGGAAGTATCTTCTTGCAGATAAACAAAAAAATAGAGAAAAGAAGCCGTTAAAAAATTTTTGGTTAATCTAAACTTTGGGAAATGGAAGATAATCTCCGGGAAAGAGCACATGAAGCAATAAATCACTTTTTACAAAGAGGGTACGGGGGAGCTGGAGAGGGGAAGATTGTAGTGCGATTAAAATTTCAATTAAATGAATGGATGGCTTCGAATACCAGAAATAAAGAAAAATTATGTGCATGGTGAATATGAAACACCGGGTCATATTCAAAAGACACACAAGTAAAACAAAATAACCGAAGAATTCTGTGTTGAAATAAAAACTAACCGGACAATTTTCACCAAATTTTCGAAAAAAAAAACAACCGCAGAAATATTACAGAAATGACATTAAATGAAAAAATCTACATAGAAACAATGACTTCATGTAACCAATGTAAGGCCATATATCACGTCTAAAAAAAATAGACTTAAACCGCGAATAAGCTAACAGTGTAGTAAAGTTATATGAGGAAATTTATTACTTCATTAAAGTTAATTTTATATGAGTATTAGCACTAAATATGGGTAAATAGATAAATATAGCACTCAGAGATACTGTCTACGATATGTATACTGTATGGGAGACGGTATCTGTCAGTTTTGATTAATTTTCACTTGCAGCTCATTCGCAGATAAGGTTAAAAACACAAATTTATTTATGTATATATATATATATATATATATATATATATATATATATATATATATATATATATATATATATATATATATATATATATATATATATATATATACATAAATATATCTATATATATGCATATGCGAATAAATCTTATTTATGAAATAAATTGTACTAAGGATGAAGGATGAAGAGACAGCACTGGAAGTACTATGTGAAAGTTTTGCAAACAATATGTTGAGAAGGTATTTGTTCTCCTGGGAAGCCAAGAAAAGTTGAAATTGTTATTTAAATTGTTTTCCTTCATGAGTGCAAAGTAATAAGTGATATCATGACGATAATGCGGCAGTCTCCTGAAAAAGTAATAAAAAATCATACTGCCTCTTGTACATGACAGCTATAAAAACACGCTGCAAAGGTGTAGTCCGCATTGATGATAAATGCTAAACGTATAAATACCAAGGAAAGAATAAGGAAAATGAAGATGGTTCACAAGTAACTCAATACTTTCTTCCCACTACTTTCTAGTTCCAGCCCTTGATTTAGTAATTTATAAAATTATTGCTGAGAGACCACACACTACTGGAGCATATATCAAATAGCAGTTGGAAACAACAAGCCTCATTACACTTACTGCTTCAAACTTTCGCCACTCGACTGTTTCTTACCAAACAATGACTTATCCAATAATTCTTAAACGCTGAAAGCCTCTTTTCTTTCTTACTGTGTAACTAACAAAGTTTAAAAAGGGAAATATACTACCACATAGCACACAGTTCACTGTTATTATTACTTCATGATAAAATGTACTTCGTACTACCTGTTTCAGAAGAGTTTTTTGCATATCAGAAAATGATTCACATTCTTCAACTATCATATCTTCGTCTTCACCGCCTCCAGCACCACCTGCACCTTTGCTGTCTTCTTTCCCAGTAGGAAGCACCACGCCATTACTATTAATACGATGTCCATCACTTGAAGCAATACCAGCACTACTTGTTGATGTTGGAACTTGAGTTTGATTTCGATTTACGTTCATTGCCTAAAAATTAACAACTAATGGAAACAAGAAAAAACTAAAAGTAAGCAACACTGTCATTATACCTCTACTACCTTTTTGTAGAAAACAATTTCAGAAACTGTCCTAAAATTAAATTCCCGATGCAGATAGCTTAAGTAGCCAAAAAAATTTCCGCCATTCTAATGCACAAGTAATTTAGACCTGCAACCAGTTGAGGACGATTTTATTGCTTTGAGTAATATTTGCGGGTAATTGTGAGCCATTTAAAGATACACTGGAAAATGCAAGCAGCGATGTTGCATCAGCAAGTGTTGAAGCTGCCGCAACGGCTACCTTGTTTGGACTATCTATTGCTGCAAATGAATATTAACAAACACAAATAACATCTTTCCTGCAAAAATACGATGATCTCAATATTTCAGAATCTGAATCTATGATTATCGTTCAGATTGGAAAAAGTGAAACAAAAACATTAAAAGAAGCTTCCTTTCTAAAGGATAAGATGATCAAGGTACGGTGCAACGAAAAGACTAAAAGTGTTTCCAGGTAAATAAATGAAACAAACTGTTCGTTGCATCGGCTGGAGAAAGCTGCTGATTATTTTCACGATTTTGATTATTCGCAACGACACACTTTCGCATATGTTTCTCGAGTGTTGAGTGCACCGAAAATGGCATTTGACAAATGTTGCAGTGATAAGTTTCCTGCAGAAAAAAATTTGCTGCGGTGCAACTTTACAAAAACAGACATAAGTGAAATTGACGTTTCCCTTTAGCAATTCTAGGTCATTAAAAAAATTCTTTGAAACCAGTAAAGTCCTTGAAATATTTATACTTAACAAACCAATATTATGCGATATAAAACACGACAAAACAAAGTAATTTTCGAACATCTAGATAGTAGTAGCAAAGAGAACTTGCATGAATTATTCTCAAATTGATTATTCTTATGGATTACTCGTAATCGAAATTAATAAACTTGTAGAAACCTTTCCTTGCTGGCCGTGAGTTCGCATATGCCGAGTTAATTTACTACTTTGTGCGCAAGCGTACGAACACAGCCGACATTTGTAGGGCTTTTCTCCAGTATGGCTTCGTAAATGGACAATAAGATTGGAACGATTCGTAAAAACCTTGAAGCATAAAAACAATGATAAATCAAGTTTAACAAATCTATAATTCGTTGCACTGAAAAAACACACTGAAATAAGTTGCCAGTATCCTCCTTTCTATAGTAATTAAAGTTAAGCCCTAAAAATGTCTTGCGGTTGTAAATCAGAGCCACAAACCAGCATAGAAGATAATGCGACCAGATTTATGAAGTTTTCAAATCAAAGCGATTCGTTCTTTAAAGTATATTTTTAAAATAAAATATTTGCTAACTTTGCAGCAGAATGTACAGCGATCTTTTTTAGCATTTGTATCACGCCGTGCAGCTGGCTCGGCGAACGCTAAATCATCGCCGTCCACAACATTTAGTAAGGTCGATTTCGCATCCTCGTTGCTGAAACGAAAACACATAGAAATTAATAATGAAATCTGTACGTTGAAAGAAGGAAAAGAAAAGAAAACGTTTTTCCTTTACTAAAGCATCTTTCCGTGAAGTAGTAATTCTGTCAGTTTAACTCAGAAATTCTTTCCTGTGTTCCACCGCTTCGTCTAATCTTCCATGGAAATAAGTGTTTACCACTACTCATAAAAGTGCCCCTACACTTTTTTTCTTAAAATCTTGCAACATTATCTTATTAGGTGAAAATCTCAATAAAGACTCTGATATATTTCAAGACTTTAACTGCAAAAGAAACTCGTACTTACAAACCTCTCATCATCAAGCCTCGACAGCTTACTGTGCAAGGGAGCTCCAGACGATGTTGCTGGCGACAGAGTTTCAGAACCGTTATTGGACCGCTGTCTTTTGCTCCCAAATGATCCTAAACTATTCCAAGGTCCTTGCTTCACACCTGGACTGGACAACTGATCTTGTGTCGTTGTATCGGACCTACCAAAACCAGTTAATCCAAGTGACTGTGTTGCAGAACTTGGTGCAGCAGGTGAAGGTTCTTCAGGACTGCTGTAAGATAAGTGACTGAACATTCGGCTCGGCCGTTTGATGCTAAGATATAAAGAATATTTTCTTTCCGTTCTCATGTAACACAATCAATATTAAAGTTAGTCATTATCGCAAGAGTTGGATCGCTGTAATGAACCCATAACGACTTTCAAATCACAAATCTCAATGGAAAAATAACCTTGTGATTTTGGTGATTGTGTTAAAAGCACTCCCATTGTTGTTGGTAGGGGTAACTGATGGACTTCCAGCACCAAGTAAGTAAGCAGCATTATTCAAGGAGAACTGTGCATAATATTCCTGCATCAAAGCCAGCATATTGGGTATATTTGGTTGCATCCATAAATTCTAAAATACCTCGGTATATTAAAATGAAGGTAAGATTTTTCGAATATTTCATTTGTATTGCAAAGGCTCTATTTTTATACTCTTGCTATTTGTGGTTTTTTTTTTCGAATACGTTGTTTCTGCTTGCTCTTCCTCTTCGTAAACACCAGTGCAAGTTCTTTCAACTTCCACTGAAAGCCAATACTGGTCTAAGGACCTGAACAGTTCAACCTGCAAAGAAGAATGTTGCTGCTGTTGTTGTTGTTGTTGTAAAGCAACTGCAGCTAATGTAGCAGCGGTGAGTGAACTGGAAACGTTATTGAGAGCTGAACCAGGAAGAAATGGTGTGGTTGAAGCAGTGGCTGATGCGATACTATTACTTGAATGCTCTTCATCGGTATTCTCTGATTGTTGTGTCCTAAAACAACCGACAGCAATTATTAAATGTTACTAATTAACTAGCTAAGCGTACAGTTTTTAATACATCGCTGGAAAAAAATTGAATTTCCCGCACTTTTTAATACCGGTAGCTTTTATCTGCTCGTTACTTCTAGACGATACAGTACTTTGGCTTACTACATGACGTAAATCAGCCAATGGTTCGCCTGAAAACAAAACACATTTATCTACATTATCATTGTTACGCATTTCATGTATTTGCTTATTATCGATTATTCAATATGAAATGAAAAAAAAATCGTCGGATTCGCGACATAATGTAGCATAAGTAAAAAATTACTACGTCCTGTTCTTTTTTGCTGTATTCGAAGTAACAAATTTCGAAACTCAGTGCTAGAAAAAGAAACTAAAAAATTGCTTTTGTTCAAGGTAATTCCACACTGCGTAAACATACCTGCTTTTTCGGCAATCTCTTTCAACCGTTCGGAGCAAAATGCATTCAAACTGAAGCCACCTTTACCTGAATTATACACCAATTATTGCACATAGCTGTTACTTAACAAATTTTGACGAGTAAATTTTCAACTTTGTGAAACATTTGGAAGCTACCATTTCATCCTTTTCTTTCATTTAAATCATGAGAATCTGAAAAAACTTTGCGCACAAACCGTTTAGTTTGTTTTTCGCAGTAGAAGTGGTGAATGGACTTGCGAATGTGAGAGATGGTGGATGCAGTGGTGTTTTTGGTGTCAATAACGAAGACGATGATGATGAGGATAATGATGAGGTAATTACCGTCGATTTTGGTAGCTCCGTTCGAGACATACATGGTATCTCCTCCTGAAAATATATAAACATATTCTGAAATAAAATCATTGCGAAAATTTTTCAGTTATTACGCAATAAGCGTATCACAAAAAATTAATTCCAACACTGGATGACACAGCACTAGCGAAAGAATACCATAATTTGAAATAAACTGAAATCCAGACGAAATTGTTATGCAAATAATTATACGTTTGTAGTCTATACATCCTATCTTCTTTCCCATAAGAGCGTCGTGTAATTCGTTAAACTATAAAAAGCTGAATTTAAAAAATGTGAGGAAAAAGTTAACCTCACAGATACGAAGGCCATGAGCGATGAAGACGTGTTTCAACAAACTCCAAACATCACTGCAGACGTGTTTGCAAGAGTGACACGTTAATGATCCTCCTCTAATCAAAGATGCATTACCCTGTTTTGTATCTGAAAATAAAGCTAATTTTTACATTAATAATTACTGTAATATACATGAAATAAATGTAATTTTCTTTCGTAATACACACCATACGACCAGAAAACGATTTATTAAAAATTATCACCAGAAACGCGTAGGCTTATTTCAGTAACTGTCGCTATATTGATAACCCATCAATAGTATTTCATTACGATAGATATGACTGACAAGGCCAACTTTATTCCTATTCATCAACAGTTAATTACTATTTTTTTTCTATTTTAAAAATTTGCATCACATCGTTATGACTATTCTCATTCACTCCAACAACAGATTTCACTGAAAGCATTACTGTAAGCAATCAGCAAAACGATGATCCTTTAAAACTACCTATTTCCATACACAATCTAGATACTAACGAAATGTTTCAAATAGTTAAGCATAAAGCTGAACTTGTCAACATTGAAAGAAGTCAAATTAGAACAAGCATTGAAATGAAATAATGACCTATCCACCATTTAATAGAGAGATTACGACTCAAAAATATTCTGCAATATTAACATTGAAAAAAAAGGCTAAATTTTTGCAAAATTTAAAATATTGTCTGATTTGCTCTTAATTTCTCTCTCTCTCTCTCTCTAACTACTTAACTTCATTTTTTCGATTGTATTAGGTATTAGGAAAGAATGAATGCTTGCTACCGTGAAAGAACTTTGAAAATTTTAATCATAACTTTGCCGCCGTGGATTTATATGTATACACCTCTCACACTTTAACTCTGACTAAACCCTCTCAATTTCACAACAATTACATTTCCATTACTAATAGCTATCAGAGAGACTTTTTCTTTCACTCTTTAACTTCTCACTGATGCAAGTCGAACGAGCACATCCGATTATGGAAGGAAATACTGCAACGGATAATGATCATTATTTCCGACACAGACAGGTAACACACACACACACACACACACCCGTACACACATTATACAGGTAATTCATGAAAAGTTGTTTAAAGGGACGAGATAACATATAGATGTTTGCAGAGTGATAAATGCGTGTTATTCAATTTTTTAAAGTTCAAAAACTAATGGAACGCCATTAAACAAAAGACGTTTCTTTTCTCACTAATTCATACCTTTCATTTAATTTCCCCTTTACATAGTTATTAATAGAGGCAGACAGGCAAAGAGGGAGAGAGAGAGAGAGACGATGGCGGTGAAAATGATAACTTTATAAAACATTTCACAGCTAATAATCTAAATTTCATTTCTTTTCATAAAGGAAGGATTAGGGAAAATAAAATTTCGGTAAATAAAATATCTATTTGTTTAAGTAACTCCTACCCAATAAGTTATAGCATGCTTTCTTTTCGTATAAAATAACTTCTCTACGAAAATAATTATTCAAAAGAAATGATAAGCAATTAACAATTCTCTCACATCTTTTCCGACAATGATAATTCCTTCCCTAATGGCTCTTTGAAAAACACCAAACTTCAGGAGAAAAGTGTGAAGCAATATAAGGAGAACTGTTTCACTTTATATTTTCATACAACTAAATACCAGAAATTACATGAAAATGTTTCTCTAAAATATTACCTCTCCGTCCTTTCATTTCATTTCCCTAATCCATAATAAAAACCTTCCTCATGTTTTCAATAAATTTGCAAAAAAAAGGAGGCAGAAAAATAAAATATAAATTATTTGAAAGTCAGGAGACTGTACAGGTAATTTAGAAGGAATTCCCATCAAGCATTTCCAATTTTCTTCCATCTCCCCACCCTTCTTCCTTGCTGTTCCTTATTTAATCTTTGTGCATTCTATTCTCCTTCTTTTTTTTCACGAATTTAATTAGTAATTTAGTCATGAAGAATATAACTGGTCCGTTCAACAAAATGGAATCGACGCCTGTTGTGCAATATCCGGTCCTTCGAACTGATGACATTTTGGATGAATGCTGTGGTCGTTATGATCGAGTGGTAGGGCGAAGAAAACTTGTTCTCATCGACGATAGCCGCCAATCACATCTCATTCATCTTCTTTGATTTCTATATATTATGAAAGATAAAAAAAAAAACGTACCAGAAGAAATTGAAATGGACCGAAAAATTCTCAGCTAATCGCCAACTATCAAAATAAACAAAAAAAAGAGAAAGAATGGAAAAAAGAGAGAAAGAAGAAGAAGAGAAATTTTTAGTGCAGTGAAGAGAAAATGAAGAAGAAATAGTCAAATGCATTGCTATCTTAGCGGACACTTACAAACTGTTAATTTTCAACCAATAAATTATTACTTATTTTTTTTGCAAAAAATATAATTAAAGAAGTAGCAAAGAAAATCAGCCACAATTGATGGATTTTTTTTCCACAAAAAATATTTCTCTTGCAAATTATAAATGAAAAATCAATTTAATTAGCCTAATTTAATGGTAACATTAAATAACCAGTGTTACTGCTAATTCATGCAAACACTACGAAAAAGTCGACTTGCTATTTCCATAAAATATGAAGAGTTTTCATTTTTTGATATTTGCATAAAACGAATAAATCGATCAGCAACACGAAAAGCTAACATATCGATAGATAATTAAAGAATGCATGAAGATGGAAAATAAAAAACATAAATTCCTATTCATTCACTAATTAAAAAAACAATCGATAATCAATCAAAACGAATGATCACTTTTATCAGTCGGTCGTTGTCAATCATTGCGCAAATCACTTAACAGAAAACTTTCTGTCAGACTAATACTTTTTATTAATGAAGTGATAAGTTAATTAATTAATTAATTAATTAATTATGAGATGAAAGAGGTAACTCATTGCTCAGATGAATGCCTGCAAATTCCTTCCTAAATTCCAAATTTATTTCGATGAGAAACACACTTCTTCACTTTCAAAACAATGATGTAATAATGAGAGCTGGAGGAAGTAGTGAGAGAGAAAAAGAAACAGACACACATGCATACATAGGTGCGTACATACATATGAAATAACTCTGACATTCACTTCCTACCTCCCCTTCTCTCTTCCTCCCTTTCTCTAAGACGTAAAAAACGACAAATTCAGTTAATTAATACCTTTCACCTTGATAACTAAATGTTTTTAACTTAATTCGAGCATAAATAAAATTTTAAAAAATATGGAAATTAATTTCATTCTATGCTTAATTAAATGCATTATCCCGCTGAATTTATAATATCACTCATTCCTTAATGAAATTGATCATTGTTAGTACACTCATTTGTTATTCAGTCACATAGCTTCAGAAAAACTTGAGATAAGAGAGGAGAGAAATCTTTTGAATCTTCCGCGGCAATAACTTATGCAAATTAGGAAATCGTAACGGCATCTTATTGCTTCGCTAACACTATCGAAAGCGAGTAAAGGCAAATGGAAGAATGCCTAATTTATCAGTCGTGCAATAATAAAACAGACACAAAGGACATAGGCGTGTATATTTCATGGTCATAAAAAACTGTCGTATAATGGACGACAATTTGCAAATACTGCGTTAATTTAATGCAGCATGGGCAGTAAATGATAAAGTGTAGATACATACCTAAGCTATCGGTATCTGTAGTAGCATCAATCCTATCATTCCGCTTTTGCTGACCGTCACTGGTTGACGACATAAATGAAGCATTGGGATCATTTCCACATGATGATGGAATGCAACGGGAACACGTATCACTTAAATCCTGAAAGTTACCACGCAATCACGTTAGATTTTACAATATAAATAAATGACTTACTTGATCACAGTCTTATACATATGTGATAGCATATTAAGATCAGTACTATGTCATGACTAGAAATAACACACACAAATAATAAACCGCTCCAAAACGGTGAGGCGTTATAGCACTTACAGCAGAATCATGGCGACAGGTGACCAAAAGTCGCCGACGACCGGGTCGAAGAGTTTCGCTGGATGGATGGGCCGGTGAAATATTTGTAAGAAACTCGTCCAATGGCGTCCTCTTGCTATCACAACGTGAAATCTAGAAGTACAACGATTTACATATGCTTAACTAGTTAATGTTACTAATGCAGGTACAAAATATTCTCTGAATAAACTGCCTTACACATTACCAAATGCCACGTAAGTGTCCCGCCTTCTAAAAACTTTTATCAGTAAATACTTGGTATCCTCTGGAGATTTACTTAATAAATGATCGAGCAATTGCAAATTTGGTGTGGAATATCTATGAGGAGAGGAATGTACTTGAATAGCACGTACTTTATGTTCAACAAATTCCACAAATGTCGATAATGAAAATTCCGCATTACAATTGCCGCAAATAATACGATCATAATGGATGGAACTTCTAGGCTGTGGCACTGAAATGATATCATCGCTACAGTTCTCACTAGGTGAGGCTTCTTCATCGTCGCGCAATGTCGCACCATCTTTCATTTCGTGATCCACATCGATGCACGAATCAACGCCGCTGTCAGTGGATACCAACGGTATGCTTCCTTAATTGATCATTTAAATGCTCGGCTTATTCTACGACTATTTTATTTTAAAAGAATTCTTCCCATTCAAATATCACATCCTGTAAAGTATATAGCATAAGACTCATTCAATGGGACATTTTATGATGTAAGCCTTATTTTGCCTGAAACGAAAGCAAGACTTACCGTCGGATTTATTCATGGCAGCAATGGATGGAGTGGACTGAGTGATATCACCATAAACTTTCGGTAATAACAATTCACTTTCATCCGTGATATTAGTGCTACTCACGATAGCGGCAGTAGCAGTAGTAGTACTAACAGTAGATGTCTGCTGCTGATCATTACACTTGCTGGAAGCGGAAGTGGTCACTGTTTTACCTCCTCGTTCTGTCGTCCGGCCTACCTTTACGGTACCGTCATCATGATCATCACCATTCACCGTATCTTCCTTAATTGCTGCCGGAATCAGCATCGATCGGCTTAGTGCAGGTTTACGTCCACGCCTACTATAGTATAGATTATAGAATTTAGAATATTTGTGTTTGTAATTTCTTGATACACTGAAAAATTTAAAGAATATCATTTCACTTCAAAAAAAAATTGGCAAACCAAAAAATAATTCAGAAAAGTGGTAAATTAAAAGTTAAAATGATGCGTTTCTGTGTATGTGTGTGTGCTATGTATTGTGTGTGTGTGTGTGAATCTTTTTCATTCGAATAACACAACTTTATGGAGCACAAAAATTCAACTGAAGTTGAATTTTCAGTTATCTTGATTAGCAGTTGTAAGTTAAAGCAATGCATGATAAAGAGTAATTATTGGTACTAGAGGATAAGTTTATCTCCTCAATTTTCTGAGACGCAAAGAAAATAAGCCTGAAGCACAACCTCCAGAGACTACCCAGTTGATAAACACAGAGTATACTCTCAGTGATGGATCACTTCATTTCAAAATAGAAAAAAATTCTTCAGGGAACAACGCGTTTATTTTGTGACTAACGTTCAATATTTGTAAACCCTCAGGAGAGATAATTGAAAATGGATTGGATGAACGATCCGTGTAATTCTTTACCAATTTAAGAGTTCATCGTTTTTTTTTGAAGTACATCATAAGTATTAACAGCTTACTTTTTTGGCTCATTGACTATTGGCATGTCGAGCGGATCTGCCTTTGTAGATGCATTAATAACAGCGCCGGTAGAGGTGGTATCCACCGCAGCAGTTAAATCGTCATTTTTCTTTAGAATTTTCGAATAATTTCGAAGGGCACTGCTCATTAAGGTAAATGAATATACAACGAATGGAATAGTGCAGAAGGAACAAAATAGCCTCTCAACAATAATTGCAATGTGAAGCAAACAGAAGTGATAGGACTAGGATATTTTGTAGATTTATGCAAATTTTTTACGCTTTGTCAAAATTTATAGAGCAAATTTGATGTTGATGGATGAATTATAGAAATAAAGCCAGGAAGAGAAAGATCAATTTGATCACCGGGAAAATAAACCGCAAGAATTAGCTTAGGTTATATCAGTCGTTCACTTTGAGATTTTTTCAGAATAAAATAATACACAGAGAAGAAATAGGAAAAATAGCAATACGATTTTTTTTCGGCACTGGGATACGTAGCACAATTAATGAAACACCGGGATTGCCAGAGCGAAGGCCTGAAAAAGTACTTTTTTTATAATATAGAAGATCAATTTCAATGACCGAAGAAATAAGTGAAAAAAAAGGTTTTAAAATATCAGCACGCCAGACACTCATCTTGAAAAATATTTCCACCATCGTAGAAATGCACAGAACATCAAGTTATAATATAAGACCTAAACTAAACATTTTTTCTTTCCCTCAACTTCATTATAATACATGAACACACTTAAAGATTTAAAAAAAAGGGTCGCTGATGTCAACGGTGCAACTCAATTGTCTCCTCTAGCTAGCTTAATATGATTGAGTTTACTCTGAATACATGAAAGGATGAAAGATAAAGTCTACTCTACGTTTTGTTGGAAGCCGAAAAAAGCACATCTGAAATGCTTCTTTAATTAATTCATCTTGGACAATGAATTAATAATAATTAGTAATAATAAGTAATAATAAACAATAATAAATAATAATTAATAGTAATAAATAATAGTAATAAATAATAATAAATAATAATAAATAATAATTATAAATAATAATAATAAATAATAATAATAAATAATAATAATAAATAATAATAATAAATAATAATAATAAATAATAATAATAAATAATAATAATAAATAATAATAATAAATAATAATAATAAATAATAATAATAAATAATAATAATAAATAATAATAATAAATAATAATAATAAATAATAATAATAAATAATAATAATAAATAATAATAATAAATAATAATAATAATAAATAATAATAATAATAAATAATAATAATAATAAATAATAATAATAATAAATAATAATAATAATAAATAATAATAATAATAAATAATAATAATAAATAATAATAATAAATAATAATAATAAATAATAATAATAAATAATAATAATAAATAATAATAATAAATAATAATAATAAATAATAATAAATAATAATAATAAATAATAATAATAAATAATAATAATAAATAATAATAATAAATAATAATAATAAATAATAATAATAAATAATAATAATAAATAATAATAATAAATAATAATAATAAATAATAATAATAAATAATAATAATAATAAATAATAATAAATAATAATAAATAATAATAAATAATAATAATAAATAATAATAATAAATAATAATAATAAATAATAATAAAAAATAATAATAATAAATAATAATAATAAATAATAATAATAAATAATAATAATAAATAATAATAATAAATAATAATAATAAATAATAATAATAAATAATAATAATAAATAATAATAATAAATAATAATAATAAATAATAATAATAAATAATAATAATAAATAATAATAATAAATAATAATAATAAATAATAATAATAAATAATAATAATAAATAATAATAATAAATAATAATAATAAATAATAATAATAAATAATAATAATAAATAATAATAATAAATAATAATAATAAATAATAATAATAAATAATAATAATAAATAATAATAATAAATAATAATAATAAATAATAATAATAAATAATAATAATAAATAATAATAATACATAATAATAATGAATAATAATGATAAATAATAATAAAACAACAGGCATGTTGTGAATGGAATGGACGGTAAGGATGCGTCATAAAACATCTCGTGTTATGGAGAGAAACTAGAGAGTAGGCCAGATAAGAGGGTTAAAAAAAAATGAAAGAGCTGCACACAGATAAAGTATCAATGAAAAAGTGAAGATTTCCAACACATCGCCAAAGTGTTTTTCATTTTTGTTAGTAGTTGGATGATGGAGAATGAAGGAGAAAAGAGCTGTGGGCGAGCGCAGGTGCAGAGGAACATAGTTACTCACTCAGAGACTGAAACTAAATGATCAAATTTCTTTAGAACAGAACTGCTATGTCTTATCAGTCCGAAATTTATTATCAATCAAAAATGAATCGGTCATTTGTTAGCATCGTAATTATACGGAAAGTTACATGCATCTACGCACTTCTTTCACATAATCTTTTCTAATTTCGCTGAGAGAAGATTGATGAAATTTACATAACCATGTTAAAATCTAACAGTTGCAGTGTTCGTTAATTAGTTTGATGTGGAAAATATGAGAAGCGCAAGTGGAAGTGACGCAGAACGTGTGAGTATTTTAGCGTAATACAATACCAACATGTTGCTTTTCTCAGCAACTTGAAGAGAAATATTACAGAATCATTTAGCAACGGTTGATATTGTGAAACGAATTTTTTAAACAGAATTATTGATGTGTAACGTGAAAAAAGTAGCTGCTCTGAACGAGATGACCTAATAACAGCTCTTCTCGGTAATAGTGATGGTAATGAAATGGTAAATGAGAGACAACAACTGACAAGAAATCATATACAACAGCAAACTGGAAGAACTGGTTCAAAAAAAACATGCAAGAATGAAAAGGTAAGGATACTAAGTGAGAATTATAAAACGTTTCTTCGATTTAATTCCATTGGTCACAAGTTACAAATACCAACATTTAAAAATAATACTTACAATTAAGTATAGTAATATTAACTTACCATAAAATTTTTGTACTACTCCATGCGTTTGGTCATTTAGCTAAGTACAGAAGCTGGAGTAGACGTCGAGATAATAAACGAATTAAAATAGAGACTTGAAAAAATTAAAGAAGGAATTGAACTGATGCTTTCTCAAACCATTGACACCGTACTAGTGCGCTATCAATTCATCGACATTATTTCAATCCTTCATATCGAACAATTCCAATTATGCTGTAAACATTATGCAGTTATTTGTTGAAATAACTTCTAAAAATCACACGACAATCATTACGACAAAAACTAGAAAATCCTAGCACAATTAGTTTATTCGCTCACGAAATAAAATAAAAGAAAACAAAGTGAGAAAAAAAGAACCTCGTCAGTGATATTATTAACGAACAAATTTAAACAAATAATTTGTGGAAATTTTATGAAATGAAGCAGATGCAGGGGAAGTGAAGGAAAACAACAAGAGGAAAAGGAAATAAATTTGTTGAAAGAAAAATCACACTGATCACATCCCATACCATCTATCCTCTGTTCACACTCAATCAGTGAAGTGAACGAAGAAGTGGAAATTTAAGTAAGCATAAAAGTTTCTCCATAAATAGTAAGTAAATTATGGATCTGCTCGCTTCCATCTTCGCGAAATCTTTGCTAAATGAGAGAAAAATGTCGTTGTCTTGCTAAAACCCAAATGTTGACGATGGGAAAATGGGCGAATGAGCGCACTCGTCCAGGAGGCTAACATCATCTTTAGTGCAAATGAATTGCTACGACCATAAGAACAGGCTAGCAGATGGTGCTCTGAAACCCTACAAACCATTCTCTTCTTCAATTTCAGAAACCAAACACACACTCAACCAATACAATACAGGAAGGGAACAAATTTCATCACTGTTATTCGATCTTATCATTAACATATTACTATTTAGATTTGCGTGTGTGTGTGTTTTTTTCTTTTGATTAAATGCTTTAGTTACTACTCATTGGAAATAATAAACCAATTTTAAACGATACTTGAAATTCCTACAAAAAGCAACATGTGAACATGGAGGCACACATGAAGACGAAGACGTAAGCTTAGTACGATTAGGAGTGGGATTGACGAGAACTGTGAAAAGCGAGGTGCAGGCAATTTCAGATGCACTTCACTCACAACTACATGAACTTAACACATACAGGAAAAACGTATCAAACATGTGCTCGCATTACGAATTCACATACAATTACACATACATGCTACAATGTTTAAGAATAAAGTTTTTTTTTTATTTTTGATAATATAAGATTAAAATGCACTTTTTTGTTTTAGATTAGTGGATGAATGTAAAAGCTAACAACATTATCTCATAGTATGCGCAAAGCAACAAAGTGCACTGAAATCAGTTCGATCGGATCATATGTATATTGGTCGGTAAAAAAAATAACATTTAGGCATAAACTTAGTCATCAAGCTCACGAATATTATGAGTAATACATAAACTAAAAACGCAATATATTACTTACGTATTGTATCTATAAGAAAAAGATTTATAAAATTAATTTCCAATTAACATTGGAAGAATGAAGTATAAATTGCAAAATCACTTAATATCAGAAAGGTATGGATTCATTCCACTTCGGAACTGTTTCCGCGTTGCACTGGAAAGAGTACAGAGTTATGTAACAGAAATTAATAGTGTACTATTGGAGTGAAAAGTAGGAAGCTAAAATGAATTGATAATACTTAAAACCATCGAATGAGGTAGTTCCTCATGTCAAAAATGAAAAAAAAAGTATGAAATGAAATTATAGATAGCGAAGAGGAGAAAAAAAAATGACGTTTATTAGAAGGTGAAAAGTGTGACAAAGATGCATTTTATTGAAAGATTTCAGATTTAACAATGTCAAATAACGGGAAACGAGTGGGAAAGGGAAAGGGGAAAGGGAGAGAAATGAATGCACAGGGTGAGTTTACAGGAAAGCGACAGTGATAGTGGATTGATACACAAAAGAAGTGAAGTGAAATGATAACCACGATTAAGGTCAAAGGTTGCTAGCAAGGTCAACGTTAATCGTCAGCTGTCCCCAATTCACTACTACCGTTGCTTTGGAACTATTTTGAATAGAGAGAAACGGAGTGACAGAACACTAACCTCCTGGTTAGATGCATGTTAGTTTAAATCCTAAAATGCTACTTCTTATAAAAAGCTCTAATTGAGCCATTTTATGCGAAATTTGACGTTAATGAATTGAATTCCTAATTCTCACATCTGCTTTCTTTCACGGTCCTGAAATTTCACCGCGAACTCTCCTTTCTCATTCACTAAGCACTCTTCTCGTTTAACAATTTCCATGAATTGTAACCCTTTTTCCCTCAACGACCTCATCTTTTTCGTTTTAATTTGTAAAAATCGCACTGATGAAGAGGGGCAGATAACGATCATAATTTCATAGCGAAATTAAGTGCTGTAGTACCACACGGGTACACATTTTCCCGTAAACGTCAAAATAACAGATAGACAGACAGACACGCACACACACACACATAACAGAGCTACTCAATACCACTACTTCTGTTACTAGTAAACTTGAACATCGTTGGAAACGCAAACCATTCGTTGCTATCAATCGACCAAACATCATCCCGCAAGCTGCGGTTCAATTTACCATTTCACGAAACCCAATGCCGGTATGGATTATCAAATACGGTGGTGCATTGTTAATCCTCATCCTGAGAGTTTAGGAAGAGGAGAGCATAGACGGGCATAACTGCAGATAATCAAATAATTAGCGAGATGTGAAGAGAAAGAAGTTAAGAGACCAAATATCCTCTTCCAGTCAAGTGGAGAAAAAAATCAAGCCTATTTGCTGTGAACTAATAATAAGGCGAAGTAAATGAGAGAAGGGAAGGACGGCAACCATGCAAGCGATAGATCCGTAACACGCGAAAGCATTCGGACATTTCAGACAAGCTGGCGACGGAAGATGAAAATTGAAAGACAATTGCACCACCACTACCACCTCCACCACCACCACCACCACCACTACTACTACTACTACTGCTACTGCTACTACTCTTGCCAGTACTGCTACTGCTACGTGTATACTTGTATAAACGATAGCTTTCACTTTCACGCACAATTCCTTTCACTTTCTCCATGTTTGGACTGCTCCATTGTTTTCATTACTCTTTCCCGCTGCCGCAACAAATGCGCTTGCGCTCTGCGTGCATGCTTGGAATTGTTGACTATCGGTTGTACACAACGTTGTTGTCTTGTGAGGTTTAAAATAGCCGTCATAATTACCGCCAGCAAATGAATGGATGGATAGGATTCATGTTGTTTCCTTTTTGCCGACCTTGTCGACGACCTCCCTCCTAACTTCTGGTTATATGCGTGGCGGTGCTCGCCCGACATAACGGATCACACATCGTCGATCAGTTGGATACCACTCTCCCCCCTCCCCCCCACCGTCCCTCCTCCTCCACTCCCTTCACAGAGGGCAGAAGACGACCGCGGAAAGCACCAAGACAAAAACAACCCACTTTAGCCGAGGATGTTTTGCATCGAGGTGAGACCCCTCTCCCTATCCCTCTCTCTCTCTCTCTTTCTCTCTCTCCCTACAACTTTACTACTACTACTACTGCTACTACTACTACTACTAATACTGCTACTACCACTACTACTACTACTACTGCTACTACTACTACTACTGCTACTACTACTACTATTACTACTACTACTACTACCACTACTACTACCCACTACTACTACTACCACTACTACTACTACCTCCAGCATAGAGCCTATGAGAGAGATGTTTCTTGTGAAGAACTGCAACATGCAATTTCTGCAAAAATACACCATCGTCATCTGGCCTAGCAAACTCGACCTGATTTCCCGACATCGCCAAAAAAAACTGTGCCAATCATGCTTTCAGGTTCTGGAATACCTCTCCTGTTGTGCCTAAATGATCAAATATACCATTCGCGACCACAAAAACAATGCTATAAAAAAAAATTAACCAAACAAAGGCATTCAGTCAATGTAACTTTAGTGTTTAGCAAACAAATTAAAAGTAGCATTTAATAATAGGTAAATCATTGATTACACATACATTGACCTTTTAACTATAATTAAAAGAAAATCACTGCTTGTTTGATAAGCCTGGAAATCAGTGGGAGAGTGGGGAGTGATGGATGGATGGATGGATGGATCGTTGATGACTGATGAAATAAATGATCGTAACGATACGCTTAATGGCCAAGAAAATACGACGACCACTACTGCTACCACTACTATTACTACTTACTACTAACTGATTGGATGATGATAATGATAATGATAGTAAACAAAATCTTCCTTTTCCATGTCGACAACAGAGCAGCCAGCCAGCCAGCCATTGAAGACCAAAGATGAAATTAGGATGAAACATGTGATGATGAGGAATGAGTTTCGCTCACTGAAGTACTGGAAGGGAAAGGCGTTAAGGGCAGTAAAAATAGCACTCACAAACAGGTAGCCAACATCATTCAAACACATCTTCTCTACCCTTCTTCAGCCAATCAGGAAATAAATAATAAAAATCGGATGAAAACAAGCAAATAAATATTTGTATGTGTCTGTGCCTTTGTGTATGTGTGTGTGTGTGTGTGTGTGTGTGTGTGTGTGTGTGTGTGTGTGTGACATAATATATACAATTACTTATTCATCTGTTTTTCCGGAAATATTTCTTCCTTTTCACATACTTATATACTGTTAACAATTTTGTTAGAAAAGGAAATTTTCGAAATTTGATGAATTTGAATTAACTAGTGGTGTTATACCTGCAATACTTTCAACCTTCTCTACAACAACAATGATGCAAAAGGTCAGGAACTTTAAATAGCAACGGTCAGGAAACGGCTAATGAACAGACGTCGGCGTTGAGTTGAGGTGTGCATTTGAGTGAGTGAGTGTAGACGTGTGAGCTTTGATCAGCTAAGCACTGCAACTATCTACTACTATTACTGACCAGAGCAATAACTTAGTTAAATCGAATTTTAAATGAAATTTGAACCGCTGCGCTGCAACACATTGGAATGGACATTGGCGTACAGTGAAAGGAGAGAACGTTTGCGAATGAACAGCTGTCAAAATTGCGGTAAACAAATGCATTAATTCCATTAATTAGTTTAGCTTTTGTTATTTAAGCAACAACTTATCATTTCCCTAAATTTTTAACATAATTTTAAAAGAGAGAAAAGAACAGCATTAAACTATTTAGTTAATTCATACAAATCTAAATTCTTTTCACTACTAAAATATGTTCCATTTCATTTCAAATTCATTCTTACTTTTCATTCCTCTCTTCTCTTTCTCTGTACCTCATACGTTTATTACTTATAACTCGAACACACTAATAATATACAGCAAATATTTGTTAATTAATAAATCATAGTGAGATGTATGCATACTTTAACTGTATATTACTTGTGATTTTACAATTTGTAATAGAAATGAAGTGAACGTTGAAATATTTAGGCTGTTAAAATACACCTCGAAATATCACACGTTTTTTTCTGCAACAAGAAATATCCATCCATCCATCCACTCAGGCATTTCAACTTGAACAGTTAAAAGAGACGTGTTGAGAAATCACTCAATTCATTTGGATTTCATTATACGTTTCAGGAAACTCTTTCTGTGTGCATTGCTAGCATACATACGTACACACACACACACACACACACACACACACACGTACACACACACAAAAAAACACATGCATATGTATGTCCATCCGTCTGTCCGTCCGTCCGTCCGTCTGTTGGTCCAAACAAATGTTCAGCATATGTAGTATGCTCATCCTCTCCTCGTTTATAAATACAGACACTTTCTTTTTTTCTCCATTACTGTGTGTGTGTCTTTGTGGATGGTAAGTTGATCAGTCGGTCGATCGGTCTCTGTTGGACGGTCGGTCGGTTGGTCGATCGGTCGGCCATTGCAGGACCAGAAGCACTTGCTGTGTTTATAGTCGTTGTGTGTGTGTGTGTGTGTGTCACAAACCTGCGAGGTGCTCCTTTCCTTACTCATCCTTTTCCCACATCTTAAAATTGCAATCACAGCAAAATTGGGGGGAAAAAACCCGTATGTTTAGCGCACATAACGGGCAGTTATGGCTAAAGGTCGACTTACTAACCGTCTCTCACGGAAAAGTGCATCTTTCACTGGAAGAGAGAGAGAGAGAGAATGGTTAGGAGGAAAGCCTAAGGCTTATTTGGCTCAATTCAACCTCTCCCTCTCCCTCTTCCTCGCTCTCTATCTCTCATCTGTCATCCTTGGTGTAGTGGGGAGAGAGTGAGAGAAAGCGAGAATAGTGTATGTTATTGCACACTGCGAAGGATTGAAAGGGAAGGGGAAATAGAAAGAAAAAAAACGAGACGGAGGAGATGAAGAAGAGAAGATGGCGTCGGCCGTTATGCTAACAATGCACATATAAGGGAGAGCAGAGAGACTGGCTATTTGAATGAGGCAAACGTTTGCTATCGTCCAACACTCCCTGAACCAGTTTTTTTTTCTCTACAAAATCCGATACTCCTCCCTCTCCACCCTGCCGATCACCCCCAACTGCGGAAGTCGTCGTGAATGTTGGAGCAGTCCTGAAAGAGTGTGTATGTGTACGTGTATATATACATGTGTGTGTGTGTGTGTGTGTGTGTGTCATTGTTATTGTTATGTTGTTGTTGGGGGGAGGGAGAGAGCGGGGCGGTATTGGCCGTTTGCAGCAGCTACTGCTGCTGCAATGAAAGGGAAGGGGAGTTACGCAACGACTGGTTGTTATAATAATAGGTCGATCCAACTAGCCGGCAAACATTGCAGGTAGCAGCTGCAGATGGGACAGGACGGAAATAGCTGAGGTGGGGGGACATTGGGAAAAGGCCAAAAGTTACTGTTTCACATCGCTCTACTGGTTTCTGCTGTCGTAGTAGGGATGAAATGCGTGGCATATCTAGAGACGTACGCGGTAATGTTACTACTCCACTTGTGCGCCATTGTGCTCCAACAAGTTTTCAACAGTGAGGTAACAGACCATAACCTGGACAGTACAGAACACTACTTACTGTTACCATTATACACTGTGAACGAGGGAGGGAGAGAGCGGGAGGGAACCTGTAGTTATTGGATTTATAAAATTGAAGAGTAAGCTTGTAATGAACGGTACGGTATCATAAGAAATATCATACGGAACGGTTAAATCAAAGTTCATCGAAAAAGGAATTCGGATTGGAATTTGAAAAAGGAGTTTGAAATCATCTCACGTCATTTCAGCTGTGACAATTGACAGGTTTTTGGTAGAGGTATGATAGAAGCCGAAGCACAGAGCCGCTGATCCTATGTCGGAAGTCATACTTCGAAATATTTCACGCTTCGCGGCCGCAAGCAAATTTATTGTCAATCAGAGTGAGTCCTCTGAGTGACCGACAATCTCATATTGCTAAGCGGCGGCGATTTCGGATAGTACTGAAATAAGAGAAAGAAAAAAGTGGTGAGGAAGAGGAAGGGATAAGTGAAATGGTACTGAGGGAGGAAGTATTCGAAATGTGTATTGAGGGAATTGGTGAGTGTGATGTGGCCAGCTGCGACTGCTGCTCATAGTCTCCCATTTCAACTCCCTTTCCTTTCCTCTTTCCCAAGAGGTTTTCCTCGAACATCAGGAAAAAAATCATTTTGTGGTTGTGATGGCTGTGGCGGTAGTGTTGCCGATACTGCTACTGCTACTGCCACTAATCATCCAAAAGTGCAAGCTGACAAGGGCGGGGGAGAGGAGAGGGAGCGGAATGAAAGGAAAGGGAAGAAAAAGGAATTGACGAAATGGAAGAGGCTAAGGCTAGCTGTATCAGGTCTGATTAGACCGCGAACACTTCTCTCAACAGCACACACACGAACACACACACACACACACGCACCTCGACGGTCACTCCAAATTTTGTGAAGTGCAAAAGGAACTTCAACTTGCCACTTACCGCCAAATGCTCTCGCTCCCTCTCACTTATGGCGCTCTTTTGATGCCATGTCTGCGCCTCCTGTAAGTGATGGTAATGCCCTCTTCAACTGCATCTTCCTGCACTATGTTCCTCCAACTTAACAGCAGAAATGCCGCTCACCCTTCTGCTGCTGCTACTGCCACCATCGACCGCTATCTACCACTACTGCAACATGCACATTGCCATCCCCCTAATCACCACAACTCTTTACCCCTTTAAATTCCTCCTTCCTTCCGTACAGAGAAAGAGAAAGAGAGAGAGAGAGAGAGAGGTATTCGGTGCTGTCCTCAAATCACTCCACTCAACTGCAGGACATCATGAAGATATCACAACTTTTTGGGCCATGTACCATTTTACAGCTTCTCTCTCTTTACCCAAAATATTCACTTCTCTCCCTCTCTCTCTGTTTCCTGTCCCCCTCTCTCTCTCCTTGTTCATATGTGACAGTTCACTTATATTTCAAAAATCATACTAAAGCAAAATTCTAATTAGTCAATGGCTAAAATACAAATGGACGTCATTTTGTGCTTTTTTAATAATCAGCGGCTAAACTCTTCGCCTCTCTTGTTTGAAATTTTAAATAACTTGTGTCTTCGTGAACAATTTTAGTGAAAGGAAGGTAAATTTAATCACACAGATCTCTCTCCTTTCATTTTCCACCTTAATACCATCCAATAAAGTATCTCATAGTAATTTCAAATGTACTAAAAATCTCACATTCCTAATTTAGGGGATGATATGAGCATTTTTTCCCACTTCAAAATAATTGCTGTTGGCAAGATAATTAGTTGAAGTTTCATTGGTTGCAAGAGATTGCAAGGATAAGTGATAAGAGCAAATGATTAGAAAGATATTATGCATGCAAAAATATTAAAACAAGAAACGATGGCCAGCATATTGATTTCTGAGTGATAAAAACGGCATGAGTTATATAGTTATGCGTCTTTTTACATAGGACGTGACTGCCAGCCACAGGTCTAGTGACGTGACCTTTTAGAGCTAGGTCCTTGTTGAACCTATGACCTCTGAAGGGAGTCACGCGAAAGCAAATGTTACAGCAGTACGTTGAACGTATTCACAAAAGTGAAATATTTGTGTCAATTATTATTGGAACGAATGTTTTATTAAAATTAGCTTAATTACAACTAGTGTAATTGAGCAGTTTCATTTGTCTGCTCTGACATGATGTCAAAATAAAGATACACATGACTGTTAGCTGTTGTTACATCCTATTGCTGAAGTAAGTAATTAGCAACAATGAGATATCAAAGGTGAAAAAGAAGGCGAAAAGAAAATGGACACATTGCGACTCACTCAACCAATGCAAGCAGGTCATCTCTCAAAATGACCGAAATGCCAAGTTAGAAAATGGTTGCAATGAAAGCAGCAGCAGTAGTAGTAATTATTAATAATAACAGTGATAGTAATAATTACTAGCAGTAGCAGTAAGTAATGGAAGTGATTATTTTGATTATTTGAAGCTACCTTTACTGTTGAATGAAAGAGTACAGGTCGGTTATTAAGCAAACTGTTCGCGGTTAAATAAGCAGAGAAAATCGACCATCATTTTACCACTTTTCATTAAAAACGATTTCTTTTTCTCGTTAAATTACTGTCCGGCAGTAAATGCTTCAGTCTCTCATCCTTTACTTCTTACTCATCAATTAATTTCACTCCCATTTTAAACGGTAAGTAAGCTAGTGACTGCAAACGGCTATCACTACAAGCACAGGTGGTGGTGCTTGAAGTACGACAATAGCGCCTCTATCTCCTGCGCTATCCCCGCTCTCCTCTCCTCCCTCGCCTCCTCTCTGAAACCGTTTTAAGAGCAAGCAGGTAGGTCCCTTTGAGCTCTCCCCGCTTATCCAAAATAACTAGCTTGCCTACCACAACTACCACTGCTTCTTGTCGACGACATCAAGCAACACTGACTTGCGTTGTTGACAACTACAGATGCTAGTATTGCTAAAAAATCATAGACTTGTTGACATGCTACCGCTGCTGCTGCTACTCCTACCGCTATAGCTCGAAGGAATGAGCGTGCGTAATAACTAACGTACGTACACATACATGCATGGATGGGTAACAGCTTCACTTGTTTATCATGGCTTTTCTCCCTCATCAGTTCATTGCATATTTCCTGTTTTGCTCATCTCCTTGTTTGTTTGTTTGTCCATTCGACGGCTCGGCTTCATATAGCTCGGCATGTGCTGCTGCTGCTGCTGCTGCTGCTGCTGCTGCTGTTAGACGAGCGATGCAAATGGCAGCAGTGACATCACGACATTTTCGCACACAGCAAAAGAAAGGAAGGGGGAGGAAGAGGGCAGTGGCGCGGCGCAAAAAGCACAACCAAGAGATGCGTGATCGATGATTGAATGAATGAATGTTTTTGTGGAAGCTTCAGATAACAAGCTATTTTGATTATAATATGGTATTAGCTAGCGCACATCATCCCTCCTCAGCAATCATTTAAACACTTCTTTTTTCCACGTATATTTCTCGTTTTACGACGCATTTTACACGTAAGTAAACATTCCCACTAAATCATGAAAAAATGAAATACTTGAATGGATAAACAAAAGCAAAAAAAAATTTTGCCTTTCTTTGATACACTTCTGAAGAAAATCATCGCAAGAGACTTCACAGACACCGTCCTCCATTATCCTTCTGCTAAAAGCATACACACGCACATACACGTGCGATCCTCCGTTCTGTGCGTGTTTGTACGTGTATTTATATGTGTGTCGGCAATTATCCAACACCGAAGCGCCTATTTGATAAGATGGCTAAAAGTGCAAGTACACATACAAGCATTCAAAATTTTATTTAAATTTGATAATCACTCGTAATAAGTGAAGAATGATTAAGATATGAATCTTAAAAGAAGTGAGACGGGAGAGGTGCAAATGATGTTTTCAACAATGGGAACGATACACCTGTAAATTATGAAGGAGGAAATTTAAAGTATTACTCACAACTGCGAAAAAAAAAGATACGAACGAACATGGCATCTTTAAATCTAAACGTAAATAACAGATGTAAGCATTCACATTCAAAGTATAGAAAAGTTAAAGAAATGCTAATAAAATCCGATAACTTTTTCATATTTAGTTTAATGATTGAATTTATTAATGAATGCATAAAACGCAATTAATTGTTTTGGCAAGTTAAGCTTACATTAGCTAATTAGTTCAACAGCTAATGAATTGTAGTATAGCTAAATGGAAAATTAGTAAATTGTTTAGAATAAATATAATCTTTAAATCTTCCTACGTTTTTTTTCGGTCATCAAATTATAATAGCACTTTCATAGTTAAAAAGAAAAAGGAAATTGCTAGAATGAAATATCACTAAGTAAAATCCATTAATAACTTGAGACTAATTAAGAGAGAGGGAGAAAAAGATAAAATTTCCTAGTAACCAAATCAATTAACATTTCAAGAATGAGTGGAAGACAACAGCGTCAAAAGATAGCTAAATGAATAAATGAAAATATTTAATTGATATTTTAAATATTTAGATGTTCGAAAAACATTTCTATTCAAATTTTACATTTGGAATTTCAAAAGTCATTCGTTCAGAAATCAATTGAAATATCATTTATTTGGCAGTGATATAATTCCATTCATCTCATCCGACTAACTAGCATCCTGCAAAACTACAGGAGAAGGAGAAAGCAGTGGTAGGGATGATGAGAAGGAGGCGAGAGGAAAATTTTGATGGAAGCAATCAACTTTAAACCTTACTTACAATCTTTTAGCACTTAACTATTTCCTTCCACTCATTAATGTTTGCCTTCTTCTTCCAATTTTACATAAATAAATTACAAACGAACAAACGTTCACTCTTTTTGTAACTTTATCATTGATAGATTAGGTGGGAGACGATTTATTACATTTTTAAAATTATCGATGAAATTATTAAATGAAAATCTTCGAAAAAAATTTTTTTTATTCTTAACAAAAAAATGGAAATAACTTGAAATTAGTGTGAAAAAAAGCTTTTTTTTTTTGCTTGTGAACTATAGAATAGGTAATTGAAAGAGGGAGCGAGAGAGAGAGAGAGAGAGAGAGTATGAAAATGAATGTATGCATTTATTGCATTTTACTTTTTGTTTACACATTTCAAATGGCTCCTGCACAATTTTTGGCCCCAAATGCTCTTGAAGAACAAAGGATGAAAGGGACAGAATGGGATGGAACGGCGACGTAATACGACAGGATGAGATGGGACTGTTCGTTTCGATCATTTCGCGCTTTCAAAACTCTACACCGAAATTTCCAGTTTTGTAATACTCTTTTTTTTTCCACTTTTAACTCCAATCGTTCAATGTTTGTCAAATGGGCATTCATCCGGACCAACTTTCACATCTTCCTGTATTTATACTTATACATGTATGTCTATCTATGAAATATCGGATAGATTGCAAATACCATCGCTACCAGTTGTGGTGCTACATCGAACGAACGGAACGCACACTCTCTCCCTCATCACCATCAGCAGCCCTCCCAATCCTAAATTTTCCGGTCTTCCATTTCATAACCTAACAATTTCACTTCACTCTTCCCTCCTCCAGCACAATTATCAACATAGTAGATACGTACCTCGTCTTTCCTACACTTTTCTCACAACCAAACCACTGAATACGTTATCTATTTGTGAATGTTAAAGTTAAGCAAAGTTTTAATCATTCATGAAGCAAAGCATTCCAAAAATAAAAAATATTTTATAAAACAAAAAAAGGAAGAGATAAATTTTCGAAACATTTTTTAAATAATTATATTGAATAAAATTTTGGAAAAATTAATTAGCTGTTTCATGCTAACAATCACTGAACAGATAGTTAAATGATAAATGAACTAAAGAAAAAAAAGTAGAAGGAAATATACCTACTCCTCCTCCCCCCCCCCCCCTTCTCCAACATCGGGAAATGCAGTATGAACGGGTAGAGGAGCGACAAGGCTGGATAAATAATACAAAAGTACAGAAGGATGATAGCTGAGATAATGTTTACTTTAGCTCCGTCACCTCCTGGAATTTTACCTCACAGTTACTATGCAATTTGTGCATATCAGAACATTTTCTACAGGCAGAAAGAGAATTACAACGCTTCCATATGCTTTTTTATATTCTCAAATCATTTAACTTATAATTTAATTAGAAATTAATTGCAACAAAATGAGCTAATTTAATTCTTTGTGTTTTTTTCCCTGCACAATCAAACGAATTTACATGAAAAATCAATGTGTGCAACAATTACTAATTAGCACGTTATTATGTGCTTTACCGAATGCATTTCGATGAGTTCGACAAACAATAAATTATAATAGATATTAATTAATTAATTTAACGGTAAATTAGGAATTAAAAATTATCGGGAAGTGTTAAATTGAAGGAGTAGAATTAAAGCGAATTGAATTTTGAATTTCGATACGTAAAAAACCGTTTCTTTAACACTTATCATTTTTCAGATTTACCACGCAAATTGTACTTAAATAAATAAACTCATTCAATTCTTCCGCTTTCATTTCATTCATCATCAGACAGCCTTCTTTCTAAATTAAAGAAATTGATCGGAGTGGAATGAATTGAAAATCACAAAGCTAAGAGATTTCTAAAATTATTGTGAAAAAATTGATTTTGAGCCATCGCACCCATCGTGTCAGCTGAAATGACTACATGCGTGTACGTATTTGTATATTTGTACATATATATATATATATGTGCATAGAAATAAATGAGAACACAGGTTTTTTCGAGTTGTTCGTTGCAAGTTATTGCTTGCTACTTGGAATCAACGTCCGACCAACATGAATTAGCGGACAGCGGTGCTACTTGTCGTAGGAGAGGAGGAGGAGGAGGAGGGGTAGGAGGAGGACGGGGAGGAAGAGGGGGAGGAGGAGGAGGAGAGGAAGGAATGACCGAATCGAATTTGCAATAGCATCATTGCTTATAAAGTAGCGGAGGAGGAAAAAAACAAGGATCTTCCTAAGTGAGTGGGTGGATGATGGATGTGTGATAGATAATAGATTGAATAAAGATAATTGATGAATTAATGATGAATGATTGTGTGGTGTTAAAATTGAGAGAATGACGGAAGGAAGGAAGGAAGGAACTCGTTGAATGAAATGTCTAAAGCTAATGAATAAACCAGTCACTGAAGGAATTGATGAGCTTTTTTTTCTTTTTGGAAAAAGCCGAATAATTTAAATGGAAAAGAAACATGGAAATTGATTCGACAAAAATAGAAATTGAAGAAATTTCGCTATTCAAAATTTCATAATTTTTTTGCCCCTTTTTTTCTTAACACGATATTAAAATTACTATTATTTATTATTATTATTATTATTATTATTATTATTATTATTATTATTATTATTATTATTATTATTATTATTATTATTATTATTATTATTATTATTATTATTATTATTATTATTATTATTATTATTATTATTATTATTATTATTATTATTATTATTATTATTATTATTATTATTATTATTATTATTATTATTATTATTATTATTATTATTATTATTATTATTATTATTATTATTATTATTATTATTATTATTATTATTATTATTATTATTATTATTATTATTATTATTATTATTATTATTATTATTATTATTATTATTATTATTATTATTATTATTATTATTATTATTATTATTATTATTATTATTATTATTATTATTATTATTATTATTATTATTATTATTATTATTATTATTATTATTATTATTATTATTATTATTATTATTATTATTATTATTATTATTATTATTATTATTATTATTATTATTATTATTATTATTATTATTATTATTATTATTATTATTATTATTATTATTATTATTATTATTATTATTATTATTATTATTATTATTATTATTATTATTATTATTATTATTATTATTATTATTATTATTATTATTATTATTATTATTATTATTATTATTATTATTATTATTATTATTATTATTATTATTATTATTATTATTATTATTATTATTATTATTATTATTATTATTATTATTATTATTATTATTATTATTATTATTATTATTATTATTATTATTATTATTATTATTATTATTATTATTATTATTATTATTATTATTATTATTATTATTATTATTATTATTATTATTATTATTATTATTATTATTATTATTATTATTATTATTATTATTATTATTATTATTATTATTATTATTATTATTATTATTATTATTATTATTATTATTATTATTATTATTATTATTATTATTATTATTATTATTATTATTATTATTATTATTATTATTATTATTATTATTATTATTATTATTATTATTATTATTATTATTATTATTATTATTATTATTATTATTATTATTATTATTATTATTATTATTATTATTATTATTATTATTATTATTATTATTATTATTATTATTATTATTATTATTATTATTATTATTATTATTATTATTATTATTATTATTATTATTATTATTATTATTATTATTATTATTATTATTATTATTATTATTATTATTATTATTATTATTATTATTATTATTATTATTATTATTATTATTATTATTATTATTATTATTATTATTATTATTATTATTATTATTATTATTATTATTATTATTATTATTATTATTATTATTATTATTATTATTATTATTATTATTATTATTATTATTATTATTATTATTATTATTATTATTATTATTATTATTATTATTATTATTATTATTATTATTATTATTATTATTATTATTATTATTATTATTATTATTATTATTATTATTATTATTATTATTATTATTATTATTATTATTATTATTATTATTATTATTATTATTATTATTATTATTATTATTATTATTATTATTATTATTATTATTATTATTATTATTATTATTATTATTATTATTATTATTATTATTATTATTATTATTATTATTATTATTATTATTATTATTATTATTATTATTATTATTATTATTATTATTATTATTATTATTATTATTATTATTATTATTATTATTATTATTATTATTATTATTATTATTATTATTATTATTATTATTATTATTATTATTATTATTACTATTAATAATAATAATAATTATTATTATTATATGATCACTGTTATTTATCTGAAAATGAATTTTTGGAAATATAAATATAGAAATTATTTGTTTCATGATTGACATAATCCACCCTTAAATTTTAACCGTAGACGAAAGTGTGGTGAAATTTAAAACTGAGCTGCATCGAAATGAAATCAATTTGAAAAATTACGGCAATAAATATTAATGAAAGCTTTTTTTCATTCGTACCACGTAATCGTGCATCATATTAATGTAATCAAAAAACGTGTAACACAATTTCAGATTGAACGGTTGGTTCGCTCGTCCATGGAATGTAATTAATTATCGTTTAGCTATCACACCGTTATCATCTCATCTGTTTAAGTAATGGACTGAGAAGGCTAATCAAATTCATTGTTAATAAGAGTGTAGCATTAATAAATGAGATTGTCTCGGTGACGTATACGATCAAAAAATGTTCAAAGCTCACAGAAAATTAAATGCTTTCAAAAGAAGACAAAGCAATAATTAACGAATGAAATAATCAAATAACAATATTTAATTGAAATTACAACAATACATTAATTATTCAAGGTGAAAATTTTCAATGAAATAAACAAAAACGATTAAATTTTTTATTGTCGTTGTTGTCAAAGCTGTTCTGAAAGGAAGCAAGCCAATTCGCTCTCTCTCTCTCTCTCTCTCTCTCTCTGTGTTTCTCCCTCTCTCTGCCTCTTCCTTGACACTTCTCTTTCTATGATGCCATCCCTTGCAACTGGTTGAGGCGTAATTGTCCACTGCGCATGACAATGACATTGACAATAACCTCTGTCCGGACTTTTTACCTTCCCTTCCTTCCTTCCTTCCTTCCCTTCCCACTTTTTCAATTCCACTAACCAGCAGCAGCCTATCGCGTCGACCTCATACGACACAAAAGTGTGTTGTGAATAATACAGAATAGGTAAGAGGAGGACATCGTTGGCATGATGGCAATCACAACGGGCATCATCGAATCTAATTAAAATTGCAAAACGAGTTTTCCAATTCCGAGAATTTTCTTTCCCTTTTCAAAACCTTCCTCCCTCCTCTCCATTATGAACTAACTGTTTTTTTAGCATTTTTTTTTTGCTAATTTTTATTTTCTAAAATTTGTTAAATTATTTGGTTATTATATTAATTGAATATTAAATTGAACTTGTAATGATAATAATGGAAGGAGTACCCAGTAGGAGAAAAATCAATTCCAAAAATCATTTTATGATTTAAATAATTTAAGTAATATATGAATTTATTCTTCGTACTGAAAGCGTTTTACCGAAAAACTTAAGGTTATCATTTAAAATTAATTTGAAGTCCTATTTACTTTGAGCTGATTGTTTTCAATTGTTCCTTTATCTTCTAGCATTTCTAAATTCCTTCAATGATAAAATGTAATGGGACGGTTTTTTTAAACGATAAAATCAATACAATAGTTATTGCAATGAAGAACATATAAAAATATGAACAATCCTCCCGCACTTTCACATCCCCTCCAGCTAGCCAGCGGCGCTATCATCCATCATTCACACTGATAAGGGTGATAGCAACAGCAATCACAACTGTGATAGATGGTGATAAGAGTGATTGTAATCGTGACAAGCGATGATGATTATAGGCATAGTTCGTAGCAGTATTAATGTCTGTTTATCACTTTATCTGCATATTTATTGCTTATCATTTCGAATGTGCGCTTGTAAATAGAACTTTAGTTTAATTGATAAGCGACAGTGATATCGACCACTGACAGAAGTGCAAGTGATAGTGAAATTTTAATGTCAGCGAGGATGAAATAACAATAGGAATAATCAACTGTTTTTTTTTTTTCAGGAATGATAGATGAAAAAAAAAGGAAGATAGGAGAAATCAGATAACATTTGCTAAATTTATTTCTTTATTTCACTTTTGTTTTTCTTTTGCCACCAAACAACAATACCAATCAATTAGTCATAACTTGAAAACAAACAAAATACAACTTTTTTAACAAAGAAAATAAAAGAAATTCCAATACACTTACTGCAAGCCTACAATCATTGAGAATATGCTAGGCATTTAAATCAAAAATATTTTCACAGATTTAATTTCACTTTGCGGTTATCCAAACCGGTATCATTCTCATCACATCACACTCATTCATTCCTGTCACATTACACCGATCTGTTCTTCCTTCTTTAAACTAACAATTAGCGAAGTAGAGAGTAACAACTACCTGTGTGTATTTCAGGAACGTATGCAATCAATAAAGTAATCCTAAAATTACCGATCATAACGTCGCAAATGCAATAATCAACTCAAATATGCTACAACAAAACATTTCCGCTAACAGTTTACACCTCCTCCTCCACCTCCGTTGAAATAGCACAGCACAATTTCAATTCCATTTGTAAAACAAAACGAAAGAGAAAAAAACATGTTTATCGTTCATTATTAAATGATAGTTTTGATGCATTCATGTTGAATTGTTGTTACGTAAGAAAAACGCTTAATTACGTGACACGTGTTTTTAGAATGGTAGCCATAAACTAAATGAAAATATCGTTATATGTTAGCTATCATAAAACACTTCCTATCAGTAATCATTATGATATCCTAACTAATCACATGCAAGCTTATTTACTTACATAAATAAAATTCATAACTTAAGCTGTTAAAAATGTTAGAATTAATTGAAATATTTGCTCACTGTGAATTATTTCTCTCTATTTGAGCCAATTAAATAATCTCCTTCCAACAGCTGATAACGATGGCGACGTTTATCAGATGATGATGGTAATTAATGATAGTGATTTCCTGGTGGAATATCTACCGACCATAAAAGTTCAGGAAGTCACAACAACAGCGATATCACATGTTTGAAAGTGAAGTTGATGAAATATTTTGAGAAGGAATTGAATTTGCATTTTTTTTTTTGGAATAATTGTGCTTCACACTTATCACAGTTCCTTCTCATTAATTTAATCAACAAGTGATCAAACAATTTTAGAGATGTTCTATAGGTATGAGTTACAGTCATGAAAACCTGTACCATTCATTAGGACAACTATAGCAAGGCGGAAAACTAGTACTCGAATTTGTCATATAAAATTGTCAATTCAGTGATTATTGCGCTCATAAAAAATTAGCCAACCCATCAATGGCACTTGCAATATAAATGTGTCAAAAAAAATTTCACCGCAATATTGCCAACAAAAAAAACAGCATAATATTTTATTTTCAAACATTTATTTATTTTCAAAAGGCTATTTTCAACATTTTAAGAAATATTTGGACGAAACAAAAACAAAAACAAAAACAAAAAATTGTTTTTTGGAAGTGTAAAAAAATGTTACAAATTTAAAAATTTTTAAAAAGGCACAAGTTGGTCAGATAAAAATGCATTGGGAACGTTTTGTCACAACGATAGCATTTTTCAAAATGCTCAAAAACTGAAATTAAGTCAAAAAAGGGTTACGAAAGGAGAAAAAAAGCGTTCATTTGATTGCACCAAGTGTCAGACGACTGGAATTTATTGCTCTCTCTCTCTCTCTCTCTCAAAAAAACGAAGATAAATAAATAAAGTGAAATAAAAAAATGGCAACTTAAGCATCATGAACATTATTGATTATTTTTTATTTTTTAGTTTTTTGCAAAAATCAATTTCGTGTGCTGCAACAAAGTGCAAAGTGCTATCGTTTGCACTAAAATTGCATTATTTTTAGGAAAGTAAAATTTTTGCACATTGCAGAGAACAATTATGTTGTAAATTTTAATTAAACTAATTAGGAAGAACAAATTTGACAATGAGACACGTACGCTTCAATAACAATGAGGTGTGATATTGCAATTTTTGAAAACGAGCGCAGAAGTAATAAGCGCTTTAAAATTTACGAAAAAAGTGAAAACAATTCAAACTTACTAAGGCACGTAATCTATTTATTTTCCAACTAAATTAATGTTTCACTTAATAAGTGTATGCTTATTAATCAAAACGCAAATTTTTTTTAAGCCTAATTCTTTCGGCAACAAAAAAAACACGCGCATACATACACGCGCACATAGCCGTGCATAATTTTATACTTTTTAAAACACTACTAGCAAATAATCAAAATTAAATTTCCGAAAAGCATTAACTGGTTTTGAATTGAAGATATTTCAAAAACATCGCAAACAATGGATGCTCAATAAAATCATTCTGTCACACTTCCACATCCTATTTTTTACAAAAAAAATTTTTTTTTTTGTCTTTGCTAAGATAGCCTATTCAGCAGCGCTAATTTTATTTTCAAATGACAACTCCTTTAATTTTTTCCTTCGTTTATTTTATTTGTGTTGTCAAGAGAATACGAAGAAAAAAAATTTGTTTTTTTTTTCAATTTCATAAAAGTATTCCACATTATATTGAAATTTTTCAAATTGAAATTTTTGACATTGAAGAACACATACTTCACTTCTTCTTACTTACTGCTCATTAAGTAGTAGTACAGTTTCAGTGATAAAATTAGAACTATTTTATTGAACTACCTGATGAATGTTAATGAACGATCGTGCTTTATTTTAGCCCTACCAAATAACAATTATCGGAAATTCGCAAATTAATTAAGGAAATGACAAATTGAAAAATATTAGCCAAATTTCTTGAAACACAAAATTTTTCAGTAACTTTTCTGCTAAAAATGTCTGAATAAAATGTTAAATTTAGCAAAAAATTTTCAATTTTGTTTCGTATAACATTTTACTGAAGCAATTATGATAATGTGTTGGAGAACTAGAACTAACACTGAAATCATTGCAAGAAAACTGAAATTAGAATTGCTAGCATCAAATTGGAATGCTACGTATTTAATTCTTGTTGTGAATTTTTTCTAAGCACCTTAGCACAAAACAATCTATCTGCTGCCGTAATTCACTGAGTGTGATTTGGAAGTTTTTAACGAATTTTATCGAATTCTTCCTTTCTGTTTTTTCAATTGACAAAAGAGGATAGTTGATACTGTAGCAGAAGAAATTTCAATTTTCACAGATAATTACTCTTATTCCATAAAAATTATTAAATTTTTAGTGAAATTTTAAACTGATCACAAACTAATATTAATAGCAATCAACAATCTTCGAAACTATTTACTCACTCTAATATTTAATGAATTTTTAACACATTCAGTTGTGCGGAATTGCGCTGCTACAGATGGATGATAGGTGGATGCAAACTATAATGAATTGTTCATTTGAAATGAAACAATCATATTGGAATCGGTAATACCGTATCATCCCGTAACCTTAAAAAAAAAGGATGAAATTCTTTCCACGCCAAATATCTTACGAAGTGATATTTTTTTTTTTTTGAAAGAATTTCATTCATTTGGCATTTGTTATTTCATTGATTAATAAATGAGTTATGTCTGGAAGATTCGCAAATATTTTGCAGTTACTTATTGAAATTTACATGCAAGAATATTGACATCCTCTAAATCAATGAATATTTAAGTAGAAAGAGCTAAACAAAAAAAGCATATTTTAAATTAATGATAAAAAAACTGCCAAGAAAAAACAATAGTAGTAGTGATGATCATATAATAACAATAACAGTGATAAGAGCAACGATCACTTTCCAGGCTAACAAATATGTTTGACTACTTGTGAAATAGCGTGTAGTAATTAGTGGAAGTGAATTGGTACCTAGAAAATGACGATACTGCTGAATGGAAAATGCAAATTAACCAAGTGAAAAACTTACGATCATCGACCCAGAAAAAGTTTGTTCACGTAGTTCAAAGGAAATTGGAAAGATGGCGCAATGGGAAATGAAAACTATCGATGTTGTATGTGTACGAGCTGTGTCGTAAGTGTTGGAGAAGTTTTGCAGCGAAAAATGACCACCAGCTGTCTGTCATTGTCACCGTTCTGCCGACGAAAAAATTCCCTTTTTTCAAGGTCAAACATTCTCATCGATATTGCATTCGTCGGTTTTCTTTTTCATTCATTCACACAAATTTCATACGTATTTATGCATGCACGCATTGCATTGCATGGTTGTTATGCGATAGAAATTTAATTGAACTTCTGGGATAAGTGAGAAAGAGCGCGAAGTGTTTATCAGTGGCGGAAGACATCGATGATAAATTTTTTTAGCGAATCAAATGGATGCAACAAATGACCAGTTGTTGAAAGAAAAAAAAAACGATTATCAAATTGTTAGATGTGAATTTTGATTGAAATTTCACTCTAACGAAAAAAAATTACTGATAAAATCTTCTAGTATTATTTGCATTAGAATTTTTATTTTTGAAATTCTTAATGACAATGTAAAAATTGCAAATTATTTTGTTTTTTTGACAGATTTTAATCGTTCCTACTCCTACTTTTTTGCCCCTTGCGACAAGGAATGTGAGGGATTCTCTCCCACTTTTCTTGAGAGTCAAAGAGAAAAAATAATGGAGAGAGTTTGAGGAGAAGAGCTTTCACTGTCAAACAGTCAGTTATTGAAAGTAGCAATTTTTGTTGATTTCTCTCTCAACAATTCCTCCAGCTGCCTTCCCAGAATTAGCCGCTTTTAACTCAAATCATTTCCGCCTCATTGGAATCGATTAATTGAATTGCTGAACATCCATTACTTTTATGAGAATGAAAAAACATTCAATTTTAATTTCATTCCCTATAGTATGAAATTTAACAGTCACTGTTTAAACTTTAAAAATTGAACAGGCTAGATGAGAGGAACGAAATTATTTAAATCAAATCTTTTTTTTACACACTCTTGTTTGAAATGAAAGCAGTGATTGGAATTGGGATGATAGAGGGTATATGAGTGCTGGAGAGGGTCACTTCCTCTCCTAGCTAATATCAAACAGTCAAAGAGAAATTAGAAAAACATAGCATAGTGGCATTTTCCATACTTTTCACTTCAAGAACGACGAGATCAAAGGAGCAAAAGGTTATTAATCACGTTGAACTTGGAACATTTAATTGCAAAATTTGTTTTCAATGCTACTAATTTTTTTTTTTAAACTGCAAAGGATCAAATTTCTTGGGTAATAAGCACAATTCAAATTTTTTCTTTCATTAGTAAAAACTTTTTAGATTGATGATGTGGAAGGTCGTCCAAAACAAAAGGCAAATTTAAATTTACCACCCCAAACTTGAAGGTTTATCTCAGGCATGTCAGGTAAAATTAACTTCTATTTGCTTGTATGAACTTGATGATAAAATAACAAAACTATGGTGCAAACTTCTTCTTCTTTCTTACCTCTCACATTGTAATGCAATTTACGCTTACCTTCATAAAAATAATATTTGATAAAATGCTAAATTTTTTAAAAATATAATCATAGGTTTTACAAAAATTAAAGTAAATTTAGTATTTCGTAGAATCAAAATTTAAAAAAAAAATAAAGATAAAACAGCAAGAGCTGAAAAAGCTACCTTCAAATGAAAAAAAAATGCATCATTTCAAGACTTTGCACATTTACGTTATTGCCAATTATTTTGTAACATAAAATGTGCTATTCTCTAGCTCTGGTCAGATATTCCTTCACATGTGTTTGACGGACGAGGCGGGGGCGGAGGCGGAGAGGGGGCAAAGACCGATGAATTGAACAGTAAGTTTTTTTGCGCCTCTCTTTTTCTCACTTACTGCATCATTCGTGGAAATGAAATTTTGAAATGTTGAAGTAAGGCATTCATTCGCTCACCTTCACAGTACTTCAGTGCTGTTACGGTGAGAAGAGGAATGCTGAAATATCGTACTATTAGTTGACATTATGACTGATGAGAAGAATTTTTTTTCTTTCTGAATTAAAATGCGCAATCTGTTTGAAGAATGCAAAATTTGAACCAGTCCGGGGGTCATTCAAGTCAGTCATCTTCTAAATCACACATCCAGCTATTTTCATCACAGGGGTGGAGAGAGAGAGAGAGAGATACAGGAGGGAATCAGTCATATATTGATTTTGTTTTTATTTTAAAGTAAAATTTAGTCACTGCATTAACGCTGTTCAAATCCTTGTCTCTCCTGGGTTATCAATTATCAGTTCTTGTCAAGGAATTTAATAATTGAAATTGGAAAGACTAGCGTTATCTAGCAGCTTACACAAATACGCCTCTCTTAGTTAGTTGAAATTAAGCAACAAAATAAATACGATGATGGTTCTTTTTTAAAGCTTAGCGAAATAAAATGTTTGTAGGAACAGTTAGAGCAATTCGATTAGGTAACATATGCCAAATTTCAGAGATCCACAATTCAGCCTAACTTTTAAACAATAATTTAAATAGCGAAAGCTAATAAAATCGCTTTACCTTTCATAATCCTTTTTTTTTCTTTTAAAAATATCTGAGAAATTTGAAAAAAATTACGAGCCGCATTTATTATACAGTACGATATGCGTAGATAGCATTGGATTTCAATGGTTTCGTAAAGATTACACGAAGATGACATAATTTGTTGATTAATTTACCGATTTGATTTCATTTTTATCGTAATTAATTAGTTTTTCTTTCCACTGGTAAACTAAATAATCTTGCAAAAAAAAAGGAAGAGAAATGTTTGTCAGAGTAGGAGGACAGCGGTTGTTTTTATTTTTTCAAATACAATGAAAAGCCAAAATGCACTCGTAGACAGATTACAAAAAAAAAAATGAAGAAAGACAAATTAACAGGATGATCCTAAAGCAAACAGTGATGTTGCTTCTACGCCATTTCATTTGCGGTGGACATTTGCGCAAAAGTCATCAACAACTACCAGGCGAAACTTTCTGCTGCTGAAGACGATAGGTATCTGAAGATTTTTTCCAACTGAAGCATTCAAAATGCCAACTTAGTGGACGACGTGAATTCTTGACCACAACAGTACCATTCACTATTTGCTTGAAATATTTATCGTTGTAATGCAAAAAATTTCCTTTCATTCTCAACAATTTTTGTTATGAATATTTTCACTCTATTCCACTATCAACTGCACACCCTTAACTTATCTATTGATATATTAGTAATTCAGTATTGGTGTCAATTCGAATTTAAGTATACACGCAAACGTACACATATGCACGATAATATTGCAATACAAAGGATCGGTGCAAAACAACGTAAATTTGCTAATATGAAAATTCAATTTTAGCACCGTACTGTCTGGCCCATCTTCCTTTCTGTTGTGTTTAAATATAAAAGCTTTTCATCGATGAAAAAGTTTCGAAATAGTGCTTATAGTATTTTGTGGAGCAATGTTTTCAATAAAATTCAAAATGATCTTATTTGTTTTATTAGTTTACTTAGGGCATGGAAAGGAGTGGTAGAAGTAGGTGAGGAATTTCAATTCCATTTTTTTATTCAAATAAAATTCTTTTTGCCTTCCAATTACACTAAAAGAATGTATAAGTTGGAAGATGAAGGAGAAAAAAAAGGAAATGAGCGAAATTTTCAGAAATAACTTATACTTCTCGACAAAATCAGAAATTATTAGATTTCTTTCTTTTCCAATTTTCTTCCTTTCTGTAAAAGTATTCTAACATTTGCCCTAAAAAAGATAACAACCTTGGCCTATTAATCAAGCAAAGGTTGCACACCGTAAGAGTGAAGTAAAAAGTTAAAGAAATTATTTTTAATTCGGAAAAATGTTCTTTCAAAAATATTTCAAAATTAATTCCAAAAAGAAATTTTTTTTTATAAGTTATTGAATTTTTTTTATAATTTATTAAATTATTGAGCATATAAAAGTTTGATCATGAAATTGCATTTTGCTTTATAATCTACGCAACAATTATTATTTGCTTTGTAAAATCAATTATTTCAGATTTATTAAATTTGAATTTAAAATGTGCCAAAAAGCAATGGAAGCAAAAAAAGTAGGTGGACATATGAAAAAATATTTTTAAGCTTTTCTGCACATTTAGTAAACAGTTAAATTAAAAATCAATAATTAAAACTAAAAGGAAAAATTTAATTTTCCGCTTAAAATTTAAATTTGTAATAAAAAGCGATTTACTCCCCCTCCGCCCCCAACTCCTCCGAAAAAAAGACTATGAAACTCTATGTTAGAAGAGCTTTTTAGCAAAATGCTACTTAGACGAAAGTGTATCTTTGACTCGTACCGCTAACCTCAACTCATTAAAATCAATTGCTCCTCTCCTCTAATCAATCAAATTAAAAAAAAAAAAGCGGAAAAAATACAACTGATAGATGAAAGTTAAAACGATTGTTAGTTAAATTCGTGTTGCATATGCAAGAAATTTCTCTCGCCTCTTCTCTTCCATCTTTTTTCCTCATATCTTCTAGGATTCCCATAATATTTCAGCCTCGCCATTTGTAAAATAATGAAATCCTTCATCACCTCACTTTCTCACCAGTGAAAATGTCAAGTTAACAAGACAGATACTTGAAAACATTCACTTACAATACCTATCAGACTAGCTAGACCAATATCACTTTTCATCAGCAACCTTGTGTTTGCTGACTAAGGTATGTGTAAGAAACACTTTGTAACTTTGCCCAAATTTTATGGCCATTAATATTCAAGTTAATAATCGATTAAAAAAAAGAACAAATTTCAAATTTGAATAGCGCAACGGCAATGGAGTGAATTTTTTAAAATTCCAAATCCAAATGACACACTTGCAGGATTATTCCGCCAAACCCATTCAGTTTTCATCAATTTCGTGACGGAAATTACCCTCTTTGATATTTGCCGTGTACAGATAATATGTGAAATAATACATAATGCATGAGATAAGACAATTAAATAGCTTAATTGAATTGAACAAATACTTTGGAAAGGTATTTGTTTGGCAAGTTAAATAGCACAGGAAAAAAGAAGAAGAAGGCTATTGAAGAAATAAGAACAATTGGACATTTTCACCATGCAAAAAGCACCGAAAGAAGAATGATTAATTCAGACTACGAGGAAATTGTGATGGAACCATTTGCGCAATTTTACAATGCTATCATCCATTCGAGTGACACGTGAAACAAACGTAGCTAATTGACTTGTACTTGTTTTTTTTTTTTTTTTTTTTGACTTATACACCTTTCATAGTGAAAATGCAAAAGTGGTGATTTTCCTCCTCTTTTTGCAGCGCTATATTCAGTAGTAAGCTTCGTCTAGACGTGCCGGTGTTACTTGCTTTTGCAGTGCGATTGATAAATTGGTAACGGAACACACTCGCAGTGAAACAATCATCTGCAACTGTTTATTGAGAAGATATATGGAAAGGCTTACAGGCATACACAATTTTAGATAAGAGAAATTTGCAAAATGGAAAAAAAAACTTGGAAAAAACCATTTTTTGCAGTGAACTGCAAAACGCCATTCGTCATTTGAAACGAAAAGCAAAAGCATTCATTCCTTTTTCTTTCCACGTTATTTCGGTACTTGCAATTTTTCTCTTCACTAAAGGAAATAAGAGGATGGGAAATTTATCGAAATGTTCGCAAGAGCTAAAGCAGTAGCAGTTTCCATGCAAAAAAAAAGGTTCACAATTCAGTGATAAGCTAAGATAAATGAATGAATGAAGAAGTGGTAAATTAACAGTGAAAAAAGTCTCTAACTGAATAAGCTTACCAAATGTTCTCATTCAGGAAAATTCAAGAGGAAAACTTCCAATTCGTTCCTCTCTTAATCACATAAATTACTGAAATTTCAATCAATTAAGCAACTTTCATCTAAATTCCTTCCTAATTATACTTAACTCTGTGGCAGTCTCGAGTAGCACAACAAACAGGACTATAATAACAAATAGCAACAAACAAAGAAATGATACTAGTGAATTAATCAAAATCGACTCTGCCCATTCCTCTCATCCTATCTCTGAGAGAAAACCATGAAAACGTGTGCCACACGTGGCTAGACAAGTGTGATCAAACATATCGTTCCAAGAAGAAAACTGCAACACAATTACAGATCATTCAAAATTCCATTGCCAAATAGAAAAGGAACTACCATAATAGCTTCAGTTAAAACGTTCATACAGTATGAAATGCATAAAATTTGCATGAAGATACATAAGTTGTTACATAAATATACAGCTTAATTAATGTATCATAAATGTTGTTTCAAAAAAAAAAGTTTCACGTTATTGACTCTTCCCTATGCGTCCGTGACGAACAAGTTAACAGGACAAAACTGTCATGTTGCAACTTGAAGATGAATATTTGAGAAATATAAATTTAAATGACATGTTGATGCAACGATGATGTGATTAGTGCCCTGGGCTTTTCCAGTTGTTTAATCATCTTCCTCACAGCACCAAAATTCGAATCCAACTCACCATCAAGCTCCGCAGATTGCTCTACAGTAAGTGGGGTACGCTGCCTAAAATGTACAAACACTATAATGTTTACCGATAATACTACCATTTATTCACAATGATTTAAAATGGAGCTATTCATGCAGTGTGAAATTTATGAAATTTGTGAAAAAAAAATGGTGCAAAACGTGAAAACCTGGCAACAGAAAATCGATGATCAATTCCATCAGCATTACGATTTAATGCTGTTGACTGCGGTTGTTTTGAAATCCTTATTCCTGTATCCTTGGGCAGCAGTTCCTTCCTTGTTGTAGAGGAGAGGAATAGTTTCTGTAAAATTTCTTTAGTCTGAGAAAAGACCTTAACTATAAAATAGAATCAGCAATCTTTCAGACTTCTTAAAATACAGTTAACACTGCCTAATTAAAAGCACTAAATTACTACTGGCCAAGCCTAAACTTTAATGCTTTGCTTCCGCTTTCGGTTTTTGCAAGATACTTATCTCTTTTAGAAATTAATTCAAACCTTCTCACTGTTATTTTCACCATCCTTATGTTCTTGCGTTTGTTTATGCCTCAGCCTCCACACCTGTTCTGCTACCTGTGATGAGCGTCGCCGATGATGGACGTTATGATAGGAGCCTGATCCACGAAACCTCAAATATTAATTTTGGAAAGATAACTGAAAAAAGCACAGATATTAGTGATAGCATTAAAACAAAAACTACATTTAGTAGTGTCACAAAGATAGAAATATCGAAAAATTATCGTGAGTGTTCAGAAGATTGCATCGAAATTTACCTATCACTAATGTGTGGTGATTCAATCCATGAAACAGCACTTGCCGGTTCGTCACAATCTTCTGATTCCAGTATTGAATTGTAGGAAACGTTGCATCCCGTTGCTACAATAAAACTAACTCATCTAAGAACGTATTCGATAGTGTTGTAACTATTCCTTGAACTTAATGTCAAAAGAAAATTCGGCCTTCTTTCAACCCTCCCCTCCAAATGCAATTTTTGAAGAAAGTCACGGAAGCATCGAAAAGAGTAACGATTTGTGCTAGCGCTAAATGACCAAATTCAACCGCAATAGAAAGGTAACTTTTCGAACGTTCTCGTCTACTTCTCTCTTAGCTTTTGAAAGAACAAATCATAGAAGTGGCTGGCTAACCAAAAGTTCTGTTCATCAAATTCCTCGATAAATGAGTAGTAGAACGTGGACAGTCTTTGTTCAGATTATTAACCATTCCGTACTTCTCATTGGACAGGGCTTCATCATCGGATTTACTCAGTGAACGAGAACGTGCCTTCCATTCTCCCGCTAAATCATCTGCACCTAAATTTTCCGAATTTTAATATATTCTGCACCACATCGAACAACTTCTCATAAATGTTGTAAGCATATCGAAAAAATTGTAATATTTTTATGTGCAATTCTCCTTGTGATTGATCAAAATACTAAAAAGATTTATCCATTAGCTACTCAAATGTTTGGTTTAATGAAAATGCATTTAAAGTTAAATGATTGCATTTAAAGCATCCACCTCTTTGTAGGAAAAAAAATTCCAAGACATTATCCTTTCAAATTTAAATCAATTTTTTAACGATAGTTTGTTACAAAGCGAACGATGAGTGACCGCTTCGTAATATAAAATCAGAACGTCTGTTCGACGTTAGCTGTCATCGCTTGCAGGAATGAGAGAATTAAATAAGTTGATATATTAGCTATAACATAATAGCGTGGTATTCAAGGATGCACTAACAGGTGAACGCCAGCTTCTACAATTCATCGGAGAGGCCCATAACTCTTTAGTGCTTATATATGAAAGCTAACCTCTACTTTCACTAGTCGGAACGTCAATTCCACTGATTGCTTCATTTAGTGACCTGATATTCCTTCGATCAACACCACTCCTGCTGCTTTCACCAATACTATTAAAATTCTCCGCATTTTTCATCAACAGTTGTAGTTCCTGAAGAAAAAAAAAACTTCCTGATATTGATTTAAAATTAAATGAAGAACCTTGACTGTCTGATTTCTTAACCTCAACTTCATCAACTTCTATTTTTTCCCTCTATGACTTATTAAACTTCGAATTCAGGTAAGTCAATATCTGCGTCAATTGTGTTAAAAAAAAAGACTCCTCCATTCTTGTCAAATTAACCGTAAATATGGGGAATGGAGAAAGATTTCAAAAAAACTAACTCCATACAAAATGGCCATCGTATCATCGAAGTGCTTCTGTGCACAGCAACTTGCGCTCGGATGAGGACATATGGGCTGAGATGATGGATATGCTGATGTAGTAGGATTTGTCGTCATACATTCACACCTGTAAATTCTTATTTTTTCAAACTGTATTGCAAATATTTTAAAATACATAAAATTTTATGCAAATTTTAAGAATAAAGGTTGAAATTATCCTTGTTGTCGGTAAAGAATAATTACAACCCAAAATTTAAGTAGGATTAGAGATCCGACAAAGAATTAATTGAAGAAATGTTCCTTCCATACCGTGAATGCTGTTTGTCTGGAGTATTTGGTACACCGTCCGAAGACTTTCTTGCTCGATAATCCTGAAAATTTAAACTTTGCATGCGGAATGGAAGACGCAACAAATTGATCAAATGATGAAGATAAAAAAAACTGAAAAGTAAAAAGTTTGTTCGAAACATTTCTGTGAAATGCCGAGCACCAACAAAAATCGGTAACTACCTTTAAAATAGATGGCGGCAAATGAGAAAGAAGACTACTCTTGCGTTCACAGCTTGATTTTTTCCGACTTCCTTCGCCATTTTTCTTTTTGGAAAATAAATTCTGAAAAGCTACCAAGCGTCCTGATAGTTCGGCACATTCAACTTCGCAGGTATTCTCCATGGATGTGGATGTGGTTGGCTGGAAAAGCGGTAGCATTGAATGATTAGAAAATTGTTGTTTCATTAATTTTCACTTATTCAAAATGAAAAATTATGTGAAAAAAATGCTGCACAGCTTTTGTATTTCAGTTCAAAACTGATAAATTCTATCAGTTTTGAACTGAAATATTAGCTTCGAAAACAGATCATCAAAATAGACTGCTCAAGTGTGCTATTAGCGCCTTTGGTAAAAACTCAAATATTATTGCAAAATTCTATTAAAATCAAAAACAATTCGAGAAAAAATATTAGTTGAAAAAAAAATCAATTTATATGCAGCACAGATGTACCTTGCTATTAGTACAAAAATGACTGGTAGTTTTCGGAGCTTCCTGATACATTTCTCCCACTTCTTGAATAAGATTTCCGGTTGACGACTGAAAACATTTTCATGCAGTTATTCGTTATAGGCAAAAAGGCTTAATGGGCTTATTAAAGCACTTTGTCAATTTACCACTAAATAGAATTAGGCGCTCTAAGTTATCAAATGGTTGCTGTAAAGATTTTCATTTCAACCAAGCACTCATCGCATAAAAGTATTGCACTTGTGGACAGTTCATCTGAGAAAATTTTCCGCATTCACGGCTTGCTTAAGAATTAAACTATCTGAGAGTCATTTCTTGCATGATTTGTAGTAAGTAAGAGAGAGCTTGCCGCTTTCAGAATGTTCCTACTGCCCGAACAGCTTCGCTTTCGAACATCTGATCGACGGAATGTCTGATTAGCATCTATGCTTTTTCGTCGCTTTTCAAGGTATTTCGGTACTTTTTTATTACTCTTCACATTTGGCACGAGACCTCAAATTGCGACGTTAACATCAAATTGTTAACAGTAATTAAAGAATTAAAGGTTAGATGAGAATGATTCCTTTTTATCGTTAGAAAATTAAAAACTTTTCTTTAGGTGGTGCTTTTTGCACATTGAATTCATGTCAACCTAATTTTGCTAACCTGAAAAGCCAACTGATTTTGAACAATCATCACTTAAGCTGAGCATCAGTATTTTAGTTTTCTCTGGTATTTGAATTGCGTAATGATCCAGCACCATCCGTTTTAGCTCCCTCATCCAATTCCGCTTCTGATCCATATTGGAAGCCTAAATTAAAGTGCCAATATAATGAGATATTTTAAATTGCCACGAAAGTTTTTCTAGAAAACGTAATCCTAGCATTCCTCATGATTAACTTCACTTGACGCTCTTCAAACAGGATAAAAGATACTTACGAGGAAGATATATTGAATCTTTGGATTATCGTAAGAGAGAACTTGAAATGCTAATGGATCAGTAGATATCGATTCGTTTAGCATCAAACATGAACACTAAAAAATTTCAACTTAAATAGTTAATGAAAGTATTTCTAGCACTTACAGTCAAATTTTACAACGATTCCTCGTTTTATTTTTTTTTTTTTACACGAAATGTTAATTTGCATTGATCAAAAAACTTATAAAATATCCTTCTCAAGTATATTTTATCGTATGTGAAATAATTTCTCACCGTAATATAATCTTTACAGATCAAAGAACCATTCCGCTCCTTCACAATCAGCAACACTTCCTCGAATAAAAATAATTGACGATTAGTCTTGGCACCAGCCAACTTAAAGGTAGCTTCCAAAAGTAGATCGCCATATTTAGACAGATCTTCCTTCTCATCAATGCACCACTTCTGAAGAGCACTTTGAAGCTCACGTACACGTTCCAGATGTTCAACGCGTTTCTTCTCTTCGTTTATTTTCTCCGCCTGTGAAGTCATGCTATGAAGGGCTTGCAGAATGACAGCTCGATCGCCATCTGATAGAGTTTTAGAATCCACCGAAGCTTTTAGGATATTCTGTAAGTGAAGAAGAAGATTCCAATTAAAAATTTCGAAAGAGTTATCATGATACACTTCTTCTAAAACATACATTTCAAGCGCATATGTGCCATAAGACTCCTGAAAGAATAATCTCACGTGAAAATGCTACCATTACTTCTAGCAAAGTGAGTCTCCTGCGACTTCATTCCGGATGAAACCGACTACATTTCTGATAAGCAATAGGCAATAGTTGAAAAGAGTTACTTCGAGGAAGAGGCGATATTTCAGAACTCGTTGTACCGGTTTCAGCAGATACGAACTGAGGGGAAGAGAATGGCCAAGAACAGTTTGCCGAAGCCTTAATGTTTCCTCCACTCTTTTATTTTTTAGCAACATTGACAGCGTTTCAATCATGCTAAAATTGAAACGCATTCAAATACTCAAGTTTCTCGAAGAACGAACAATTCCTTAAAATTACAATTTGTTACTTTGACGAAAAGAAATGAAATATTAGATGTGAAATATTGAAATGAAAAACGAACATTTGATATTTAGTGCAGTACATGACGTAATCATTGAAACCTTCAATGTTATCCAATAAGCACTTTGCCATCTGCAACATACATCATCCACTCGCGTAAGTGAGATTAATTTTTCACAAATGAAATGAATGTTAACGAAGAAGCACTAATCGCAAATGTCGCACTTCTTGATAACAGCAAAGCCACCACTTCCAAAAGCATCAAACATCACTTTCAGGCGAACTTTACCTTACACGGAAGTAAGTAAACTAGGCTTAATACCCAAGCATCACTTAGTGATCTGTGAGAGCGAACACGCTTCACTACCAAATACAGTAAGTTAAGGAGTAGTAGCCCGTGTGCTTCAGTTGCATACATTCTTGTACACAATTAGTGTCTCATCACAAGGTGCTAAGACCGCCCTAGTCGCGTTGTCATCATAAGCAAGCACGAGCTTACGTCCACCTAACCACTGCCACGGCACGAAGTCGAACCACACAGCTACGGTACTGCAACAACACCTCACTACCACTCAGCCAAACGTCACACAATGCAGTTCTTGCTCAAACAGTGGATAACTAATATAATGAATGACGACTGACTTCTACACCAAAGTATTGATTGATAGGTTTAGACGAAGAAGTGGACGATGTCCACGCAGTCATGTTCCATTCTATAGAAATGAAAATAATTGCAAAACTTACCGAAACGACACTCAATTGAGCAGCGTCCAAATCGTGATACAATTTCTTGTTGAACAAAAAGATACGCTCAATACAACCGAACGTATTGGAAATGTCATCCACGGTCATCTCAAATTCTTCTCGATGATCCACCAGAAAATTCAAATATCCCTAAATATTTATTTTGTTTAATTAATTTCCATCCTCAGAGAAATTAATACTTTGCTAACTACTGCCAACCATTTGGTGAAAATAATATGCTTCTAAACCAACGCTAAGGCTCGTTTCATATTTCAATATGCGTTAAGGATTGAGGAATGGCTAGCTTCTCAACGACTCTTTAAACATTAGAATCAACTGACCGCAATTTCTACTAACCTCATTTTCTCGGAAACCTTACAAATTTAATATTTCAATGGTTTTTATTTCAATTAAACTACTTACACTAATAGAGGTCCTTTAGCAATGTACGTATGATATCAAGAATACGAAGTGATGAATTTGAAACAATGAAGTGTTGTAAATTTGGGAGGATAATGAATGAAATAGTTGAAGTTGAAATGAAATGATTCGCTGCGATAGTATGATTCATTTGATAGCTAATGCATTAGAGTTGATTATCATTCATTCCGAACGGAGAATTTGCAAAATTCGACAAGTGCAATTAATTAATTACCTGTATGATGTCATTGAGATCATTAACATATGAACGTTCAGTTTCCAGCAACTCCATAGCAATCCTATCTAGCTGTGTTACTACGCCACTATTCAACAGCTTTAGACGACGTGTTTCTGACAGCGATGACTCTTGTCTGAAGAGAGACTAACTAATTCAGGGTGAATGAAATTTTTTAGAATGAAAACACTCCAGTTAAGAAAAAAATGATCCTAATTTAGCTTATTTAAAATTTTCAGCAAACCTTAGTGATACAATTCGATGAAATTGTTAAATTTGGAAAGATGAGAAATGAGGAAATTAAAAATTTGAAAAAAAAAACAAACGTTAGCAGCTTCTTGCCAGTAGAAGTATTGGGTGGATTAACAGTATCATCGCTTATTTCAGAACTTCTCAAACTACTTCGAGCCGAACTGTAACCTGTTGACGAGCTAACAAAACTTAGCCGTTGTACTGCTTCCTGTAAAATATCAACAAAACAGTAATAGGATGCTCATCACATCTATCTTTACAGAATTTTCAACATTCAAATTGACGACACTTTTAGGACAAACTTTTAAAACAGTATTTGTCTTTAACAACCACTATTCCTAATCGTGTTGAATTTGAAAGTTGTTATGCGACAGATACATTTGAAAACATTCACCCTTTACAGTTCTCTTTTCCGTAATTGATCATTAACTTTAAAGCCTTCGGAAGCACATAATATTCAGTATCACATAGCATTAGCAAGACTACACTAATTTGCCTGAAAAAAAAGTCCAAAAATAAATCACTCACAGGATCATCATCAGCTCTTGTACCGCTAGCTCCATTTCTGTAAGGCTGATCAGCGACAGCAGTAGCAGCAGCAGCAGCAGCAGCAGCAGCAGCAGCAGTAGTAGTAGTAGTAGCAGTAGAAGTAGTAGTAGCAGTAGAAGTAGTAAAAGTAATATTGGTATCAGTGATAGAAGATATTTGCTGATAACACGATCGAGGATTATCAAGTGTTATAGCCATTTTCAGCGCGGTACTTGGGAGGCTCTTTGGACGCGTTGATACCAAATGCGCACTTGCTGTGTCTGTTGCTTTTTGCGCGAAACGAATTATTTCTGCTTCTCTGTAAATAACGATGAAATTCATAGTAATTATGATTATTTGAAAAAAAAAGAATTAAATGCAAAACATAAATTGTATAATAAATGATAATGAAATCAAACGCCTTTCAAATGATCTCTTCAGAAATCAACTAACTCTTTTCAATTCAAACATTCAGAGAATTCTTAAGGTTAGCACTTTTGTTCTTACTGGAAGAATCCTTTTAGCTTTTCCCTTTCCTCTTCTTCTTCTCCCTAGTTCCCTCAAATTTCCACAAAGTTACATTCTTCCATTCAACTATTTCCAAAATGTAAAAAAAAATTCACTAAATAACATTGATAATTTTGGAGAGTATAAATGAGAGTAAAAAGATGGCGCAAAAGAAAGAGGAAAAAATCCATTAAAATAATTTAAAAAGTTATAACCTGTTGTCATCAGTAATGACTTCAGGAATTACATTGCATTTCAGTAATGACTTCAGGAATTACATTGCATTTAAGATTCGCTATTGAAAAGGTCTTCCTCTTTCCCTCTCTCCCTCTCTCTCTCTCTCTCTCTCTCTACGACCTTGCATTACTACTATTTGTTGTTATGGAAATGATGTAAAGTGAAAAAATATTTAATTTTATGGAATTGCAGTGAAGAATATGACAGACAGTATTTTGAATGAAAGGGAAACGATTCGCCGATTAATTGGATCGATCAGATAGTTTGTGTAATATGAGGAAAAGTGAAATTGAAATGAGTAATTTTAGAAATTAATTTCTAATATTTTCAGATGGCAGTCATTGCTCACAGTGAAAAGGAAATGCAACGTATTCCGTGACACGTGCGTAAACGTAACTAAAATGTGAAATGTTAAAAGTTTTTTTGAAATCAAGGATAAAGACATTAAAAACAATACCAATGACGTTGAAAGATAAATGCTATTACCTTAACAAATTTCAAATTATAAGTATTCAACATCAAATCACAAGTATTTAAATATATAGGTGCTTAATAAATTTCGAATTATAAACAGCTAACTAAATAAGAAGAAAAAGAAAATCTCCAAAAGTAATCGATAACTCCCAACGTATTAAATCTGAAAATTATCCCTTTTTTCCACAACTAATATTCAAATTATAAATATTTCAATTCATACTAATCAATGCCACTAAATTTCAATAATAAAGTAATTCATTTTACACATTTAGAAGATTGACAGAGCAATAGCAAGCCTACAGATAGTGATTAACTTACTCTGTTCGAACTTCTCGAACTGTCAAATATTTGTCAAATAATTGTGGATGTCATAGCAACGAATAAAATGTACGGAATGCATTTAACAAAATCAATCGCCCCGTTCATTATCTCAAATTAGAAGTCAAAGTTACATCACCGAATTGAAGCAATTCCATTACCTTTAAATTGGCAATTGTTGAAAAAAGAAAACTGCAAAAAAAAGCACTGCGCAATAATGGCACTGATAAAGGATACAACATTTAGGGTTTGTAAATTTCAACAAATTGAAGTTGCCGAACAGTAGAATTTGAGAATCTGTAAATTTGACGGTAACCACCTTAATTTATTGAGTTAATTTAGAAATTTCAAGTTCTCACTGTTAGAGTGCGCATAAGAGTGCATCATTACGATTGCAAAAAATCAACTGAAATTATGCAGAAACGAAACGAAGAAGAAAGACTACGAGAAGTAAAAATTATTACAATCACTTCTATAAATAAGCCTAAATTAATTCACTCATTAATTTAACCATTTATTCATTCTTCTACCGATGAAGCAACAAACAGAACTGTAAAAGATTTAAAATGCTTGTTGCTTATTTAAGCTAAATTTAATTTCACACAAAACTTTGATAGAAATTTTCTAAAATACTTTTTCACACATAACTGTTGCAATGATGATACAGTAAACTTTGTTTGTACGAATTACTTAGCTCTACAAAATGCTTTCCGTACCACTGTCGCATCCGATTTCATCGGTACTGTTTTGAAATAATTGAGATGTTTATCGTTTCCTCCCCCACACTCATCCTTCCTCCCAAATCAGTGAAGCAAAATTCAAAACAAAATGACTGAACTGAAATGCTAGCGTTGCTGCACGAAGGCTGTATAGAAGAGGATGAAGAGAGAGAGCAGAAAGAGTGGAGTGAAGGGGAAGGAACAAATCGTAAGCAAAGCGCTTTTCTACCTCAAAGGATATGATCGCCCCGTTATCATTATCACTTTTCAAGGTAATTTAAACGTAGTTTACTCTTGCATTAGTTAGGAAAATAATTCGATTAATTTCATTCGATTAGTTTAACATATGCCTATTTTTTGTTGTTGTGATTAGAATGATTTCACATGCGAGAAAATAGTTTTAAAACGCTGAATGAGCTATTTTTTTTGAATTCCTAAATTAAAAGAAATAAATGAGTGATAATAATTAATGATTAATAATAATAATAATAATAATAATAATAATAATAATAATAATAATAATAATAATAATAATAATAATAATAATAATAATAATAATAATAATAATAATAATAATAATAATAATAATAATAATAATAATAATAATAATAATAATAATAATAATAATAATAATAATAATAATAATAATAATAATAATAATAATAATAATAATAATAATAATAATAATAATAATAATAATAATAATAATAATAATAATAATAATAATAATAATAATAATAATAATAATAATAATAATAATAATAATAATAATAATAATAATAATAATAATAATAATAATAATAATAATAATAATAATAATAATAATAATAATAATAATAATAATAATAATAATAATAATAATAATAATAATAATAATAATAATAATAATAATAATAATAATAATAATAATAATAATAATAATAATAATAATAATAATAATAATAATAATAATAATAATAATAATAATAATAATAATAATAATAATAATAATAATAATAATAATAATAATAATAATAATAATAATAATAATAATAATAATAATAATAATAATAATTAATAATAATAAAAATAATAATGCTAGTAGTAGTAATAGCAATAAAATGATAATTCAAGCAAAAATTGATGAATGAAAGATTAAAAATTGATTCGTTGGATGGTACAATGAATGTTGCGAGAGAATTTCGATGCTAAACCAAAGATGAAAGAATAAACAATCGTAAATTTTTAGTATTAAGATGAGAATGGATGATTAAGCTTTATAACTAAAGCAAAAACATGCAAGCATTTCAATGTTAGACGTGTAAATGTTGTTTATACACACACACACACACACACACACACACACACACACACAGACAGACATATATATATATATATATATTTGTATATATATGTATGTATAAGTGCGTATGTCTGTGTGTGCGTGGGTGCAAACAAGATTATGCGAGAGATACTACTGCATACATGCATGCGTGCATGCAAGTAAGGATAAGTGAAGTCTTTGATGGATCAAACATTTGAAGAGAATGTATTTTCACAACAATGATTTAAAAGACAAGCGTGAAACGGACACGTTGCTGTTCTGAGAGCTGATCGATGATTTATACCTACTGCTTTGGAGTTAACTACTATAGGATGTTGAAGGAGATGATCTTTATACGTGTACTTAAAAAATAGTACTTACACGTTACACGTAATAATGCGTGAAAACATGTGATACAGCTAGTTAAACATAAATGCAACTAGTAATTCTTACGATTAGATGCTGTGTGAAGAATAAAGTTAAAATATAATACTTCACCATGCGAATGTATTAATTAGACTTCAGTCGTCGTCATCGCTCGAAATTTTAATCTGAGAAATTAATTAATTGTTGTTTGAGAAAAATTTTGAAGTGTTACAATTTCATTCAGCAAATTCATCAGAGAAATATTTGAGAATTTTAAAGCATTCATCTCTTTGTTAGATATCTTCAATGATGATCTGTTGGAAGTCTAAAGTTATCGATTGCACACCTTTATCGCTCAACACGCAACATCCAACATTGATGAGTTCGTCAGGATGATGAAGTGGAAATGAGTGAAAAGTTTGCAATCTTAGGCCTTCCAAAAAAGGAAAAAAACCAAAAATGAGAAGAATGCGCTATGAAATCGATATGAAATTTATACGCGAAAGCGAAATAGAACTTTAAAGGTTTAATGACTTGAATAATAAATTTTTCACTTGACAAGCACTAAATAAAGCAGACCGTAAATAAGTGGTCAAGCGATGAATCGCCTGGTTAACTATTTAAATTTCCTGCATTTTATCAATTTCTCTTTTTGAATACAAAAGATTGATTAATGGTCATGTAAGCGGCATTTCGTGGTGGTAGCATCTTGAAAGAGCGATAGCATGTACGGCAAAAGAATTTCAGATGGAGTGGAGCAGTGAAATTTTAACAATTACAGTTTGCAAATGAATTTAATGAGTGTGGGTGGGATCGTCGGTTGATGCACAAGCGTGCTATTTGCACGCAACATCACACCCACATATTTATATCATAATTATTAAGGAAATAACATTCATTGCTCTAAAAGATTTGTAAACAAATGTTTACGTCCAAAAATGATATAACAATTTTAGGAAATTATCATTTAAATAAACATTTTGTTGCGCTTCGCTCATTCACACCCAAACAGATAAGACGATAATATCACACGTTTTCTAGCAAATCACATAAATTAATGATAGCGCACGTGACTGTCAGACTATTACGTCGTGACCATTACAATCCCAAAATTGTAGTTACAGTTATAAAAGCGAAGAAAGTAAGCATTGGGAAAAGATTTTTTTTTCCTTTAAAATAACCCTATAATAATAGTAAAAATTTTATAAGCTTAGAAAAGATGATGCTAAATTAAAGATTAGGTTAAAATTAATTCTTCCACAACAATTAATCATTAATTTTGTGTGGAGGACATTATTACTGAGAAAACAAAAAAGGAAAAAAAAAGTGGGGCAATAACGAAAACAAAAATTTAGAATGTCATTAATTTACAAAATTTCATCAATGATTTGATAGCATTCTTTTCTTATTTATTTTAAAATTAAGAAGTAACTGAGTTCATGTGAGTTCAGTTAGTGCTAAATGTATGGGTGATAACTTCACCCAAAATTACTTAAATTTCGTTGAAAGTAATAAGCATTGGAAAAACCGGTAAGGATAATTCACAAAAAAATTGCTCCGAAAAAAAGCTTTAAACAGGAAATTAAATAGAAATTAGAAATAGAAAATTTAATAAAAATAATTTCGATAATGCTTTTATTTTACCCTTTAAATAACTTTGTGGCCCTTTTCAATTAAAGACTTTCCACTGTAACAAATGCATGTTTCGTCTGAATATCTGAATACCAGAATTTAGCAAAACCGGTCCTTACCAAAATTTTCAGGCACTATTCCGAGCAATTTGATCCATCCACTTATATCACAGATATCTATTAATCAACAATAATCATTATGTATTTCAGTTATTCACTTTTCCATTCTCCCTCTCTCTCTCTCTCTTTCTCTCCCATCGCTTTATCAATTAATATGTCAATATGCATCATTATCACACCAATCTTCCTTTTCCAAGTTCCTTCACTAATTGTTTTAAAATTTATGCTTGCAAACATTTTAAATAACACTGAACAGGTTTTTCAATCTTTTTCGTCAATCAAAAAAGAAATTCGGAACGCTGCTGCCTTTCACATCGAAATATCACTAAATCTTATCATCTCTTATCAATTATCACCATTTATAACTACTGCCACATAGTGCTACTTATCATTTACCATCACCTATCACTATTTTATATTAATTATTACTATTATTGTTATTATTATTTACTATTAGCAAATGGTGAACAGTTGGCCATGATTTTGATGAAACCTTAAGTGTTCAGGACATGGATAGAAGATTTAGTTCTGCGAATTTCTAATTAAAGCGCAATTCCATCTAAGCTTTTTTATGATACTTTAAAAAAAGATTAAAATATTTTTTCAAGAACTGAAAAATCGCATTCTATTCAAATTGCAAAAATGATTTCTTCTTTTTGTCTCAAATACATTAAAGGAATGAAAATTTTTATTGAATTAAACAAAAAGCAATAAAATGAAATTGACGAAAAAACGAAATTGCAAGATCAAAGAATGAATATCAAGGAGTTTGTAGAAATAGATGAAGAGTGAACAGGTGAAGAGGTGGTAAAAGAGAGAAATGAAAGATTGATATTTAAGATTGGGCGGAAATGGCAGTCAGTCATCGAGTGGCGGTGACCAGACGACATCTTTTCTTCCTCAATAAGTAACCATTATCCAATCATTCTTCCATACTTCACCACTTTACAACTAATTCACTGAACAAATTGTAAACAGTAAATCTGTTCACAACATTAAATTCAATGGAAACGTGACGTAAGTGACAGCAAAACGGGAAAAAAGGTCAATGGAATTTGCATTATTCGAGGAAATTGGACTAAAATTCATCGACTTGCTATCTTCTAACTGGTCACTTCGCTCATCCCCACCACCAAAAGAAGCAATGTTCATCTTTCCCGCTAAATGCTCAAATTAAAATTTTACAGTTTTTTTTTTCGCTTACTTCAAGCAAAAATTCGCCAACTAACACCGTATGAAAATTTATTCGCAATTAGCAGGAACTGTATATTTTTGTAAATTCGCTACTCGCTACTCGAATGACCTATCATAAGGATTGCATTAATTGAAATCATCGAAATATATCCTTTGTTAAATAAATGATTTCAACTGCAAAAAAAAAAAAAAAAACCAAATGTTAGTGAAAGTGCCAGGGTCTCTGAGAGTGCGATGCTCTCAAATGATGTCACCGACAGATACGATCATACAAGGAAGCGAAAACAGTTATGCAAAACTTGATCATTCATCATTGCATACCATTTAATTCACATTCTCGAAATTTATCTAGCAACTAAATGTGACAGCCAAAAATGAACTATTTGAAAATTCAATCACACATGTAACGAACGGAACCGATCGCTGCTTTCGTCCACCATCACGCGTAAATGATTCAAATCGCTTTAACTGATTGCTACCGACATAATTAATTTTGCATAAACATGACATGTACTTAATTAGGACATATATAATTAACATTTGACGCTAACACAATGAATAGAGCTGCGTGAAAGTTAACAACATTTCATCTTTCTCCTAAAAACACACACACGCACACCAATTCATATTTCTATCTAAGCCAGCAGACGCTTAATGTCGTAAAAATATTCAAATTAAATCCTTCAGTTTCTAATTGAGCCATAAACAGTAGAATATAAGTCTAAGTCTAGACTAGATATGTAGGGTCACTAATCCTTGCCTAGCACCGGTCGAGAACTCTTCCTTCAACAAGAGGGAGAGAAGAAGAGGATAAATTTGTACGAAGCTTTAGCTGCTTGGTTCTTCTGAGTTAACAAAAACATTTCTTTCTTCGGGTTTTTTTTCTCCATAATCGTTGCAGAAGCACAAATTGAATTGTGAATGATTGTAAAAATTTCAAGTGAAAATATTCTTTTGATATTGACCACAAATAAAATTAAAATTTTATTAGCAAATAAAACAAGTCTATTTAATTTTTCTTAAAGAAAATTTCACCATTTGATTTTTGCGACAGTCTCATTAAGCTACGCAGTTAGTGTTTCGTAACAGTGTAAAAGCAACGATTTAATTTTGTCAATTAAAAGCAGCAAACACTTGCGATGATGAAATTAAAATGCAAACTAACTGATTGTTCAGTGGAGTAGCACTGATAGGTAATGAGTTGCGATTGCAATCCAAATGTTTGCTAATTATCGTCGGCGTTTGACTTCCACTAAAACTTGCCGTTCGAATGACATCGAAATTAGTGCGAGAAATTGTTGCCTCAGAAATGAATGGTAATTCCTCAGTTCTACTCGAAATTTGTGAGCCAAAATTGGGCAGTTGTCGATGACTGAAAGTTCGCATGCATGTTATTTGCAAAAACATTTCAGTGAAGCATTTTATGATTTTGAAATTATATAAAACAAAAAAAATTATATTTTGAAATTATTTTGAAATTATATAACTTACAAGATAAAATTAGGCCCTCCCCTACTACTTCCTTTCCTCTTCAAAAATTTTGCTCCTTTTTCACTTGTCTGTGCAGCAACTAATTTATCAGCAACCAACTGCTGCAAAATTTTTTGCGAGACGTTGCTATCTATTATTCTGAAAAAAACGAAAATTTAAAACAAATTTCACTTTAAATTTCAAAAAAAAAACTCTCCTAAAGTTTTACAACCAAAAAAAAGTCGTTTGAAATTATTCAAATCGCTCCATTTCTAATTGACACATATGCATATTTAAATGGCAACTACTACTTTAAAATAACTTACCATGCACAAACTTTACAGCTACGATAACTTTCAAAGTACACATCCAGTGAAATAGCGAAATAAATAATTGGAACTACAACGATCACTTCACTCCACTATTAACTACTATCCTTATCCTCAAACTATTCTTCGTGTGCTACGGAGATTCCGGATATCGGTAGGTAGAAACCGGATTTACTCTCTTCCATCTCTCACATTTGTGGATGTGCAAAAGGACCAGTTGCACTATCATTTTTGTGGGAAACATATCCAACAAAATAACAAATGGTTATTTGCTGATTGCGCTACTTTTGACCTCTCTCTATTTTCCTTTCTTTTTTTGTTTTTATTTTGCAAATTTAAAAGTTCAAATTCATTCATTAAAATACTATGCATAAATGCAATTAATCTAATGCGCATTTTATATATTAGAAATAATTTAAGACATGATGTTTTCACCAAAGAAAACAGCGTTAATCATCACAGTAAATGGTTTTTTTTTGCATATTTAGAGATTTGGCTTAGCCTAATTTTAACTTATACTCTGTGAGGTAAGCAAAAATCTCATTACCTATATGCACGTGATGGACGTGCTAATGTTGTGGACGATGTGTGATGACCTGCAAAAATGATAGCTTTAGCAGAAGCGATTTATCAATAGCAAATGAAATGAATTGCTTTTTCACGCATAAACAATGAAAAAGATTGTAGAATGGAAATCCTATAATTAATGAGATCGATGGAAAAAGTTTTCAATTGGATATTTCTTGCATGGAATTTTAAACTTTCACCTACCGAAATTGCAACCGTTCGTTGAAGTGTTCGTGATCGATGATTCCTCAGTTATTGTTGAACGTATGGGTACAGTTGTTGCACTATGACAATATCTAAAAGCCTCCTATCTTTTATTTGATACCTTTCAATATTGCCTAATAAACAAGTCATTAATTAATTAATTAGCGTGCATGTGCAGCTATTTTATGAATAAAACATACGTTGATAATTTCTCCAATGTTTGAATATCACGATCGCTCATAGCGCTTTCTAGTGTTGTCGATGACATTGATGTTTCTGGTGTTGTCGATGACGTTATTTCAATATTATCATAGTTTGTGCTACTGCCACTGATGTCACCTTTATCATTATCAATGCAATTGCAGTTGCTGTGCTGATCGGAATTCCTCGCCATCCAATACCATCTCATCCTCTTTTAAATTGCACCACCATTCACCTAAAATTTCAATTCAATGCACAAAATCAAGGACTTTAGTAAATTATTATCAAAGATTATTTCACGAAAGTTCTCAATTTCTCAATTCTTTTTTTTTCTGCGGAAATTTTGACAAATTAAAAGAGGTCACAGATCAGCAAGCAAGCGAAAATATTCAGCAAACACAGCACAGTTTTATTATACTTAATTTCAATTTCATTTCATTAATTTATCATCTTTTATAAAATATTACGCAAAATGCAATTCAGTGAATTATTGCAATTAAGCAAGCAATTTTTTGAAATTGAAATAAGCTAATAAAAGAGAAGTAGTAAAATTAAAAAAATTTCATCAGTTTTCTTTAAAAGTGTAAGTTAGCACAAGCAATCGGTCACACATTTCAACAAAGCGAACACTTCGTTGATGTGTGCTTTCCGCTAAAAACGCACTATTTGAGAGGAAGAAGTGATAGTTCTTTTTTATAATTTGCAAAAGTAATTTTGAAAAATTAAAATTTAAAATTCGTATGGAAGAAATTTTCTGTGCAAAAAAATTTTCAACTGATATGATAAATAAAGTTATATTAGATTTTTGAAAATCGTTCAATGAAGCTTTCAAAATGAATTCACTTCTTCCTCTAACAATTAAAATTTCTCCCTTTGATCTCTTCCAGCAAAATATATCATCCACTTTTTTCTTATTCTTTTTACGTCAATAAAAATATTTATTTTATGAGAACTAAGTTGTAAAACAGTTCCTTGACACATAGTAATTTTGCTTCATATTAATCTAATCTAATAAATTATTTTTTATAAAATTGAAAATTCAGGGAAGAATTTGAAGCGTTTTGTTTAAAATGACCGTGAGAAATAATAAGACTGACTAAGCGTAACAGGAATTTTAACCGATTAAGTCTAACTTAGAAGTGGAAAACTTGAATTTAGCTACATTAACTTCCCCATAAGTTGTCCCATCAAAAAATTATGTCCATTTTAAACCCAAAAAAAATTGATTGATAAAATAAGCAGTTAGATAAACAAATGCAATCGTACATTCCTTCAACAATTCTAAGAAGCAGAAGAAGTAAAAAGAGCGCCAGTTAGCTCGGACATCTGTCCTAATATTTGTGGACGCTACAACGATGATAGCATCAACGAAAGTAGCAGAAATGAAGTTTGAAAAGTTAATTCTAAACTAAACATATGGATAAATGATGAAAACTTAGAACAGAAATGCCAACAAAACAGGCATCCCATAATAATTGGTCCTGTTTTCGGGGCAGACAACAGCGCATCTGCTTAGATTTATGCGGCAGATTTGCACGATACGCAGTGACCATCATCTTTCAAGTGATTCTCTAATTTTGGTTTAAATTACTGACTTGATTATGAACTGTTAAAATTGCACTTAATTTAGAAATTGATGGAATCAATCATAAGAGAGCACTAAAATGGCAATGAATCGTAATTTGAAATGTTTATAGACAATATAAAATAGAGTGATAGTACTTGCCACGCACATATATATATATAATAAATAAATTTTAAATTGTTAAATTCCGATAAAAAATTCCAATTTCTAGAAAATTTACGCAAAGGAGACTAAAATTGAGGCCAACGATGAGTTAAGCGAGTGATGCTGCTGTGAAGAAGGTTGGGAGAGGATTGCGGAAGAAGTGAGAAAGAAAAAGCCGCCATTTAATAAAGAGCAGTAACACACTTTGCATTTGCATAATCTATCAATTAATGTATAATTTCCGTTCCTCAACTGCAAACATTAAATTTTATTTGTTATTTGATTTTTGGATTTTCTTTCACAAAAGTGACATTTGAATTCTTTTCAAACAAATTTCTCACATTTTAAATTTTATTTCATTTTCCCTTCCCTGTAATGGCAATCACACCATTAATTGTACTTTCAGCCTCAAAATAAAAGAGTTTTGATTTTTTTGAACATCGAAGGAAAATGGAATTTTCATTTTTACTTATTATTTATTATTATACACTACTTATTATTTATTATTCATTATTTATTATTATTTATTATTTATTATTTATTACTAATTATTTATTATTTATTATATATTGTTTATTATTTGTTATTCACTGCTTATTATTTACTATTTACTATTTATTTACTATTTATTTATTATTATTATTATTATTATTATTATTATTATTATTATTATTATTATTATTATTATTATTATTATTATTATTATTATTATTATTATTATTATTATTATTATTATTATTATTATTATTATTATTATTATTATTATTATTATTATTATTATTATTATTATTATTATTATTATTATTATTATTATTATTATTATTATTATTATTATTATTATTATTATTATTATTATTATTATTATTATTATTATTATTATTATTATTATTATTATTATTATTATTATTATTATTATTATTATTATTATTATTATTATTATTATTATTATTATTATTATTATTATTATTATTATTATTATTATTATTATTATTATTATTATTATTATTATTATTATTATTATTATTATTATTATTATTATTATTATTATTATTATTATTATTATTATTATTATTATTATTATTATTATTATTATTATTATTATTATTATTATTATTATTATTATTATTATTATTATTATTATTATTATTATTATTATTATTATTATTATTATTATTATTATTATTATTATTATTATTATTATTATTATTATTATTATTATTATTATTATTATTATTATTATTATTATTATTATTATTATTATTATTATTATTATTATTATTATTATTATTATTATTATTATTATTATTATTATTATTATTATTATTATTATTATTATTATTATTATTATTATTATTATTATTATTATTATTATTATTATTATTATTATTATTATTATTATTATTATTATTATTATTATTATTATTATTATTATTATTATTATTATTATTATTATTATTATTATTATTATTATTATTATTATTATTATTATTATTATTATTATTATTATTATTATTATTATTATTATTATTATTATTATTATTATTATTATTATTATTATTATTATTATTATTATTATTATTATTATTATTATTATTATTATTATTATTATTATTATTATTATTATTATTATTATTATTATTATTATTATTATTATTATTATTATTATTATTATTATTATTATTATTATTATTATTATTATTATTATTATTATTATTATTATTATTATTATTATTATTATTATTATTATTATTATTATTATTATTATTATTATTATTATTATTATTATTATTATTATTATTATTATTATTATTATTATTATTATTATTATTATTATTATTATTATTATTATTATTATTATTATTATTATTATTATTATTACTATTATTATTATTGTTGTTATATTTATTATTATTATTATTGTTAGCATTATTACTAGCCAAATTCATTTGCTATTGTAAGAAAAAAGAAAAAATTAGCTGAGAGGGACGCGTACGAGTGTGATAGCTTCGTCTTCGGGGATTTAACCAATGACAGTAAAAGCAATGAATCAAAGTTCGCTGTGCAACTGATGAAATAATGAATTTGATGGAATTCTCCCGCAAAAACAACAAACAACAACCAATCAGTCCACATGAATGACGGAAAGTTAGCACTAAAACAATCATTTCCACTGCAATACTTCGTTCAATGACCCAAATTAGTAAGTGTTTTTAAATTAAAGGATTAGACTATTTCGGACAGTGTACTATATGTGCGTGCATGAGAGAGTATACTTGACAGTATTTGAGTTTTGAATTAGGCAGTATACTCCTACAGCATAGTTTGTAAATTTTCTTCTGGAAATTAGTATTTGCAATGATTGTGTACAGCAATGAATGGGCTTGGCAATGATATTCTTCGCTTGCGCTATTTAATTCAATTCTTTACAATCCATGGATAAGCGCTGAATTTTATACTAATTAGATCAATCTTATTAATTATTCATGGAATTAAGGTGTTATTGATCGTCCGTTTGCATTATTTCTGATGAAGAGATCGCAGAAAGAATTATTAGTAATATTTCAAACACTAATTGTGTGATTTATCAAACAAATTTCCAGCAGTGTATTTTTGCTAATTAGCATAATTAACCTAAAGCAATCAATATGTGCTTATTTTTTCATAGCTAAAATGAATGAAAAAGAAAAGTGCTCAAAAGAAATAGAAGAGAAATTGATGAAAATAAATTTTGGTAAAATTCACAATGAATGTATTCATTAAAATATAAGCAATAGTGAGCGTAATAAATTTGTTAATTAAAAATTTCATATATTCTTAACAATCTAGTCCGTCCTAAAATTAGCGCTGATTTTTCTCGTATTTCGCAAAGTGTTCTGAGCGGATTTCCAAAATTACGCTTAATTAATTAATGTTTTCATCGGAGAATCAGTATAGTTTAGCAGGAAAAAAACGATGGAAGTTCCTGGTAGTAATATAACAGTTCGTTTAGTTATTCAAGAATGAGTGACCTTGGATTTAACCTTCTCAGTGATGTCCTCTGGGAAGTAAAAAATTTTAATGAAGCAAACCGTTACAAGAGAGAGGGAGATAGAGAGAGAGAGAGAGAGAGAGATGTGAGATGGCTGGTTACACAAGGTCATCCCACCACTGTATTTATCATACAAAAGACATTTACAGATAGATAACTTTGTTCGTCAAAGTTAAAGCTGTACTGTGACCAATTGAAATGGCTCATTAAATTAGTGTTAATTGCTAGGTGGGAATTTTCTTCTTTTCCTTCTTTTTTTTGACAATGAGCGCTTGCTTAGCTTAGAGTGATAAGATTTTGAGATAAGATAGAAGTTAAGCTGTCTGTCCGATTGTCAGTTAGGATTAGTGCTAGCAATTTGATTCTTCGTCCCACAGACGCATAATCAAAATACATCAGCTCTTTATGAATTTGTGGAAAAAAATGAAAACTTTGTGGGGAAAAAGGATAAACTTGAGAATGCGAAGAAGAGAGTGTTGGTGAAAGGAAGTAAAAAAGAAAGCGATCACACTTCTAATCATTCATATTAGATCGGAAAAAGTAACACATACCACACAGAGAGAGAAAGCGACAGAGAGGGAGAGGGAGAGAGAGGAGAATATTACAACTTGATAAGCAACTCAGTTCGCTTCTTTCAACCATATCGGCAATTTTTGCAAATGAGAAGAAAAGATGCTTCGAAATGAAGCAGTTGCAAATGCCGTTGACAATTATCCATTACGCGTGATACGTTCAAAGGCAGCCGAGCGTTGCATCCGCGATCAACGTGTACAATGAATGTACATAATTAACGCTGTTAGCATGTTAAGCTTTTTTCATCTTTCCGTTTCAATCGATCGAGAAAAGTGTGCGTTTCGGATAGAGAGAGTAAGCTGTGAAAAGTCATGAATCAAATATTTAAAATTTCCTGCAATACACTATTGCTTTTCGTTGTGTTGCTATGAATGATGACGCTCAAAATACCACTATAATCAATAGGCTGAACTAATGAAAGGGTAGATTGCAACCTAAAAAGTTGGGAAGAAAAAATTCAAATTAGAAAAACGTTTAAAAAATTTAAATTAGCAAATTCAAATTAGCAAAACGTCTAAAAAAGCACACAACGCGAAGAGGAAGCAGTGCGACTAAGTTGAGAAGTTTGGTAGCAACATTGCACTCTCTGCTAACAAATCTTTCGTAATTGTAGATAGGGAAAAAAGTTGGCGTGAAAATTAATAAACCTGAAATTTGAAATGAACAGTTGCTCGCTCTTCAAATCCCATCAAATTACCACAGAGAGATGGAAGGGAGGGAAGAAATGAAATTATCTCGGCTTAAAAAAAATGTCTACTACATTCCGCAATTGAAATGTAAAAGAAAAAAAATGAACACGCTAAGGGTTCTATTTTCACCTTGCTAAATTACTGTCATCATGAATTGATTAAAAGATTAGAGGTAGTAAGCGATGATAGATAGCAGTACAGTAGTATCACCGATAACTGTAGCAACGGCAACAACAAAAGAGGAATGAAACGAAGCGGAAGGGATGAATGGTGGTAGAACGGCCGAGGATTGTGAGTGATGACGGATTGACGAAATAGTATGAAAATGGTAAACAACAAATAGAATGAGTAATTATCAGTTGTGAACGATGAAGGAGTCAGCTGTCTCCTCAATGTGGCTTCACATTCTCTCTGGTCAGCTGTAGCCAGTTTGTTGAGGAAGAAACAGAAAAGAGTAAAAATTACGAGAAATGAAAGACAGGAAGGAATTTGAGACTATTTGTACGCCTAAACAAAATAGCTAATAAACAATTAAATATTAGCTTAAGCTGCTAAAGTGTTGCATTTTAAAATAAAATTTGTCGCTTTGAATTGAATTGTATTTCGTTATCATAAAATTTATCAGTTAATCGTTGCCACATTTCGTCATTCTCATGCATCGGACGATGAAAGAAAATGATTTGACTGTTTTATGTTCTCCGCTCCACACATGGCAGTACGTCTGAATTAACCGTAATGTCAAGGAGGAATACGATTGGCAAGAAGATATCATGGAGCGAACAGTGCAGTTCTCTCTTGATTGGCATAACTCCTTGTCTTGGAAGGAAATGAGAGAGAGAGAGAGAGAGATTGAAGCGAAATTACGAATTAATAAAACTTTGTATATCGCTACCGTCATTAATTACAGTTAAAAATGTTAAATAGAAAAAAAAAGCTCCTACTGAAAATTACAAATAAATCTACTTCGTCAGGTATAATTCAATTTCAAACGTATCCTAAATTAACCGTTAAAGCTTCAATGTAAACGAAATTTTGTGCGGTAAATTAAACGTCGATATATATTGTAGAACTGTTGTCATTCATTCTGTCATTATTTAGAAAAAGAAATCAAATTCTGATTCGTCCCTTTACAGAGGAAACACGGCAAGCAGTAGATAGGTGGAATGACAGCTACTTCAATTAATCAGAGGAGTGAAAAAAGAACTTTCATTCAAAGAAATACAGTAAAACGAGATAGTTAGATGATAAGTGATAGGTAGCTATAACTTCAAATTAAAAGAGAAAAAAAATGTGGTTAAGAGATCATCAATTTCATCATTTTAATTTTTTTTTCCATCAAAAAATGAACTCGAACGTTTGACAGCAAGCAAACTTTAAACATCAAAAAAATAATAATTAAATCACTAGTTTAATTAAATATGCAGTGTGAAGCAGAATGAACGTGAACACAAATAAATGATAGCAAGTTAAATTGAGAAAGGATTGTAGGAGTGTTATAAGTGATACCTTTACTATCACTCCTGGAAAATTTACATGGTAAATTGGAGTTGTTTTTTTTCCCCTTTCTAATAGACGGACACGTGATACGCTCATGTGGTATATTCATTAGAAATGCAAATTCAAATAATGAAGTATATGTGTGAAAAGAAGGATTTAACCTTACTAAGTTTGTTGCTGATTTAAACAAATTTTAAAATTTGCAACTGTAAATAAAAATAAGAAAGATCGGTGAATTTTACGATTTATACGTATGGAAATGTGGCGGAGAAAAGACCGACCATTTCTTCTCACACATAGTGATTATTATACAGCACCGTTTTTACTACGCATTTAATGTATCACCACTGTGTACACGTATAGGTGGTGTGTGTGTGTGTGTGTGTGTGTGTGTGTGTGTGTGTGTGTGTGTGTGTGTGTGTGTAAACCTATATATATCATCATATCGGTATGGACGATAACTACCACCCTCACGGACATACAGGCACCGTATTTTGACAAATGAAAGCGCTAATGCTCCATTTACATATATATATCACTCCGTTCATTAGTGATGGTAAGTAACAGCTGGTCAGGTAGGGGATGACTGGATTTTATCCATTTAAATGATTGCTTTAAGATCTGATCCGTTCAGTGTTAGCATCTGATCTGATAGTTTTTGAAAAGGTCGGAGAAGGCAATGAGTAAGGTAAGAGATGGTAGTTTTACCGGTTCTATTACTCTCAAGCAGTCGCATTTTCTTTTTGTTGTAATTAAAAATTTGAAAATCTATTCGACGTTGTAAAGAACGGAAAGATTTTCTTTTCTTTTAAACAATGCCGCATTTATAAGAATTTAAAGGGCTATCAGCAATTGAATAATTGCATTGCAGAAAAGAAAATTTAAGACACAGAATAAAAAAAGAAATCTGACATATTTAAGGATATATAAACTAAAATATCAAAATCTTACATATTTTGAGATTCACAATTAATGAGCTAGCTTAACACGAATACACGAGCTCAGTGAAATTTTATCTGATAATTCAGCTATGAAATAACCCCTTTGATATCTTTTGCTCTTATTGAATCAATAAAATGAAGGATTTTGTTGAATGAATCATTTCTTTCTTTTTACATAAATTTTTTTCACACAAAAAATGAGCAGTCATTCAATTCGGAAATAAATGATTATACTGTTTTATCTGTTCAGAAAATAGTGAAAGCCTAAATTTAGTCATACGTAACATGGGTGGGAGCTATTCTATGAAAATTGACGTAAACTTTTAAATCGAAACAACTGCAAAATTTTTCATTAACCGTGAACAGTGAAGCTGAAGAGGAAAAAGTTTTTTTTACGATGTCGAATTCTTTGGCAAAAAACTGATCCGTACGATATAGTAATTTATTCAAAAAATGAAGATTGTGACTATTATGAGTAATGCCGGTGAAAAACTGAAATGCAAAAAAATTTAAACAAATGGAAATTGTTATAATAGACTTTAATCAAATTTTTATTATTCAACACATATAAGTAGGCAGCGTAAAGAAAAATATAGCACAAAAAACAAATGAACAAAATACAAAATTCAAAAAAAAAGCAACAAAGACATAACGATCCATCAATGTAACACCTTAACAATGTAGTAAAAATATTAAAATATTTTTAAAATGACTTAATGAAAACATGAAATTATCATGGCAGCGATTTCTTCCTACCTGAAATAATCATTGTACTAAAACTGCATGCAGGTGAATATGAATGAAAGCAGCGTCATCCGAAATTATACGTTACACTGATTGAGTAAGACAGTACGCTCAAATACACTCATCCCTACAACGTCAAGAAATGAACAATGTTCGTTTGCATTTCATCGATTTAATTGGATGTTAGAAATGTTTGAGCTAATCATCACTTATCACTTATCATCTTACTGATATGGAACAGAATTATTTGCGTGAATACGTGTTATAGGTGATGATTAACCTGTATACATGTATATTTCAGGTGTACAGGTAAATATAAAAACGGCGCAAAATAACCGTTGCTTTCTAATTCCGAAATTATTTAGATTACATATCAGGTCACCTATCATTATCCATTCTGTCTAAAGAATAACTTTTAGTGAATAAAAGTCCAATTTCGGTCTTATGTATTTCATCTTCGGTCCTAGTGATGGATGAAAATGGACCTGGAAAGTATGTCACAGTAAATGGAAGATGTATAATGTAAAATACTGGAATAATGCGAAGCGTCCTCTAAGAGCAAAATGGATAAGAATTTAATTACCAAAATTGAATAGTGCAGGGGGAGAGAGAGAGGAGGAGAGAATTAGCGTGTAATAATCATTCAGCCTCTCTAATTCTATGTGATTGATTATTTTAAAGTAAATGATGTATTCAATCCAAAAGATGAAATTCAGTAAAGTAATTTAAATTTGGAAGTAGTAATATTTTAGGTTAATTCTGATTTTAAGTTTTTTTTAAGCATAAGGGTATTAACTTTTAGAAAATAAGCACGCATTCTTTTACTTATGTGATTATTCCTGAATTACGTACGATATTAGAAGATAAACGTTTAATTTATATTTCTTTTTTGACTTTCTTTTAGTTATGTACGATAACCGAAAGCGTCCAATCAATCCAGAAACTCTAGCTGGAAGAAATAGAAAATTTCATGTTGTGTACAATCACGCAGAAACTACACGTATTCCTTTCGTACATGCAAAAAGTGCTCACACTTGAATGGTTGCACGAAGTTGTTGCATTTTTAAAATTAAAATATGCGTGCGGAGCAGTTGAGTAGCTCAAGCACTCCTATCACAAAAATTGTTTATTGCACGAAAACATGAAACTATCCGGAACTATTTACTGGCAAAAGCTTATTTCAGGTCTCCTCCAACATCCGATATTTCAGTGGTTGAAAAGGAAATCCTTGCACTTAAAGTGATTTCAGCACTTTGCGATGATAGAGCACATTTAATGCTATTTTCACTCACAAATGCGATTACAGTAAGAATTTGCATCAAACAATCGGAATCAATCAGCCTGTAATGTGTCCCAGTGACGTGCGCAAAAAAATGGTAAATAGGTCTTTTAAACGTTTCCACCTTATGACCCAAAAATGAAAGATGGAAGGCTATTTTCGTTTTTTTTTTCTCACACATTAAAGAAATAGCATAAATCAATTAATTAACCTGCGTAATCCACCTACCAATTGCTCGTATTTGGTGATTTCAAACTCTCTCATAAGGAATTTGTCAATTGAGTACATTTTACCGTGCACTTTTTCTAACACATAAATTATAAGCGAACATTCAAAATTAAACAAATTATTTTTAACACTTTACTTCATTGTTATCAATTTTATTCGGTTCTTATTTAATTGATTTCAATTGTATAATTTTTTAAGCTTAATAGAGTTAAATTAAATTTCAGCGTATTAGAGCGCTCATTCATGCATTTTCACAGATTATCTCTGTCCTTAATTAAAAATAAAATTTCGCTCCACAAATGTAACACAGCAAGTCTTCCCATTTTTTTTAATATTTCATCCCTTTGCTTAGCTAAATTTTACAATAAATTAATAAAAATTAGTGATCTGAAATGGTGCGACAAATATCTGTTAGTATTTGCACTAGAAATGTGACAGCCAATTTGCAGTGCTCTTTCTTCGTCACATTTACAATCAAACCATTTTAACTGTAATTTTACCGGTCATTGATTCTGATATTCTAACATTAATCGTCTGAAATAATTGCAATTTTCGTAAACAAAATAGTTGAAGTTAAAGCTGAATTCATTAAAGATCGTCATTGTTATTCCAATAAGACAGGGAAAAAATATGACGCTTAATCAGGCAATTTGTTGCTTCAACAATTATCTCACAGTTTAATTTCACTTCAATCTCATCTTGAAAAACTTCAATTTTTCATCGATCACAGATGAAAACATTGAAAAGAGACCAGCTCACCAAACCGTAATTTCCGGGAAAATTAAATTTGCTATATTCCCTCCTACCACCAACAAAGCTCTCTCAGAACCAAATAGAAATTCATAACAATTATTAACAATTATAAATTCCATTCACGCATTAATGCTTGCTTTTTCATTTTTGCAAAAAAAAAAACTATCTTACCTTATCTTGCAGTTTCTTACTCGTCCTACATTTCGCCAGCTTCTTAATCTTTTTGCTCTGCAAAGAAAGAAAAAAAAGAAGTGATCTGATCGGAAATTTTTGGAAGCATTTTTTTTACGCCATACTTTTGACGCTTACATTTGCGCTTGAGAGAAAAAAAAACTTCTGAATGCGATAAATATCTTTGATGAGTACATTTTCACATGTAATTACAATTATATTTATTTTTCAACAATTTTTTCCACACTCACTCGCTCAGTCAGACTTGTCTCCAATGGAAATGAGAAATTTTTATGCTTGGAAATGCACCGATCAATGAAACAAAATAATCAAAAGATACCTTTTTGCAGGTGGTTGGCGTAAGCCTGAGCGTAACGCGATATATCGTACTTTCTACGACCAAAATATTTGCTCGTACTATTTTTCGCAATTTCCACAAATTTCGACCTTCCATTAAATTGTTTATCTTCATCATTGATTTATTCACCACATCCTGAACCTCACATCTTTCTTAGAACGGCAAATGAACAACGAGTGAAGTCTTATCATAGCATACGTATTAGTGTGATAGATAGTGCATTACCTTTACGTCCTGGTCATTTTCATGTTGACCGTTTGAAAAGTTGGCAAGCAATGCTAAGAAGAGAATGAATTGCAACATCTGCGAATAGCGCCACATGAGCAATCAAACCTTCAACAATTTTCATTCGATGAAATACAATACATTCGCTAAATTTACTCTACACTTTCATGGAATCACACATTCCATTATTAAATTTGAAATTTTAACATTAACCTTAAATTTAGTTTATTAAGTTACTTACGTGTGTGTGCATATTAAGTTATAGCAAATTAAATTCATAGCAAAATTTGTCAACATGAAAATACTGGGATAACTTTTGGTAAGTTTGAGTAGACGCCTTAGACGAGATTTCTAATTTAGTTTACAGCTTAATATTTCAATTAATTTGCAACTTATGTTCTTTCTTTCAGACCAGCAATGTACTTCGAAGAAGAACTTCATGTTACCGATCCTTCTGATGGCTATTTAAATATTTTAATTAATGAATGAAGGAAATTTCTTTTCATTTTTCAAACTGATTTATTTATAAATTTTGAAGAGAAAAATTACTGCTTTATGCCAGTATTCATATTTACCATATATTAATATTTATGCGCTAACTACTTAAAAATTAATTTTTTTTAGCCTGCATGCATTATAAAATTTTTAATTTGTATTGCGCAAAATATCGAACACATTAATAAATTAAAATTAAAATGGAGGATTCCCAATTGCATTTCGCAAAAGGATCGAAAGGATAAGTTTCATCAGTTTTTATATAATTTTTAGGAGGCGGGCTCCAATAGAAATTATTTATGAAAACTTTCGACTATTTCATGAATTTCATTCAGCTATTGTTAACTCATCGCTTATCACAGGCTTTTCATGTGACATTTCTCAAAGGCAAATACCTTCTTCAACACTTCCTACATGTGGTCCGAGGCGAACTAATTGTAATTAATGAACTTAAAGTGACGTGTAGAAAAATCAAAATCCTTATTTTGTACGATTCATGGGATATACTGATGACGCTCCTTAAGTGGCAGGTGTATTTTCAGCTCATCCGTTATTAAAATGCATCACCATCACCACTTTTGTAAATATTTACATTAAATCCATTTTAAAATATAAATATTAGATTGAAAAATTGTTTACTTAAGAGCAGCCGTTAGATGCAGTAAATATAACTGTAGGAAAGTAAATAATATGCTTGAATTAATTAAACACTTTTTATGCTAATATCCACTTAATATTTCTAGCAGGAATGCCATCACAAATACTTTTCCATAATAATCTGCTATTTGCGACACATTAACAGCCACCTTTTTTGTTCTAATTTTGTTCTAGCTTTTATTTCGTGAGATCATTTCACATACTAAACATCTCTCATCCTCTTCCTCATCCTATTTAACATTGTTTAGTCGTATTTTTATCCATTCCAATTGTTATGCAATATGTGTACCGAAATCATTAATTGAACTTATATTGACAAGCCCTAACACTCTTAATACTCTAATCGTTCATTCAAGTATAATAATAATTGAATTAAATTCACTAGTATTCATGGATAGTTTAATTTATCAAATTTGAAATCAAAATTGTGCATCAATCCATGCGCACTGCAGTGATTCAATAAGAAAAACGATTTAAATAAATTTATGCTAATAAAATGCAATAAATCTATGATATCTGCTTATATGCTATATATATAATCTGTGCTATATATACCTTTCGTTACCTTCCAGAAATCGATTTGTATGATAGATGAAGCGAAATGCGCCAGAATCATTATCGAATGGACCAAAATTACTGCCCTCTGGCTAACCAATCAAATTAAAAAAATATTCACTATCGAATCTGATTATCAAATGAACAGAAAGTAAGCGTCACAATGAATTTCAAAAAATATTAAACTGCATCAAGCATGTATTTATGAGAAAAATAGAATTCTTAAGGGCTATCATTCTGATAGAATGAATATTTGAGCTGTGCATTTTCAGCAATATAGAGTAATTTATATAATATTGTTCAGCAAAAGACAGAATTGATAAGTGGTGAAATAAGAATACAATTAATTACTAGAATTTACTTTCAGTAATAAGTGAAAATTACTTTCCTTGATTTCGATTACAGCTAATGCGATTTATTTTCTGATATTCTTATTTATGCGTATATTGATTATGTGAAGTGATTGAATAAATTCATTCAGAAAATAAACAAAATTTTCGAATTTTGGACGGAAATAATTGATAATTATTGAGAGCAAACCTGTCACAATTATAAAGTGATGTTTTGATGATTGCAGTGCACTTACATTCAAATTTATACTATTTCAATTACACTATTTCATGCAAAGAGGTAATACATTTTGTATTCATTAAATCAGCAATATTTTTCAAAAAAATAGGTCACATATTACTCAGCTCTTACACATATGGTTAACGTTTTGTTTGTTAAAACGCAGGATGGTTGCTTGAGTGGGGAAAAAACGAAGGATCCAAAAGTACTCAAGAATGTAAGCAAATTTTTTCGTCTTAACATTCCAAGAGTAATGCTATTAAAAACCAGCCATTTTCTCTTTTTTTGTCTTCAATCTTTGCCCTCTATCCTGTTTTTTTCTTCGTTACAAAATAGCATGTTACCAGAGGAAAAAGTAAAACAACAATAAATACTTAAGATTCAACTCACCACTCAACTGAATCTTATTTTCGCTATGAGCTGTCATCGTAGTGTCGACTTAGTTGGAATCGTTGAATAATTTAGTATAAGATTCGAACCGAATCGCTTAAGCAACGTAGAGTCCGGTGTAGAACTTCGCGCAACGTAGAATCACGAAAAGAAGGAAACGCGCTGCGCTAACTGTAAAAATCTGATGGAAATATTTTTGTATAAGATTGAAATTAATACGTAAATTGCAGATGTTTCCCATCATCGTGTGGTTATCTACGTTTCTGATCATACCCAGCTTTGCTTTGGAAATGCAGTTGGGAGGTATTGCAATTAGCAACGTGAACGACCCAGAAATACAAGTAAATTACCATTTGTGGATATCCTTCTTTCTAAAAATTAAGATATATCAACTTAAATTAAAGAAGATGAGGGATGAAAAGATACTAATTGTATGTTCTCTTCAGGAAATAGCAGAAAAGGCGATGGAAAAAGTCAACATGAAGACGAACTATAGCCATCTCTACAAACTGGTGAAAGTTATCAGTGCTCGCACTCAAGTGGTAAGCGGAATGAAATACTACCTCACAATTCTTGCTGCGCCGACAACTTGTAGAAAGGTGGATCGTTTTGATTTATTGAATATTATGCAATTTTGGTTTTAAGAAAAGGTATGATGTAGCAAGACGTGGGTTATCATGAATCCTTTAAAAAAGACAACTTAATAACATGGTCAAATATAACAGTACCACCTTTTTATTCAGCAACCATGTCATTTATAAATTTATAAATTTAGTATTTTGCAAAAAACTGTTTTTCAAAACTTTATTTTGCAGAATTCTAGAAAAACAGATGCAGCAAGATGTGTTATCGATAAGAGTAAACCAGAAAAGGTTTGTGCAAATATGCTTTCGGTTTTAAATGAAAATTTGATTCGCAGTTTTACCTTTTGGATTACTTCCTAGTTATAAAGTGATTGATCAACACAACAAAAAATTGTTCGTATGCCAAAAACTTTAACAAACAACATAAGCAATTATTTAGGTCAACTACAAAAACATGCACCTAACCATAACATTGCTACTTCATTAAAATTGCAAATTTTTTTCAGCCATTCGAAATAGAGGTTTGGTCAGCACCATGGCAAAACACATTCGAAGTCACTTTGATATAAACTCTCTTGAAAATAATTGTATTCGCTCATCTTCCAATGGTTCATAAATAACAAATTGTAAAAGTTGAACAAAAACCATCATTTCGGCCTCGCTTCTACATCTGTAATCTTCCTCACTACAACAGTACTTTCGGGTTCTGGATTGGGTCGCTCTTTCAATTCATTCATATACGACGCTGCGATTGCTAATTGTGTTCCGGTTGCATTGAACGAAACGCTCATGATACTTGTCGGAAACCGGAAAAAAATTTTAATTAAAAACCTCTTACATAAAAAAATAAACTTGAAGCATTAAACAAGACTTTCATTATTAAATCTGTAAACTAACTTATGCAGTTGACATATTCGTTTTCTGTTAAATGGGTCCCAAATATTTACAAGTGCATCCGAACCTGGAAACAAGTATTGTGCTGATACTGATGTTTATGTGGAACTGTTCCCTCCACATTGCAAGTGGACAACAGCTCAAAAACTTTGTTCATGTTCACGAGCGGTAACATACCTCCGGTAACAAAAGTGTTGTGCACAGGATGAAAATCAATGCAATTTACGGGATATATCATTTCGGTACCAGATTCGTCCTTTTCACGGTGGCATTTAAAAGCATATTTATTTTTCTGAACTTCTGCTGACATATCGAAATACTCCACCGCCACACGGCCTTCGATAGAAGCAACGACAAAAGCTTCGCCAGTTGGAAAGCATTTCACAGCTCGCGTTTGAAACTGAAAAGAGAAATATGTGAATAACGCTGAGTTAAACTCCAATTACGACAATGACATATTTCGTACAATTTACAAAAACACAAGCTTCTTACTCACGCAATAGAGTGCAGTCAAAAATAAGCAGTAAAAACACCTTAAGTGGACTATCACGAATCTGTTCAGGTTCACCTAAGTTGCGCACATCCCATACAATTATTTTACGATCTTTTGTACCAACAAGGATCCTATAACCGTGTACATCCATTGCATAAACTTTATCACCATTATTTCCAAATCCAGCTGAATTTTTTGATCGTGTGTCCCACAACTGAAAATATAACACTCACACGGAACCCTCCATGTAACAGTTAACGCAATTTATTCTTCGATCTGCTCGCATTTTATTTATAAATCTTGAACCCTCTTACTGTACTTCATTTCTCCTCTTCATATTATATACTCAAAAACTAAACATTTATAATAAGATAATGTCTAATGCATTTAATAGTCACTCACCATCACTGCAGAATCCCATCCTCCTGAAACCACCAAGTTATGCTCCTTGCAATATTCTAGGCAACGTACGGGAGCTTCGTGATGCCCCAGAATGCTTTCTACACCACTCTCCATGTTGTAGGTTTTGATTAAATTATCCAGACCACCACTTGCAATATCATTTTTGGTCTTTAAAAGACAAAGGTTTCATTTAGAAAATAGCACTATCGATTAAATATGTCCTTGATAACGTAGTCTTAGTTGAAATTAGTATAAAACTAATTTCTCGTTTAAAGGATCACTAAATCACAGCGGAACGAAAGTGAAATTATGCATTAGGTCCCTGCTGCATATCACAGAAGGAACGAAACTAAAATAACTCACGAAAAAAGTGCATGCTAAGACGGGCTTCGCATGTGTATATACTCGTTTTTCAAGTGCAGTAACTGGACCAGCAGGAAAATGATAAACACGAACAGCACCTTCCCAACTTGAAACTGCAAGGAACTGGCCGTTATCATCTGGCGAAAACTGAAGCAAAAACAGTTAAGGACAACATGAAGCACAAATTTTTCTTTTTGATATAGGATGGACCTCGGAAATAGAACGATCAAGGTATTATGCAAACCCATAAGAACTTAAAAAATCATCCTATTTCTTAAAGATGACGTGACAAAAGTAAACTGAATCTCAGCCTACAAAGCGCGGTCGCTGCTCAGCAAAATTATGAGCGAAGATTAGAAAGCAAATCAAGCAGTCCTTCTCATTTGAGATGTCGACTAAGGATCTTAACCCATCATCAGGCTCTATAAAACCCCTACTCTCTGACACTACTAAACGTTCAACTAATGCAAAAAGTGTTCAAGCCAAAAATGTAGCTTAGTCGAAAAGATAAAATACCTGGACTTTGGAAATTTGCGTATTACTTGGATGTGGAATTGTTCCCTCCGTTGAGCCACCAGCAAAATGAAACATTCTTGCTAAATATCAGTCAGATATGTTCCCTGAAAGAAAGAGACACTGTTGACAACATTCCGAGATGCATCAAGAATGTGCGAAAAAAAAACAAAATATTCAAACTTCAAAGCTGGTGGAAACAAAACTACCGTACATGTGTCAAAGCTTCGTGACACTGTCGTCGAATGTTGCAGCTCTGTTGGGTGTGTTTTAATACAAATGGCATAACCTTTTATGAGTGTATACTGCTAGGTGAAAAGGAAGGCGAGGAGAGAGAGAGCTGTGTAACTTCTCATTCTTCTGCACTGTTTGGGCTAGGCTTACTAGCCCAAAGTAAGCTTGTATACTGTTAGGCTAGGCTTACTCTATTATCCAGTTCACGTATTTTTCTAGCCATTCTTACTACATTACTTAACACGTTCGTGACTAAATTACTGCCCTCTAAATTACTGCCTCAGTTTGAGCTACACTGATCCTTACGCAACTGAGGAAGTGCATGAATGAAGAAATACTTTAAAAAAATACCACTGAAGAAGAGTATGAATGCGAATGCATCACATGACATTGATGAACGGTAGCGAATGTATTGCTAAGCAAATTGAGAAATGTCTAATTTCGTTGAGGGAAGGGAGGCGTGTGTGGGTGCACGCCGCAAACTTCTATGTTACGAATGGCACGCGTGCTCCGTGTGCAACTGCAATTCTTTCGTCATTCATAGTGGAAAAAATTTGCATACGGTAGCTTATCCTTCCACCATTATCTTTTCTTGTTGGAATGCATTGTTCCATTCAGTCACGTCGAAGGTTGGTTGGTTCATTCGTGTGCTGAATGATTAATTGAGAGAGAGAGGAACAGAGATATGATCACGTAGCTAGCGTTTTTAGCACGTAAGGTAATATAATTACTAAAGAGTAGTACATAACAATAACTGCATTGCATTGTTATAATAATTATGTACTGTATTACTCGTTAGTAATTGTTTTAACTACTAAGTTTAATTATTACTTTTTCAATTTGTCGTTGTAAAAGTAACATAATAAGTTAAACGTAAGACACGACACTTACGTCGCAATTGAAATAGGTAAATGAGATAGCATTTTTTTTCAACATTTTTCCTTTTCGAAATTACAAAATGTGATGATATCTACATTTGCAAAAGTGGATTTCATGACTTTTTTGCTAAAAAAAAATAATTGCATTAAATTTCATCAAATTTTGCAAAATGTACAAGATTCAATTTGCTAGAAATAGCAAATAAGCAGGGGTTTTCCAAAATGATATATTTTCACGCCTACACTCTTTATTTCATTAATACCTCAATTTATATTAACGATATCTGTATTCTTGCAAAAGATTGTCAAAATAATTTGCTTTCTCGAAATTCTTCATTTGGACAGAATTACAGATGCTTGATTTTCTGCATGACAAACTAAAGAATGAATTCAGAGTGAGTGCTACTGATTCCTGGAAGTTCACCTTTGCGTATGTGCGTGTGTGTGTGCGTGTTGAGAGTATAGTTTGTTATTCGTATAATAAATAAGCAAAATTTTTTTGCAGATTCATCAAATTTCGCTATAAAACTGCAAAGAAAAAATGTCGGAAGAGCTTATAAACGTAGTAAATTTCGATGGTTTTGTCAGCCATGTTGGTGATTCTGGTGAGCCTTCAGAAGTTATTGTTTATGTGACGCACGTTGTTAGCGACGATTCCAAAATGCCGGGAAGAAGCGAAATGGGAGTGATGCGGAAATCGCGCGCCCGTAGAAATCACGTCAATAACAACGACATTAATTATGGTATCGATATTGTTGATATATATATATATTAGTCTTTGTTTCTTCTGTAATAGTGGTACTGCTCGGCAAAAATTTGTTATGGATTTTCAGGCTTATTATTGATATTTAAATGTTGTTGAAATTAATGAATAGAGTGTGAAAACTAAACCTTGGAATGCTATATTGCTATATCTGGAATGCTATATCTGTTTTTTAGTGCTACCGGTTTTCCCGAGAAATTTTTTTTAATAAATTTAATTATTCAATTGTGGGAAAAATATGTTAGTAAAGATTCGTCATTTAATTACACTAAAAAAAAATAGCATTTCCAGGTGCTGAATTTACAATTCGTGTTGGGGATTGCGTGGAACGTGTAGCTGCAAAAAATATTTCAGAAAATGAAAGATTGATAAAGGTAAATTACATTCTCAAGTCTTATCGTGCAAGCCGTGGTAAAACATTGGAATATTAAGTGCTAAAAATTTTTGACTTTTAGATGACTATTGTCACGTAAGTCTTTTTTAGTATATTAAATTCTAAAACAGATGAAAAGGGACGTATGGCAGTTAGGGAAGCTGTACGTTGTTTCTGTTCAAGGTGCGCATAATTGACAAAGGAATCGATGTTGAAGTGGAGCGAAATGCGCTATTTCCATCGAGCTCGCAAGCAAAAATTGTCACAAACTGTGTGTGTCCCATTTTGGTTGTTGGTGCTAACGAAGAGCAGAAGCAAGTCGCCGCACAAATTAGTGGACGTGAATGCCGCTGCGTTAACGGTTTAATTTTCTTGATGTAAAATCGTCCGATTAGATGTCCATTTTGTGGTTGATGAAGTAGCAGAATTTGAAACACATTAAAGTGTATATTTGAAGATATGGAATTTAACATTGCAGGTAATTTGGTGGTGATTCCGTCTGTAGGATTTTGTGTTAAAGGTCAATTACTGATTTCATATGGTAATGATGGATATGCTGAACTAAAAGATATCAGCTTGGAAACATCAGAAGGAGAAGAGCGTTTCGAAGGTACGAAAATATTCCTATGAATGGCAGTTTTACTTTTGTGATAATAAAATTGAAATTGGCAGATATGACGCGGCGACAGTCACAGCTCTCGAGATATGCGAGACCGTTCCGCTATCGCTATACTTCGACTAGATGTTGCAGAAATTTCCCGAACGACAATGATGAACAGCGATACGAGCGAAGAAAAGGTTATTCTTGCAATCCTTGAAACACAGAGTGTAATGATAAGTGGGATTTTCATAGATTTCAATTAATGTGACTTAATAGAATGAGGATTAGGAATAAAGATTAGTTCGATGAAGAAAAGAAAAAGCGAATCTTCTTTTTTCAGATATCGAAATTTTTAAATTACTCTATGAATTCACTTTGATTGAAATAAGTTACTGCTACTTCGTTATTATCATAATTTCTTTCTTTTTTTCCTCATTGCTCGTTGTTTTTGCATTTATTTAGTTATTTTCTATTTACAATGCTAGCAATGATAACTGTGTAGGATGGAGAATTTAGTTGTAATGGAATTAAAGAATTAAAGTGTACATTAAATTAATTATAACTTACAGGGTACGGTGGCGCGATTGATGCATATGGAAACGAAGCGCATACTTTTACTGGAAGACAGTGGAGAAGACAGTGGAATAATAGTGTATGAGTTCAAATCTCTTTTTTTTGCAAAATAAATTTTCTTTAAAATTCAACAATCTTTCTTGATGATTTCATTATGCTTTTCAGCAACTTCACAAGAATACATTGGTTATAGAGAACAGCGCATCGTCTAATCCAAATAGCCGTAATGGATATTTTCCTAACGCTAAGTTTGATTGTGTTCATGGTGTGTCGTTTTTTAGAAACCCACTTTTTCGTTTCCTTAGCTTTTGTTATAGTCTGTAGACATGCATGATTGCTATGACCTCATTATTGTTTTTTGTATTCAGAAGAGATGAATGGTACGTGCGCTATGGTATCGAGACGTAACGTACGTTCAATTTTAACTTTCTCTTGTCTTGTAATTTTTTTACGTCCAATATATTAAAGATAATTAAAGCATATATTTGGGCGCAAAAGTACAGATAATTCTTTAAACTGTCTCGATGAATTGTAATTTTTTGGTTTTGTTTTATAATTCTGTTTCCTTAGCTTTCTGTAATCATTCATAATTGCTATAAACACCTTGTTTTTTTTTTTGCATCCAGAAGAGATGAATATCAGGAATTAAGGTTGAAAGCTCCACGACACGAGAAGTGCTTGTTCCTTTTGCAGGTACCATACAAACAACATTCATTCAAGGAATATGCGCCAAATGCCTATCCACGTACAATACGAATTCGCTTTGACAAGATTGATTCGTCATCCGAAGGCACCTTTTGGGTTTTCGAACCAAACATTTTTACAACCATCGAGAGAGTGAGACTTTCTTACCCAGAAATATTCGGCGCAAAGTTTCCCTTTCTGCAGAAGTTTGTTCGTCCTTACAGATTCTTCACGAAGGACGACAGCGTTACAGCAGTTACCCGCATTTTGATCAGTCGATCGTTAAAGAACTAAGAGGCGTGGGTTGCCTCGTGCGAGCGAGTGTTGACAGCGGTTATCGCTCTTTGTGTCGTGCCGAAATCATCAAATTCGTCAAAAGTACACAAAGGCCTGTTTTCCGAAACTACTTTATTTCATTAAGTGCGTAAGGAAGATATCAGTTCGTGAACTAACTTATTCCATTGCAATTCCACAAAGCTTCTTACTCCATGATTTTCACATGTAATTGACGGTGTTCTCTCTTTTCTTTTATCATTCGGCATTTTAATTTTGACGAAATGACTAAATTATTTTTTTAATGGATTTTAGATTTTCCGTGTACTTGGTCGACTACGGCTTTCACAAATGGATTAAATTCAACGACGTATTTGATATATCGATGATTAACAAGGTTAATTGAATTCCACGTTATTTAGAGCAAAATTGCACCAAATTAATAAGTTGGAAAAGGATAAAATAACAGGGAATGAAAAAATAACTGATTCGGATTTACAGTCACAAAATCAAAGAAGTTAAAGATATTAATTATTGAGAAAGTTAATTGGATATGTTGTTAGAATTAAATTACGACAAAAATTGTTGACTGATGAGATATTACAGTTGACGGTGTCTTTATAGTCTTAACCGCATAGACTGATGAATTTCGCTTGCTGATCATGTACATTGTCTCTACTGAGCTTTGAAATGAAATAAAGATGTACAAGTGACTTACGGGAGAAAAGATTAGTAGGGCTTAGTTATGAGCAAGTGTACCATCCCTAGCCATTATGCAATATATTTGAAATTAGCTTACAAAATATAACCACACACATTCTTGATTGTTATCTTCTCTTGCCTTAAAATGCTGGTACAAAAGATTGTTAAATTTCAGAGAGACAATGTTGTATATTTACCGATAGCTCTGCTTCGCTGTCGACTTGCGAAACATAGAGGTGGAATTCGTTTGCGGGTAAATAAATTAGCTTTAAATTAGTCCAGCTTTCTTGTATTTATGCTTCTAGCGCCTTATAGCTTATAGGAAGCTTTCATTTAATTTTGAATATCATTTCCCAAATCTATTATGCTACGAATTTTGTAGCGATTGGAGAGAGGTGGTGAATACGAAATTACTATGATGTCGCGGGATTCAGACGGTATTTTCAATGTGTACATTGATCAAGTGGGTGGTCATAGACGTGCATTAGTGAACACCGATTATTCAATCATATCAGATAATTCTATTAGAAGCAGTATGTTTCTCTGGTTAACGAAACCATAAGGTTAGATAAAAAAGTACATTAAGGGTGGACGAAGAAATGAATTCATGAAACAGTTTAACATTCAACTGGTTTTGAATTTTTAAAACTAAACGAGGTGCTAATTTGATCAGAAGATTTCTTTCGTAGGATTTAATTTTTTTTTTTGAAAAAAAAAGTTGTTTGACGCGTTTCACACAAGCGCTGAGATGCATCCACAAAGAAAGAGGAATCAAAATGTTCAGCAGTGGTGTACGAGAAGCTGAGTGGAGTTTTAGCTAAAGTTCGAACATAGCTAGCTTGAATATTTTGAATTAAAAGAATGCAATGATTGCAGTGACCGTCGGATAATTTTTCTAATATTGAAGAGGCTACTCCTAGAGACTTTGCTATATTCATCATTTGATTAGGTTCGTGGTCTTGTCTCTTCCAAGACAACTTGTTTACCGAATTTGCCGAATGGTTTTCCTGTTCATCGCTGCAATTTGTTTACGATGCATTTGCGAAAGCTTTCCAACGAAGTATGGAGAGCATTGATGAAGAGGCACGCGGAAATTCTCTGATAAGTACAGTGATGGCAAACAGTCTGACTTTCAGTAGTAACTGGTTTGTTCGCTTTTTGCAACATCTCATCATTTTGGTGCAAAAAGTAAGGTGGACAGTAGGAACTGGGAAGCAAGCCGAGCTCGGTTGCAATAGGTACGAGTTAGTGCGAAAGACCGTCCTACTACTTAATTGCTAACGATCAATTTTGTAGCGGAGCAGTGTACAAGTGAGGTTCACTGGGTGTAAATCTTTTCAAATTTATCCCCTCCGAAAAAAAAAGTAAAGTCAAGAAAGCTGTTATCTCTTAATCGTTGTTTTCTTAAAGGCCAAGTGGATTTAGCATTCCATACCCGATGTTTATCCCAATAATGATGCCGCCAATGCTTAATTTTGATGATATAATCGATAGAGAAGGACATGATGATCAGATTTGCACAATGTTTGGGAGAGGTGATGATGCCAGCGGCTGTAGTTCGCTCATAATGAGCAAAAATATGCGCTACAGAAACAGGTGATAATTTCTGAATTCATCCGTCAAAATAATGATCCTTGCTTTGTTTGCTTTGAAGCGATGTAGAATTTGTGAGGCTTAGAAATTTTACATTTCAATAAATTCAAAAATAAAATTAAAAAATTCTAAATTTTTGAGACGAAGCAGTGATCGTTCACTGAGCAACAGAGAAAGCAGATATCGCGCAATTGAACAAAGCTCTAGCGAAATCAGTTACAACAGTAGTTTTGATGAGTACGATGATTTGCATGCTCGAAATGTTTTTTTTGGCCATCGAAATAGTAATTGGTGTGGTAGACGAAGAGGAAAAAATGGTGCATACAGAGGTCGCCGACCTGGAAAATACAGTCGCATTAGCTATGCTAGCGATTCAGATGAAGAAGGTTCATGTTATTTATTGAAAAAGCTTCTCGTACCATCATGCCGCTTCTGAACGAACAGTGGAGTGGAGTTAAGTTAGCAAATCAGGTTGATTAAAGACTGTACGATCAGTTTCATAAGCTGGCTGTATCGAGCAGTAGTAAGCAGACGTGTCAAATCTTGCTGCACTGAATCAGCATACAGTACACACAGCACTGCGGATCTTACGATGGTATATTAAAATTTTGCTAATTACTGGTCAGTTTGACCGTAGTACATTTGTATATGTCATTGCTTCCTCTTCTCATACTTACCATGCTTTCAGGCGAATGAGAGAGAAAGCGCAATAGCTTGTGCAAGGAAACGGCCAATTGAACGGGCGTTAAAATTTCATTTTTTACTGTTTTTCAAGTCTAGTTGCTATTTATAATTATTACTGCGGAAAATTTCTCGTATTACGCGTTGCTCTTTTTTCAACTCTCTTGCTTCCTCAACAATCTCCAAGTGACAGTACATATTTCTAACAAAGCCCTAAGGACAGATAATGAGGGTTTTACGTTTTCCTACAACAAATGCTTTTTTTTTTCATAATTAATAACAGTGGAAAGAGAACGGAGGAACTGAAATTAAGTAGGTAAAATTGTTGTAAAAATGTTTGACTCAGTTCCATTCTTTCTATTTCACTTTGCTCTTTCTTTTTTTTGCTTTATTTTTTCCCTCCTATTTTGCATTTCAGTTAGCACCGTTACGAAATAAAAGTAAAAATCGACATACTGTTATTGCAACAACAATACTTTTGTTTCATATAAAACACGCTTCTTTCTGCTAATTGTTAGCATTGTCCTACCAGTCTCATTCTTTCTGTAGTCTTCTTGCTGTTTAGTTTAGCACTAATTAAACTAATTAATTTTTATCGAAAAACTATTTCTCTATTATATTGTAAGTCCAAAGTATTTCATAAATTACTCCACATTATCATGTAATTTTTATGAGTAATTCAGACATGCGCTTACCATCAAATATTCAGTTTGTTAAAATATCAAAAAAATTGAAAAGCTGATAGAAATACTGCTTTATTGGGAGCATTCAGACGAATACAAGTAGAATATTGATGATTAATGGGTAAGACGGGAGGCTTAAGAGTAGACAAGAAGTTCGCACTTGTTGTTAGTACAACTGACCATGCGGCACCAATGAATGACCACCGGGAAGAACAGCTTTTATCGTCTAACATGACGCAGCATCTTACCTTCATTATCACTTGCAATAATGAATTCCAATGCCTTATTTTCATTAATCGTAATTTGTTTCTCACCAGGTCCAGTGGATTTTCGCATGCAACTCTTCCTCGGCTGCAATTATATAAGCAATTACGACATTTACACGCTATGCTATACCTCTCATCAAATTAGTGCATCTTTTAGATGCATTCCTCCGATATTTCAAGAAAGCTTGCAAAGCAAGTTTTTGAACAATCCTCTCCTCTCAAGGATAGATTCGCGCAGCGTGTTAGCCAAGCAAACATTCTAGTAGGATTCATGGTGAATGATGCTTCAAGTTATTATTGACGTTGTAAATTCAATATTGAATCCCTCTACAAATCATTTTGGGAAAATAGCGGTGGCACTGATGGGAAAAAACTGCTAACAAATGATTGGAGATATATGGAGAGTGAAGTTACTACCGGCTGTGTTTTCTTTATTTTTAGTCTCTCTCGTGCCGCTATTTCACGTACGTCACTGTTCATTGCAACAGATGGCGCTTGTGCTGCAGATGCAGCAAGCGCACTCTGAACCCAATGTCGTGCTTCCATAGTTTCTGGACGCTCAACAACCATCGTAACGAAACGTTGCGCTTGAAGACTTTTGAGGAGAAGTTCACGGCATACATCTTTATCAGTTACTGGTCGTCCGTCAATATCAATTATATGATCACCGATCAGCAATTGCTGAGCAGCAAGCGAATTCTGATCGGCACGTGATACTAATACACGATTCTGATAGTGCTTAATACCAAGACCAAGTTTCGGACCACCGGGCTTCCAGTCTATTCGAGCTACCTGAAAAAATTATTGCTACAAATCCAAAAGTATTAACAAGAAAAATTTTTATCCAAACTGTTTCAGAAGTAATTTCAACATTTATATTTCTTACAATTAAGATTCAGAAAATAATGGAACTTAATATTGATCATTAAAAAGTAATTTAATAATTTCACATCTCAGCATAAATGAGGACAAAGAAAGAAAATTGAAACGTACAAAATAAGTGTATCCATCGCGACGTACGATAAATTTAGCTCTCTCTGGTGGTATATGAACTTTAGCTTCCAACTCAGCTGCTTTTTTCGCATCACGTACTAAATTAATTGAAGCGACTGGTGGAGCGAAACGAAGTAACTGATAGAAGTGATCTGCATCACGTACGATTGTATCGTTCACTTTAAGAATTTGATCACCCACCTGAAGTGCAAAAGCATTGTCAAAGGAATTTTCAGCAAAAAATTGACAGCAAAGTGAGAATCAAATAGACTGCACAGGTAAATTCCTTATGAGCGCATAAATTTAGTTGAAAATTTAGGTAGGTTTCCCATCTTCGCAATAGGTTCCGTCCACTACGCTACACAAACAATTCATTGCTTTTCAGCGTAAGAATGCGTGAGTGACCTTAAGCTTGCCGTCTGCAAGAGTGCCCTGTTGCACCTTTACAATTACAAGCTTTTCGTTGGGCACAGCACCCAATGGCTCGCCGTCTTCCATAGGTATCACAACTACCATTTCTTTTGCCATGAATGAAGCTAATAGCAAGCAGTGTAACTGCTTCTTACCAGTACAAACTAGCCAAATGATTCCGTAAGTCATCAGCACCCCTCTTTATAAATTATTATTTGAAATATGCATAAGTCCCACAAATTTACAGCTGCAATAGTTTAAAGCTTAGAAATTTTATGAAATTATTTAAATGTATGTTTGCTAGAAGTAAATTGAGGTTTACACATGCTACTCCAATCTTCTAAATCAGCAAAAAAAAAGCCATCCTTGAAAATATAATACAATACTAACTAATCTGAATTACATTCTCTACAGCTCCTAAAAAAAGATCTAACTTCCTATTCATTTTAAGCTAACAAATTAAACAACTTTTACCAAACAAATTGCCACGCTGATTTAAATTATCGCTTCAAACTTGTATACTGTATGCTACGATTCCTATTTTTTCAATATGCAAATTTATTGGTGAAAAGAGTACAGGGACAACAAATTAAAAACGAATTAAATTAAAAGAGTGAAATGAAACAAAAACCAACGCCATTTACAGAACATTCGTTCTTTAAATAAGAAAAAGCAAATTTCTAGAAAATCGACACATCATCGATACAAATATTCGAGAGCCAAAAAAATATTTGCATCAAAGAATAGCAAAATTTCAAAGAAACATGCACAGTAAAACTTGAAAAGAAAAAATTCAACATCGTTGACAAATTCAAACGATAAAAAAAAATTGTTTCTCGTTTCGCACAACTGTATTAGACTGAAATCATCACCATTATTCATATCAAAAGTTATGATATTAAAGTTGCAAAATAAAATGAATCGGCTTAATCACTTTTGCATGACTGTTCAATACAATACAGTTGTCGATGAAGTGATCACAAACAGTACTACAACATTAGTGATAAGATACTCGTTTAATATATAACTCATTGGCTATCTCCAAATACAGTGCTACTGAGATAACTGCAAAAGTTACCTTTATACTTAAAATGAAAAAAGCTTCATTATAAGAGCATCTGACAGGAAACAGCAAATATTTATTACCGGAAATAACACATCTATCCACGGCGCGCGCATTCTCTATAAACATTTAATACAAGCAAAAGAAATATATATACAATAATAGATCATGCTTGAAATACAAATAACTCACACCGATCGATAGATGCGCAAACACTCGTATTAATTAAGAGATGAATATAACGTATGGGTTACAATACTAGCAATGTACAAAGCCGTAACACGTGTGCATATGTGTATCGTATTTCTTTTCCTTAAGTGATTGTTCACTGTACATCATCGAATTTTGATTGTTTAATATTTAATTGTTGAAACTATCGGGATAGCTAAGCGAGATGGTGAATTGAATAAAAGACAGACAAAAGCTGCTGCTTAGCACATAGGAGACGATTCATCCTGATTATTTCAATTACCATTAAATAAAGGTAGCGCCACTGATGAACCTGGAAATAGCTTTTCCTTTAATACATAACGGCAATAAATTTATAAGAATTAGTTGAAAAATCTATACAAGACAAATACGATCATATCTTCGCTCCAAAGCATATCAGTCAAAAATAACCTTCAGGAAAGATAACTACTTTTGCCAAATCTTCGCCATAATCATTACGCACTGCGCAGAGATATTCACCAAAATGTTCATCTGCTAATTGTAAAATTGACAGAGTTGATGTTGTAGCTGTTGATGAAATTTTAATTCCGTGACGTCCATTTACTAATTTCTTATCACCGTGAAACCATGTTACTGTTGATAATAAGCCCTGGGAAAGTTAAAATATCATACAAGCTGCCATAAAATTCTTATAATTCACCTTCGTATTGTTTGTGTAAAATTAAATTGAAACAGGAATCATCAAATATTGAAAAAGTACTGTAAAATACTACTCACTAAGCAAATCTCACACTACTAGATCACAAAATGAAAATTTATATCCCACAATCGGTACTTTCTTAGTAAGTAATAGACGGATGATAGGTAGTATTACGCACTTTAAAGCTACAACTTAAGCTTGCTTTTTGTCCGATTGCACTTTGAATTGAAATTGGTAATTTGATAAATCTTGGCATAACAGCATCCAAACTGAAATATACCAACGCTTTGTAAAAATGAATGCAGAAAGAAAAAAATAATTTCTTATCGATGTTGCAATAATTACAAAAAATTTTCACCTAAAAATTTTAATTGAAAAATGCAGTGGACAAAATTAAAACTCCTTCGTTGCAAAAATAACGCTCGAAGAAAAGAAATATCTGATTGTGAACTGATAGAGCATACTCTTCAATTTTCACCGATATGAAACTGATAATGGAAGACTTACTCTGTAGCTTCAGTGATATTGACAGTGATTATCGCTTTAGCTGTGCCAGAAAGATTTACTGCTTGCAATTCATATTTACCACGATCTTCATTAGTGCAATTACGGATTGTTAATGTAAACATTTCGCCGCTATTTTCTATCTAAAAAAAATTTGAATATATAATCTATCAAGTACTCTAATAGCACACAACATTTTTGAAGTCAGACAATTTCTATCATTTCAAAATTATTTACCAATGATTTCAGCTTCATATATCGAGAACTGGAGGCAATTACCCTTATTTATGCAAGCTAATAAAATTAACAGAAATTTAACTAACTAAAACAAATGAACAAGGTTTGTTTTTTCTAAACAAATTCTTATCCCATCATCGAATCAACCAAATTTATCCAAATACTTTCCAAATATGTAAATAACATACCTGATATTTTTCACCGGAAGCAATTGAAACCATATTTTTAGTCCATAGAACTGCCGGTTCGGGATATCCACGTACTGCCACAGGCAGTGTTAAATCATTTCCTTGTTCAACACTCACATTTGTTGGTGCATTCACAATAACTGGCGGATTTTCATAAGCACTTCTTTTTCTATGTCCTTCAAACATCTCCTTTTTTGCACTTGTTAAATCGCCTTTGATGGACTTTAGTGCATAAAATCTTACGACTAAAATTTCTCCATGGTATTCTCAAAAATTTCCATACATATCTTCCATGATTTGTGATCTTCGAAGTTCTACATATTTCTCTTCAAAAAAAACTAGTAAGTTTTCAGCAGAACTAACTGCTCTTTCTAAACATATGATATGATTAGTCTACCTGTAACAACAAGGCGAACATTATACTTAGCAACACCAAATTCATTTGTTGCTTCACAAGTATACACTCCAGCATCCTCCGGAAATGCATCTGCTATTGTCAAGCGGTAATTCATTTCCTCACGTAAGTATCGGAATGCACTAGAATCCTGAATTTCCATCTTGTTACGTATCCATCGTACAGCTATTGGTTCAGAACCTGCAGGAGAAATTGAATTAAAAGAATTTATTAACACCTGTGATCAATTTCAATAATTAAATAGATTATGTTAAATTTTATACTTATGAATTAAAATATACTATATGATATTAAAAATAACAGACCTTCCAGTAATTCAGCAAGCAAAACCACTTTGTCCCCATCTGATGCTTTAACTGTCTGACATCGTCCAACAGTGCGGAATTTCGGTGATACACCACCAGTTGCAGATATCGTCCTGGCTTCAACGTCAAGTTGCATTGCCGTTTTAGCTTCACCTTCTTGATTTCTTGCAACACAAACATATTTGCCAGCATCTGATTCAGCAATGCTGACAAATTTTAGCGTCGTCGTTTCACCATCATATGATATCAGATAACGATCATGCTCAGGCACAAGTATGTCACCATTTCGAATCCATTGAATTGTCGGAGCCGGATAACCCGATACACTACATTCTACTGATACCGGCTCACCGTTTGTCACCTTTAAAAAAGAATGCTAAATTGCTTGAATAATTTCAATTCTATCCTCTGAGATCGATATTTTCTACGCCAAAAAACATCCCTGCAGCAGTTACAAAAAAATATTACAGTTTTTCAAGAGCTCTACTCAGAAATAAACTTTTGTTTACCTTGAATTTACCAGGCAACACTTCAATGAATGATGGTGCAGCCATCCCTCTTCGTAATCTTCGTGTTTCATCATCTGGCACTACTTCAATTTCGGCTGCACAAGTTACGAAGCCTTCACTGTTTGAAGCGGAACAATTGTAGAATCCCTCATCAATCTTGGACATGTGATGCACCTGTAATGAATTATTTCTGAAACCTTGAAATTATTGCACTTAAACTAATTTCTATAGATATGCGAGTAATGTTCATTTACATAATGAGGTTAAAATATGAATAAGCAACAATATCTTAGAAATTTAGTATCTACAAATAAAATTTAATAAACATAAGTTTGGAATTCAAGTCACAACCTACCTCTAGATAGTAGAAGTCGCCATCATTGTAAATAGAATATTTGTTACCAGTTTCCAGCACAACACCAGCTTTATCCCAACGTACAACTGGTACCGGATTAGCCGAAATAGCAGTCCTCAATCTGAGTGATTTATGCTCCATGATTGATTTCTTTGGTTTTGGTTTAACCATGAATTTCGGTCGACAAATATTCTTATTTCGTTCGGCAATTGACATTCGAATTTCTTCCAGTGCTGTAGAAAAATTTTAAATTAAAAAAAATAATCGATAGAAATAGAAACAGAATTATATCATAATGAACGAAGTTACCACTATCAGTAGTATTACCTGCTCTTTAAAAGGAGAATACGATAGCTAGACCTATTAACTTACTTGTGATTTCCCTTTGTGGATCTATTGAGCTGCTCGAAGAAGAAGCCTCAATCTCCGCATCCCTCAATGTCACAATTTGTTTAATACGCTTTCCACCTGATCTTCCATGGATGCGATGTCGACGTTCTGCAAGCAAAATCTCAAATTTCATTTCAATATATATATAAGGACTCTTTGCGGAAATATTATTTTTCTAAAATTGTAATGTTTTAAAAATGACGAAACTCTCACTTTTAGCGACTGTCCCAGCCAGTGCAGCTGCATCACCTTCATGAAATTCAAGATCTTCTAAACCAATTAAAAATGCCGGGGGGATACCTCGTCGTTTCACATCCGGAGCAGCATTTCGATGATACTGAGTTCCAATCTGCTTAAATATATTAAGCACACTTTAACTTACTGAGAAAAATTGCTAAAATCAGAAAACGTTTGTGATGTTTAAAATTTCGAACACAGTCTTCCTTGTAGTTAGCCAGCAATGTAAATTATAAGAACGAAAAAAGCACAGCAGTCAACTTTCTTGTTATAATAAGAGCTTTAAAGTGATAAAGCTCAAATTTAAACCGATAACTGACAGTAACTGAAACCAAATATCAATATGATAAACGATGTGTGGAAATGCACTTACACTTCTATATATACTAATTAATATTAAATAAAAATTTACTGTGTTCATTCCAGAAATGGTGACTTCTTGTCTCTCCGACAACAACTGATCTTGCGATGAATTTGCGCTGGACTTTTCTACAGAATCTAAAAAAGTGATCAAAATATGAATATCACTAGTGAAGATTGAAAATAAATGAACGCAGTGATACCAATTTAAGATATTTCAGAAGACTTTACCTTCTATCAGTTCCAAAAAAAGAGATCTAAAAGTAACAACCTTCACAGATTTCAGATGGTTTCACATCGGAACGCTTTTTTCCAACATTCAATGATGCAGTTGTCCGCACGATGCCATGTATGTTTGAGGCCTCAACCGAATAAGTACCAAGATGAGATAAACTTACGTTTGTTATCTTCAGCTGACATTTAGTTGAAGTAATGCGTAAAATCTGTAAAAGAAATGTGAATCAGTTCAAGCATAAATTATCGGCATATGCTTTGAATTTACGCAAAATAAGGAAATAATTATTGCTACAGTATACTATAATATTATAACTAATACGATATAGTGCAGTAATGCTTGAATCTAAACAACGATAGATACCTGTACATTATTTTCCTCCCGAACTTTTTCATCCAGATGATACCATGTTAATTCTGGTAATGGATAACCGCTCACTTCAACCTCAAATTCAATATCGCCACCCAGTGGCACCCATATGTCACGCAGACATTTCAGGAAACGTGGCGGTCCAGCTGGTTGATCGAATGGTTCTGAAATATTAATCACTTAACTAACAGAAAGCACAAAAGAGAGACTGGAATGAAAATTAATCCAGCTGTAAGCATTGTGCTGAAATTTTGCTGCAAGTTACTTATCAGTTACTCCTTCCTCTCTGCTGTCACCACAAGAATTCCACTTCGCAAAAAAACCGTAAAAACGCCTGTTATGAAAAAACCCATCTCGTTTACAATTGCACATAGAAGTCTGTAAGCTCTTTAAGTTATGCTCTCTGAAAATTTTCAATTACGAAAGCTTTCCGACACCGCCAACTTCTAATTTTGTTTATCAGATTAACAATTTCTTCTCTCATAACATCTATTCTGTATTAAATTTTACTATGAAGCTTAAGTTTCTACTTATAACTACGGCTTCCTAACATATTAGAAGTAACAATTTGAAAAAAAAAAGCTAATTCTCAAATGCGATTTGAACATGCAATCAGTCATTTAAAATTACCAATTTTTTCATTTATAAATTTAACACAGTTTCTTCGAAACCTATGAATTACAATACATTTGTTCAGATATTTGCTTCCAGTCCGATGCTATGTTTATCCTGAATGTGCAACGGATGTACGTTGCTGATTTTAGAGAGAATTGAAAGGTTTGAAGGAAATTGATAATACCTCCAACTAACAGATAGCACTGAGTCATTGCTCTTCCATGCTCATTGATAGCAACACATTGATAAGTGCCCTGTTGCGCTTTTACCACGCTTTCCGTGTTCAGCTGACAACTATCACCTTCTCGGTATTCCGCCCAAGCGGAATCGGTCGTTGTGCGCAAGACGCTTGTCTGCTGCGCATCACTGATAAAAATCCACTGCAATGACATATTTTGAATTCCGTTGTAAAACTCGATCATTTTTTGAGTGGAAGACGCACTTCAGTAGTAAATGATAGAAGAAATTGTGCTCGTTCACACTCACTACTTCATATTTAACACTTCGATCTCATGCGATATACTTATTTTTACTCTTAAAGCAAAGTAACTTTCATTTGAAACTGTTCGCAACAAGTCCTCACATTCAAAATGCACGTTACCATGTTTGTTTGGAATGTTAAGAACTATAAACAGAAATACAAAAAAGATCTATCTCATTCGGCTTGTACCAATTTTTTCGCAAATTAATTTTTACTAGATTAAGCTAAATAAAAATGAAACTTCTTATAAGCAAACATATATGGAGAGAATAGCTGTCTTAAACTACTAAAGCAAAATGTGGTACCTTAAGTTGAGGTTCAGGAATACCCTTAACGCAACATTTCAGCGTAACGGGATGTCCAATTGCAACACCTAAATCAGTCAAATCCATCGTAAAGCTCGGTGATTGTCGATCTTGGTTTTGCTTGCGCAGAAGAGCTGAAATTTTCGCATGAAACGAAATAAATAATTGGAAATTAAGCAACCGAAGAAATCCATTTCAAGTACTTGAAAAGCTTTCATGCATTGAAGAAGGTGCAAAAGAACTCACTGCGTACAACAAGTTGCGTTTCGAAACTTATCGAGCCTTCGGAATTTTCCGCTACACATTTAAATGTACCAGCTGTTTTCGTGACAACATACTGTATGAGAAGTATCGATTCACCTTCTCCGGTTAGTAATATTTCATACGCACGATTCAATTTTGTAATCTGTAACAATTACCGTATGAAACATCATCTACAAATCGGTAATTGAAAGGTCTAAATTATCCTTCTAATCATGAAAGAAAATATGCGCCTCACTTAATTAATTTTAATGAAATTTCAAAGAGTAATATCTCAAAAAAAATGCGCGTACCTCTTTTCCATCCTTAAACCATTTAACAAGCGGTTTAGGAACGCCAACAGCACGACTTACTAGTTTTACCTGAAGTGAAATCGTCAATATCACAAAACTTGATGAAAAAAAAAAGCTATTGAATTTTTTGAACAGTTTTCTAACATCGGACTTTATTCCTGATTATAATTCAACAAGCACAGACCGTAGACCCTTCTGCAGTTTCGACGATTGTGCCCGGCACGCGAGTAAACCTTGGTTTACAGTACTGCATTTCCTTAGTTTCTGCTGTTACCAAATGCGAATCCGGACCAGCCACATCTGCGACAGTTAGCATCAGGTAAGAACTCTCGCTACCGAGCTCATTAGCTGCTGTACAAAGATAGAAACCGGTGTCTTCCGCGGTACAGTCGGAAATTGTAAGTGAACACCAGCCGTCCTCAGTGACTTCAAGTTTTTGACGGCGAGTTGAGCTGATCGTAACGCCATCTTTTAGCCATGTAATCTGCATTTTTATATTAAAGTAATTATTATAAGCAAAATTTCGAGTGAACTACAGGAAGCAATCAAAAGCACGCGAACACAAAATATTAAGATTGAATGTATTAACTAATAGGCTTGAAAGAAAAAGCTACCTCAGGCTGAGAATCACAAAGAACGCGGCACTTCAATTTCACTTCCTTACCAGCTAAAACTGTTTTATCTTTAAGCGGTACTTCAAATTTTGGTGCCATGCTCGGAGTTGATGCGACAACTGTTACCTGAAGCTAGTAAGTAATACTACTTCAAAGCTTGTATGTAATGGAACACGTTCAATGAGTGCAAGATCAATAATTTCATATTTAAAGAATTTCGAATAAAGAAGTTGAGTGTATCAGCGACTTTCACGCATACCTGACACGTTGTTTGCGCAACTCCGATCGGATTCGTTGCAACACATCGATATGTTGCACTATCATTGCTTTCAGCATTGTGACATATTAATTTGTAAATATTATCCTTCTCAAGCATTTCATAACGACCAATAGCACTGTAAATATATTATTCTTTAAAATCCTACAATAATCTAAAATTCCAGTGAAATCAAATCAGAATTTGATTCACGTGTTTGACTCACTTTTAAAATTTGCAACTATTATAAGCAAATGAAAAGAAAATTCTAACATAAAGCTGGCATTTTAAATCCTACTATTTGCAGTGGAATTTTATTATCATATAACGGTTGGAAAAATTCCATCTCTTCCGCAACTTACGCTGCTAATCTTTCATCGTTTCTGAACCACGACACGACACCTTTTGGTGATGACTGTATTTCGCAACTTAGAACGAACTGTTCACCTGTCGACGTAGTTTTACTCGAAAGTGGTACCACAATTTGTGGTTGACTTTCGACATGCTCAGCTCCGATCCTCTCGTACACCTCTGCCTCTATTTCATTCTAAATTGAGAAGAAACTCTGAATTTACATAGAATTTGCGTTAGAGGAGTAATAGAGCATAAAAAAAATTAACGTGAATCACTTAAAAAGCTTATGAAAAAAATAATTGTCATTAATTTTTTTCCAACGAATAAATTTCTTATTGTTAATTCTACATCGATCATCCACTCGTTTTAGAAAAATTTACGGAATTACAACTTTTGAAGGAATTTTCACAGAAGATTAAAACTTCAAAGCATATCTTCCGCATCCGATAAATGTCAATCTGTGCTTAGTTACATTTGAAAGTAAAAGAGAGAGAGAGAGAGAGAGAGAGAGAGAGAGAGAGAGAGAGAGAGAGAGGGAGAGGCAAAGAGAGGAGGGAAGAGCGAGAAAAGGCAGGAAATTGAAAAAGAAACATTAACGGATAGTGCAAAAGCTTATTCTCAAAAACTATGATTACTTAAGTGAAAAGTATCTTTTTCCTGAAATCATATTTGCATAATAAGAATTGCTCACTAGCTTTTTCCGTTACAATAAAACCTGAAAAAGGGATTCTTCTTCCCTGTGAACTACAAGCGTTTAATTCCCTCCTGTTTTCTACTTGCTTGAAAAATGACGTCTGTTCAGCGTGTTTTAAAAGGAAATTGTATGATTGATGAAGTAATTTCAATTATTTCTCATGCAGATATTTGCATAATTTTCCACTAAACGCTAAACGCATTAATTAATCAAAAAGGTGTGAAATTATAGATTGTTTTTACCATAAATTAGCTAACTGCCTTCTATAGAATTTCCCTTTTGTTTTCACGAGAATATTTGAAAAGAAAAGAAATTTCTATTAAGCAAATTCGCCATTCACTTCAGCTAAACATTAGAGTGAAATCGAAAATAATCTCATTTAGAAATGTCAAATTATTATCATAAAAATTTCGCTGCTTTCTCTTCCTCTTTCAGTTTAAATTAATCAATTTCTTGCACTCCTACTTTTAATTCAAGATCACAGCGAAATTGCAGCACGTCGTTATCATGATATTCCGATAGTCTCACATCAGTGATATGTTGCTCATCATAATTATTTCCTTCCTTTTCATCCTTTACCTGCTCCTTCTCTTTCTTTTCTAATTTCTCATTTTCAACCACAAACTGAAATGTAATATGAAATAAATAAAGATATTTAAATAAATCTGTACTGAGGAAGATTAACACATCCACTCCTATCATATTTATATTTAATGAAAAAAATATTGACTTCATGAAGCTTCTGCTACATCCATCAACTACTACTTCATCTTAAAGATTAGGCTTGCTTCTAAGTGATTATCCTCCGCTCATGACTTTCCAATGTGAAGTGTTTTTTTCCTTAAGCTCTAAAAGTTTTCAAGCGATTGAGGATGAATATACATTTCTAATTGCTTGGAAATTTTTTTGAAAATAATAGATTATTTATTAGTAACGAAAAATGATCGATCAATTTTGAATTAAAAAAATAAAACAATGGACCTTTGATGATTAGCTCTATTTTTAAAACTCTTTCCACTTTAATTTCAAAACACTTTCTTTATTTCTAACAGAAATATGCCGCAGTACTGAACAAAGCCGCAAAAAATCAATTCATACCTTTGGAGTTAGTTGGTCATTTTTAATCACTTAAGGAGTCTAATTAAAACCGAACAACTTTTTTTTTTTAACTTGTTTGCACGCTAATAATTCGTTTTTTTTTTCACTTTCCACTAACTTATGAAAATTTTCTAGACGGTTCTTTCTTCCTACAAGTGTGAAAGCTCTCACCGATTCAGATTCCTCTGATGGTTCACTTACAATATCTGCAATGCTGGCACGTACACGGAACCGATACGTGTTACCGTACTCGAGTTCTTTCACTGTTGCATATGGTTCAGCAGTTTCTACTGCTTTTATCCATTCTTCTCCTTCCTAAGGAAATTTTTTCATTAAAATATTTTATGATTCAATTTTATGCGATATTTAATTTTGAACACTTTATTAATGCTCATTTCCCTCTGTGACAAAATACCACTTTTTTACGTCACTGAACTTATGACGGAATGTCTTCTCGACAAAAATGTGCATATTTGACGAATATTTTTATGTCCTTGTAATTCGCTGTTTGCTTAATATTTACTTTAAAAAGTGCGACGCTCGATCGCCGATTTAACAGTATGTTGAAAATGGTTAGCAAAGAAAACTGCTAGCACGAGAAGGAAGCCCTAAGAATTGATTAAAAAAAAATTTGATTCAAGAAGTTTTACAGATGCGGAAAGAAAGGCTAACTTCGAGAAATCACGGAAACCGAACTTCTTGGTTTCAGTGAACAATATTAAATGCATGATTCGCTGCTTTTTTGCTTTTCTCTCTCTCTCTCTGTCGTTTACAAATAATTCTCAAGGATAATGCTATATAGGACGGATTCCGGACTTCCACATTAATTAACCTACTTTTAACATCTTTAATAGGAAAGCAAAAATTGTCATAGCTAATTTTCCATCCTTCTTATAAAATTCAATCTTCTTGAAAAATTGCAAAGAATCTAGAAAGTTTTCCAATCAATTTATTTCTAATAGAGTAAAACTAACTTTCATTTCAATGATATATCGTACTGTTTTACTAGCAGCTTCCGGTGCTGCACACCATTTCAAGTTCACCGAATTGAATTCTAACTTTTCAAGTATTGGTCGACTCGGTGCAACTGGACATTCCATAACCTGAAGATACAAGAACGGAAAGAAAATAATGACTAAATAAAGGTAAAGCTTTCTGCTCTTACTAATTTAAACATAATAGAAGCATTAAAAGATCAGAAGCATTTGCAGACATTTCTAAAACAAAAAAGTCGCGTTAAAATCATATTAATTCTCACCCATAAAACTTTGATTTCACTGATAAAAAAAATATGATTTTAATTAATTTATAAATTCGTTTCAAAATTAGTGATAGCAGTTAGGGCCACTACAGTTCAAGGTAACAATTTCAATTTTCCATTTCAACATAATATACCATATTTCTAAAAGCACACTGAAGAAAAGTTAAAAATTGCATTTTTGGCAAAAAAATTATGTCATATCTTCAATTTAGTACTTTTTAAATGCATGATAAAAAATCAAACCTTAATGACAATTTCACACTTCGCTTCGCCCAATTCATTTCGAACTTTTAGCAGATACATGCCCTGCACATCATCATCCACTTCCAATACTGTAAGTGCTGTCAATCGGTCAACTGTTGCCACCTGAAATTTAAATTTTATTTAAATTTGTCAGAGAAAAATTAATGTACACACTTTAAATTAACTTCACTAATTGGTACTGTTGCTCTCTCCTCCTCACTGTCTTCATTTCTGACGAAATTTCTGAGCAATAAATCACGTTTTATAATATCCCAAGTAATAATCACTTTACCATAATGATTATTTCTTAAATGTATCATTTAGCACATGTCGATAAGATTGTGGAATATTTAAGATGTCTCTCTCTCTATTAATGAGAAAACGAGAGAGAGAGAAATATGTTGCTCTATAAACTCCTTCTAGCGCCAACGCCGATTAACGATTAAAATACCTTGAAACGATCAGATCCTGCCATGATCGGTCTACCGTTTATGTCCAGCCATTCCACATCTGGATTCGGTTTACCTGAAAAAAGAAATTTTTTTTTCTTTTGTTGTTAACAATTCAAATCTGAAAGTCAATCTTCACGATAAGTGAAATGCATGGAAATTATACGATCTATTAGTGCTAAAGTTGAATCTTAAATTCTCATACGCTTCTTTCATAGTTTACCTTATTACACAAGAAAAGAATATTTCGTGGAAATGCACTGCAGTTGTCAGCAAACTACAGAGATAAGTGCTTGCTACCGGAAGTCTTCAGATCAATTGTCACTCCAATCACCCCTTACTCCTTCAAATAACCTGCGTTATCAAAAAACACTTAAAAATGAAATTCTTCCCTCTTATCTTCTCCTTCATTAGAATGACTGCTCAACATGTCTATTTGCATTGGTCAATTAACTGAAAATATTGTTTGAATTCGTTCAGAATTGAAAACAGCCATAAAATTTTCCAGTAGCTAAATTGTCGAATATCAAAAAGGATTTCAAGAAATGTTCCATTAACTTAGTTATTAATTGGCAACCACCTGTGATGATGTGCTAACAACTTTAATTCAATCAATAGACGCTGTTGATTTTTCCATTGTATAATCTTTATTAATTTTTGTGAGAGCTAAAATCAGCCATATCATTCAAACATATCACCAATCGAGATTAATTTCACTTTCTATCATTTCGCAGTTGGTCGTACGAGGACTGCTTATTATCAGCTACATCTCAAATAGTAAACAAGCAACGACAATTCAATAATTCACTCAAAAAATTTCTGCAACAGAGAAATCACAATGAGAATAATATCAATAAGAAAGTGCAATAATGGGTGACACGCTCATCCACTAGAAATTCGAATTTAAGTTAAATTTTATATTCTCCAGCAGCTATTTGTTTTTTTTTTCATTCATTGATAGCATATTAATGTTTTGTTTTCATTACAAAATCATATGAACAGAAATGCTATTCATTCATTTTCTCATTTTTCAACTTTCCGAAAGTTTGAAATTATCTTAATTATTTACCTATACGCATTTCTCATCATTCATCTTTAACTTCTGGACTCGTTCATTTGGAAAAATATTACAAAATGTTGAATTAAGCGAGATATTTTGAAATCTCAAAAAGCAATGCATTATGGGACTCGTCTGTAAGAAATTTTAGCCGATTGAGCATATTTACGTAATTTTAGGTCCTTAGTTTCATAGAAAAAAAAAAACAAATTGTGCTTCTTTCATTTCAACTTTTAATTATTACAGCTTTCAAAGTGTTAGGTCTAATTCACTTTTACGACCTGAAACTTTTTCTGAACAGAGTGTTGGACAGAGAGCAACACAATTCTTCAATAGGAATGAAATTATTCTATTCAAATTCGCATTGCAACAGATTATCTATCTCACTCATATCGATGTAAAATCAACTAACATATTCATTAAAAATTTCCTCCGCCGCTCCATTTATTCCGCAATTGAACTCCTTAAGTAAAGAAGATTTTTTTGAAAATTGAAAAAGATGTGGACATATAAAATGAAAGTTACTGCTAAAGGATGAGAAAAAAGTATACCGTGATAATTCTGGAAAAATTCCGTGGGGAAATGAAATGATGTGAAGTCGTCAGAGGAAGGATGGTAGTTCTTCGAATGAAAAGAAAGACCAATCCACCTATTTCTTTAAGCTCTCTTTATTTTCTTGTTTTTCCATTAGTTTCAAAAATTCAAATTTCTGATTCCTATCGAACTCTAAGTACTTGTACTCATTAATTTTGCTGTAAACTAAAAGTCAATGTGTGTATGTTGTGCATTTTCACCCCTTATATTTCGAGAAATATTCTAAAACAAAAAGAAGCAGTTATAAACGTAGCAAAAGCACAATTAATTTTATACACTAAGCAAATTTTAATACGGTAAATTTGAATTATGTAAAAGTACCACAATTTGTGCTTCACCATTTCTCCACAGAGCTTCTCTTGCCTTGCAAAAATACTTCATTAATATACTTTATTATATATTTATTATATATTTTCATTATATATTTTGATATGCTTTATGCTTTCTTATATATTTTATACTTTATTATATATTTTAATATACTTAATTATATGTTTAAAATACTTTATTATATATTAGAAAGTACTTGTTTCAGTACTCTCTAATCTAATAAAAGAATTTACGTCGAATTTCCAAGTAAAATTTGCCAAAAGATCGTTCTTACTGGCAATCACAAGTGGAAGTTATTGAAGAATTAACATAAACGATAGTTTTTAAATTTTCTGACAGATTTTTTTGCTTGTCAATGACTTACATTGAAAATTCATACAGTTGCGTATTTTTGAAATGCAATATTGTAAAATTCATGAATTGCTAAAACGTCACATGAATTAAATTTGTAATACAAAAAGGAACCCATTAGGAGGACTATTTCAAAATAAGGCATGTTTTTCGGTCGTCACTCGCGACACCAATTCATTCAGCGCATGTTAAAAATCGATAATTATTATGATCTTTGATATTCAATCTTTGTCCAATGAAGCTATTAATTAACAATTAGACATGCTTCACATTATCCACCATCAGATCATCAAAGTTCACAATTTCAGTTAGCATCAGCTAGCAACATCTCCATACTTCATGGTATTTCGCTCCAGTCTTTTTTTTTTCACGAATCACCTTAACATTCTCATTCTCATTTCTATCTTTGCTTTCCGTTTTTTTTTTTTATCAATTTTCGTTGAGCAATTGTCAAGTTCAGGACGAGCTGCTTTGAAGGGAAAATGCTCGAATTATTCCTGACATTTTAAGCTATTTTCAATCAATAAATAATTGCTAACATTGCCATTTTCCGGCAGAGAGATTTGTTGCACTTAGACTTACATCTTACTTCACGCGCATCGTTATTATTAAATTCCATAAATCTACGAATGTTTGCATCTTAAGTACATGGCTAAGAATAATACGCTTGAGGATGCGTCCGTCAATTTTGAATTTTTGAATTCTTTATGCAATTCCACTATTAATTAAAAATCTTAGAAAATATGATTTAATATACCTTATTTACTTCTTTCCAGTTGTGCCGTTTTGCATTTTTTTTTGTTTGCATTGCAATTCTCGTCAATATTTGAAATTATTCAGTTAGCAAACGGTGAAATGGAAAAATATTAACTGGCAAAAAGATTCATACCTAAATTAATAATACAGCTCAATGATCGTTCAAACGAAAAGGTATATTATTAAATTAATTAATTTTTAATTATTTTTCATTCCCAATGCTTTCGTTTATGTTGAAGCGTAAGCTAGAACTTTATCATATGCTCTATAAATTGATTTCTATTTCAAAGTATCATAGCAAATAGCGTGCTGGTCTCAAAAGAAAAAAAAATTACGCAAGGAAATTATACGAAGATTGTGAAAATAAAAAAGTTAAAGCTTAGCTTCCTTATTATTATTATTATTATTATTCGATAATAGCAACAAATTACTTATAAAAGTTTGTTTTACACTGTTATGTTGTTAATGCTAACAGCTCTTTTTTTAATTGTTGCAAAAAAATATTCGAAATTCTACTATCAAAAATAAATCACTTTTTAAGAATAAATTAAGAAGCACAAAATGGAATAGCTCATTCGGTAGGACAGCAATTGCAAAGTGTTGACCTAAATATAATTAGATTGTAGCTTATGGATTGCAGCACCCTAATGAAAGTTGCTTTCTTTTTCCATTAAAATATCGTCATGTCGATTTCTGTCAATTTCAATTTTTGCAATTCTAATTTCAACCGCCCACAGGAAAAATTATGCAAGCATTGGAAAAAACAAGCGAAAAAAGGTAGCTATGAAGCTTTAGCTTTAGCTTTAGGAATGGATAGAAGATTACCAATCCTAACGAAATGTTTTCCTTTTAATGCATTCATTAACTTTTAAAGGGGAAAATTGATTTTCGAAATCTATGTTTAACGATGAAATTAAAGATGAATTCTTTAGATCCAATTTTTTTCCGATACAAAAATTCATCAGTGCTTCATGTGAATTAATGTGCACTTAGCTCTGAAATCTATATGTTACTAAAATCAATCAATTGTTGTTTAAATGAAATTCGAATTTTTCTACCACTAATCATTATATTGTAAATGTCCCGCTAGATGTTTACGTTTTCAAATTTACCATAGTTAGTTCAAATCTTCAAAAAAGTCTATAATTGAAGTTAAAAATAAGAGCAAAAGATGTGCATTTAATTTAATGCAATACTTCTTTAAATGTAGTAACAAAAGGTAATCGTTACAAAAACTCTTACATTTATCCATCCCATATTCCATTTCGTCTTTCTTCGTCAAACTTTTTAACGCTCAAATCATTTACTGCTAGAAAAGTTGATCGCATTTCAATTAAAACTGATTAATATTAATCTTATTAAAGTGATTAATAAGATTAATATTTTGAAATTTTTAACCTTTACTGCTAATAAAACCATTCCTTCCAGTTGGTGACACATTTTTAAATATTATATAATTCGTCCTCTCTACAAATTATATGGTATGGTATTAAGCTATAACACATGTTAACATGCTATTAATTCTAACAGAAGCTATAGCCCTTCTTTACGACATGAAATATTTTTCTTTCTAAGTAAGGAATTGCTGTGAAAAATTCGATAAAATTTAGATAAAACGTGTGCAAAGCATAAATCATTGGAAATAGTTTATTTGAATAATGGAATTTGTATCACAATTAGCCTTCAATAGACGGACTGATAGGAAATGAAGAAAGGATAATTTCATTTCTGTTATTAGTCCATCCCAAATTGCTTTCATTGAAATGTCAAATTATCATATGTCCATTATCAAATTGATATATATCGTGTTGAAAACGTTGAAGACGAAATTATTAGCAAAAGATTTAACAAAAAGCTCTTTTGAAAGAGCGAACTGCACTAATTCATCTTCAAGTTCACGATTTGAAGACATAAAGTTGTGAAGTTTTGTCTCGTTGTTTACAATTCTAAAGTCCAAGCTTAATCACTCAATTTTGAATTGTTGTTGAATCTAATTTAGCAAATATGAAAAAAATTTTTTTTTATGCAAGCAAAAATGACCACATGCAATGTGGAAAATATTAAAATGAAGTTATAAAGCTCAACGGATAAACATCATCGCAAAAACTCACCAATGAAAAAGTACTTCATTAATCAACTTCGCGATCATGAAATTTTAGAACTTGTAGATTAATTTAATATTCATAAAAGAATGTGTTCTAAGGTAATTCTGATATTAAATCTTTAAATTCAAATCTTTTTCGCCTCTTTCGCTTATTGGAACAAAGTTCATTGAAAAAATTCCTACTTACTTCACTTATCGGTCAATCAACAAATTCATATTGCTGACCAGCATGCTATCATATGCCTTTCCAAAGTAATTTTTGAAAAATCTCTTCTTTCTTTCCTCATTTTCTGACAATTTAATTTTATCGGATATTATAAAGTAGTAAATCTATTGTAGATTTCCTAGAAATCTACATTTTCCAATGCTTTTATAGTGAACAGTGAACTTTTAAAGTTCGTGAAATTACGAAATTAACAATTTTAAATATTTGATACCGAACGAATAACTGTAAGTTTCAAGCTGTCGGCCTACAATCTCATTCTGTAGCGAGTAGAATGGCCGTAAAATGTAAGTGAAGTAATTTTAGAGCTCATGACGTTGAACTAAATTCGTTTTTTTTTGTCCATCCTACTAATCTCTTTAACGTCATTCCTGTCATAGCTTCTTCCATCGATGAAACTCCATGTTTTCATAAAAATTTCCAATGATATTTTCTGCATTTTAGGAACAGTCGTATAGGGAAAGGAAAAAAAGACTTATGCATAGCAAGACTTAAGCTTAAAATTAAGTATTCTTAAGAACAACTCTGCACAGCTCCTTCTTTCGCTCAATTAATTAATTATCTCTGTGAAGTTTAGTCAATCAGTCAACATTGCGCTCTTTCAACCAATTTGAAAGGACCAATTTTTTTGACACTAACCAAATATGACTTCACACATATTTCATGCAAAACTTTACATTCATTCAGATGAACGTCTTTCTTTTTTTCCTCAAACACATCGCTAAAATAATTTCGGTAATAATTTCACCTGTCTAACACCTATGTTATTGATATAAGCTTTATCGTGTGTGTGTGTGTGTGTGTATGTGTGTGTGTGTGTGTGTGTGTGTGTGTGTGTGTGTGTGAGTGCATTAATAAGTCTTGTTAGCTGCAAAAATACATATTAATAAGCTGAGCCTGAGAAATTCCCCTTTCGTTTTTCTTTTCTTTTTACTGACACCTTTTTACTGTTGCGTACATATTCTTTCACCAAATATATATGCATATCGGGACGTTATCCACGCATACATATCCACACGTATACGTGTATACATGGATATACATATACATATTGATTGAAATATTATCATTATTCGATAAGTTCTTAAGTTTGTTCAAAAAGTTTTTGCACGAACAGAATTTCTCGGTGTATTTATTATTAAATCTTAAAAATTAGAAAAATATTTTCTTGTTTGTTTGAAATAAATAGGAAAACTTCCTTGCTTTCTTCTTTCGTTTCAATGAATTTTAAAGAGACGAAAGGTATTTCACTGTCTTCACAGGAACGAAGAATGTGATGAGAGTTATTGATTTGTTATTGCTGTCAGCAACAATATTTAAATATTCATCTAAGTAAATTGCTTAATCAGTAATTAAAGTCACTTCGCCGATAATTTTCCTCTTCTATTCCAAAATTAAAATTTAATAAGTTAGAACAATAGCAGTTCCATAATGAAAGAATTACGCAATTCTACTGTTTTGTCTTGCTCTTCTTTGAATATAAAACGAATGCACCTATCACGCACTTTCATCCTTTTTTTCTTTCCCACAAAAAATTTGACTTCGAAAAAAATATGAAAAAAAGTAAATTTCAAGAAAAATGCAAACAACAAAACAACAGTTATTCTCATACTGTAATAGAAGACAGGAAAGGAAACTATAAATTAAAATAATAGTAATTTCAATTCTTGATACGAATTATTTTTTAAATTCAAACATTGCAGGGTCGCAGGCAACATGATCAGCGGGTGAGCCAATCCATCTATCTTAGCTACTAGCTACGCTGCTTCGTGGTTGTTTACTTTTACTTATTTTAATTTGACAAAAAAATTAACTCCCTAATTGAGCATGTTGTAATGAGTTGCTAAAATTAGCTCTAGACATTTCAATTTTCAAGTCCGAAAATTCTACCATGGTGAAGTGAATTTGACGGCATATTTGATGATTCCACATCATTTGCACTATGCCTAAAATTTATTTCAACTTAACGGTTTCCTTTCTCTTCCTGGAATAAATA